>ML780683.1:365111-384452 GCA_009831015.1 Picea engelmannii | reverse complement strand
TTCTTTACTACAACACTAAGTGCTTTTGGAATTGAGCATATACAGTGCGCAGCTACCTTTGAAACAAAAGACTTCCCTGGGTTGATAATTTATGTCTCACTTGGTTGTTTAAAATTAATTAAGCAATTATAGTGACCAACAGTCCTTTGCCTCTGGGATGGACCTTTTTCGAGGTGCTCCTCTTAGTGTGGCCACTGATATGATCATGTTTCTGTACCTCAGGTTCATGCTGCATTTGTCTTTGTAGGTCGGATAAGATCTACAAGAAAACTACATTAATTTATGTTTGCTTCTCTTTTTATTTCATCATCCTCTCATTGTCAGCCTTGCATCTTTGTAATTCGACCATGAGGCTCCTCACAGTCTCAGCTAGATCCGGAGGGGTCCCTAGTACCCTCCTTTTGTTAGACTCTTCATCTCTATTTTGGGAGCCTTCCCCCACTTCATGGTGAGTCACCATTATATACATCTATACTTTCTCGCAGTTGATCTTCCGCTTGTGTGCAAAAGAAAAATGATGGTTGTTAGTCAATGTTTATATTCATTTATAACCAGTACATAATTCATATTTTTCACATGCACACACACAATAGAAGTTTTCATTCTTAACTTCGAATTTTTAATTGAGGGGGTCAAGATAAGGAGTTACTCCTTTTAACAATACTCCAAATGGAGTCTCTGCGTAGCCCATTTATGAGCCCAAGAAGGCCAACTGTTGTAACCATGCTCTGATACCAATTTGTAACACACCCACCACGGGGCTAGAAAATTTTGGCTTTCTTTCCTTTTAAAGTCCCTCATATGACCGTGGTTATTCCCATAGCCCTTATCGAGAGGGAACTTCTACTATCGCAATCTGGAGAGTCGTGATGCAAGCATTTCCCCATACTCTCTTGTCTTTCAAAGGGCCAAAACCCAAAGCATGTTTAACCACTTATCGAGATTAAGAACAACTCGGATTAAGCCCTGGTACTCTACCCTTCGGGATTTCGCATATAGAAATTTCAGGATATGCGATGACAAGAGGTTTCACACTTAGTTTTCCTGGGAGCCAAAACTCCGAAACCTACATATATATATATATATATCGCTCAGTCTATTTCGGGAGTTCAAAAACTGGGTTTTTGGGATATGCGACGACAGGAGGTATCACACTTAGGTTTCTTGGGAGTCGAAACTCCAAAACCTGCATACATACATACATACATACATACATACATATATATATATATATATATGTATATCGTTCAGTCTATTTCGGGAGTTCACAAACTAGGTTTTCGGGACTGGCGAGCATAAGATAACTTGCCTCTAGGTGTCCCAGGTGTCGAAACATCGAAACACCATATCTCATCTGGGCTTTTATTATTTCTGGGTTTCGCAAGTCAGGATTTCACGATTAGGGGTTTCACGATGTGTGCAGACAGGAGGCATCGCACCTGTATTTCCTAGGAGCCAAAACTCCAAAGCACCAAATTCTAAACATGCTAAACCTTATCGGGGTTTCATACGTTAGGATTTCACGTCTGACGATGACAGGGAAAATTGACCCATGGGAATCCCAGGTATTGAAACGATGAAGCATCAATTCTATATGCACTAATCCATTTCAGGATTTCATGATATGCGAGAACAGGAGGTTTCACACTTGGGTCTCCCAGGAGCTGAAACTCTGAAAACATGAACTCTACAAGTGCTCAACTATTTCAGGGCTTCACCCATCAGGATTTCGCGGGTCAGGGATTTGGAACTTGTGAGTACAAGGAACTCACCTTTAGGTATCCTGGGCACCGTAACACCGAAATATCATAACATCTCCATACTATATCATTTCAGGATTTCGCAAGTCGGGGTTTCAGGACTTGTGAGTTCAAGGAACTCGCCTTTAGGTATCCCGGGTGTCGAAACACCGGAATATCAAATCTATATGTGCTAAGCCATTTCAGAATTTTTCCTATCGGGGATTCGGGACTTGCAAGTACAAGGAACTCGCCTTTAGGTATCCCAGGTGCCAAAACACTGAAATATCATAACTTCTCCATACTATATCATTTTAGGATTTCGCAAGTCAGGGTTTCGGGACTTGCGAGTACAAGGAACTCGCCTTTAGGTATCCTAGGTGCCGAAACACCAAAATACCATAACTTATTCGCACGCTATCATTTCGGGATTTCGCAAGTCAGGGTTTCGGGACTTGTGAGTACCAGGGAACTTGCCCTTGGGTATTCTGGGTACCGAAATGTCGAAAAGTCACACTCTATCATTTCGAGATTTCGCAAGTCGAGGTTTCAGGACTTGCGAGTACAAGGGAACTCACACTTAGGTACCCCAGGTGCCGAAATACCAAAATGTCGAAGTCTAAGAGGACCATTCTCTCTCATGCAGGGTTTCAAGACTTAAACTATAAAATCCTCCCGCGGGTCCTTAGGCAAATTTCACCAGGTTTGAAGACCAGACTGAAAGGTCTTCTGGCAAGTATGGGAGCAATCTTGAAGGGGTGCCTTTGTGGGAAATTATATCCAAGGCATCATGTAAGACAAATGAAGGGGAAAATCTCCCAAGAGTGGGCTTGTCCAATAAATATATATATACATATATACATAAGCCGCTTGTGGTCATTCCAATATAAGCATGCAACCACCATTTCTGATCAAAACACCATACAGACAATTCTACATAGAAATCATCTATAATTTTACAAACCATGAGCATACATTTCAGGGTTTTCAATTCAAGATACAAGATATAAAACACTTATCAGAAAAACATCAGGTGTGATGAAACTATTGAGAGGGTGCTCGTTTCCACCCAACCATAAGCTCAATGACTCCGAATGGATTTACCACTAGCCACCCCCGAGCTAGACCACGATGCTGCGAGACTGAGTCTTTATTCGTCAGAAGTCGAGAATGAAGGTTACTCTCCTTCTTCTTTGCTTATCAATCACTCTGTATATTTCTCTAGAGTCCTTTTTATTTCTCCCCTCTTGCGATCTCTGTCGCGTCTGCCCCCTTCCACACCTCTTTCCTGCCTTTTCTTTTCCGGGGAGGTTGCGTGTGGCATGAAATTCCCTATGGTGGTCAGGTTTGAGGCTTCTACAGATGGGCCAGTTCACCCCCATCCCTCATTAACTCATGAGGAGCCTCTTCACCTACCAACCTGGCGAGTAATTCATTTTAGGGCTAGCGAGTTGCTCTTGATCTTCGGGCCAATGAAGACCAAATACGGTATTGGTTTCGGTGGAAGTTAACGCCACCATTCCAAATGCCTTCCACCACCTTTCATCAGCCATCGTGGTCTCTGTTCAACACACCCCCCTCTTAGCAGTCCTGCAACATATATTCATAACATTATTTACATCTTTGAGTTTTCCATAGTTCTTGGCCAATATAGTTATTTTTATAGATTGGGGGAAATAGGGTGTTACACAGGGGCTAGCCTTTGGTTTTCACAGATTCTAGAAACAAAAAAAGAAAATTAACTATCGACTGAGGAATAAAAAATGGCAGTGATAGCAAGAACAAGGTGACTACTAGATTTACTATGATGGAAATTTTGAACCCTTATTTGCTTGTTGTGGCATCTTTTGTAGGTTTTTGCTATGTTGGAGGTGGAATAACTGAATTAATGACTTCTTGTTGATATGTTTCAGTTATTTTAACTAAGGCCTTCATTGATCATTGTTTAATGTACTCAATCATTAGAGAAATTGTTATCTCATGTTTGGTATTACTTTCAAATAATTTGTTTTCTAGTTCTCTTAAATCAAGGCTTAACTGATGAAGTGTCTCCTTAATGTCTTGATTCTTATTCACATATTGGACTAGCCATATTTCTACTTCTTCTTCAGAGAAATCAATTGAATCACTAAATTCGTTGTCCTAGGCAAATTTTAAGGATTCCAATTGTTCTTGTATTTTCTCCCTTGATAAAACTATTGTGTCCATTATGAAATGTGGTCCATCTAACTCCTTAGTCAAATCAACAAGTTTTAAGAACATATCACCTCTTTTAATGTTAATGACATCACACTCAAACAACAATTCCCTCAGGAATTTAATCCTTTTTAGCCAACAAGCATTGATTTGTTTCATGTGAACCTTAGAGGGAAGGTTTTGATCTCTTTTGTGTAACTTTCTTAAACTTGAAACCTTTTCCCCAAATGTTTCCACTACTTCCTTATAGAATCCTTCATCATTTTCCAAATCTTTCTGGAGATACTCTTTGAATTGAGAAAACCTTGTTGAGAAAGTAGTTGATATTTTTGTTAATTATCATATCTCAAGGATTAGGACTATTATTTTCTTAATACTATCTCCAATGTATTTTCTTACAACCACTAGTAAGCTCGATGAACCTTTTCATCTAGAACTGGTCTCTGGGACATCTTCAAGACTACACATTGGATGTATTGTAATGATGGGATCAACAAATAAAGGTTTTGGAATCAAAGATTTTTCTAATTCCTTTATTCTTTGTTTTAAACCAAATATTATTTTTCTATATCATTAATTAAATCCTTCAAGGCTTCTCTAGTTGCACCATGAAATTGTACAATTGTTTAGGGTGGAACCCCATGAAAATCGATCTCTGATTTCCACTTCTCTGAAACCTTTTTTATTTTTCAAGTTTGTTGTTTCAATTAACAATGTTTTGTAACTTTTATGGTAGTTCATGTGGTGTAAAGCGATAGACTCTTCTTCAAATATCTTCGGCTCTTGAGAAATCAATTCTTCAAAAATAACCCTAGTTTCAATTATTCCCTATTTTGCTTAGTTGGGATCTTCTATCACATTGACAACTTCCATATCTTTGGGACTCCCCTCAATTTTAGGTAATTCTTGTCCCTCTTTTTGAATTTCTCTTTTTCGTATTGTGAAAGTATGAACATCATGATATTTCTCAATTGTCTTCTTAGTAGGTTCCCGGTCTGCCCTATCATCTGAGTTTCTAGTGGATGACCTTTTTTGTTCCTTCCCACTACTTCAAGGTTTCGTCTTTTTTGAGGTATTTTTATGCAATACATTAGATGAATTGGGTTTTTAATTTGTTCTCTCTCTCTACCCCTTTGCTTGTAGCACTCACTTGTGCTAGCCAATTATTTGATATCATTTATGGTGTCTTCAAAAGATGCTCAAAATTACTGAAATATGAAGCATACCCAACGACAGACATATGGGCAGAAAACAAATCTTTTGGAATAAAACCCTAAATGGAATGGGCTTCCTTCAAACCGAGTGGGTCAAATTGAATTGCGTATTCATATAAATGAGACATATGCTTGACAGACACCTCTCCAACCCTCCACGGTAGTGGGATAAATTTATTTTTCCTTTTATCTGTAATGATCCCAAGCCATTATGCAAGGATCATCACTGTTTTGGTGTCTTTTTTAAACTTTTTCTGAGTGAGGTATTTCGTCAAACACTTTGTTGATCTACCTTTTAGATGTGTTTATATGTGTGTATGTAGAAAATAATAGAAAGAGATAACCATGGAACCTACCTCAACCATATGCAATAAGATTGACAAGCCAAAACATCTCAATTCTTCTTTATTCATAAAATAGAGAAACCTGCTACAATGAAGATGTCGATCTGGAATGCTCAACAGATGGCCAAGAAGATAGAAAATAGATAAGAGCTGCTACAAAATTCTCCTGCTAATACAAAAGATGCCTCCAAAGGCTGAATAAGAAATGAAGATCAATACAAGCAGATCTGAATGCCAAACTCTCCAATTGAAGAATGTCACTCTCCAATAGAAGGCTGAAACCCTCAATAACTCGGACCTGCTGCCAAAAGTGTCCAAACACCCTAATAAATATTCCAACTGATAGATCGGGTGATGGTAAGAACAACCTAGGTGACCGAATCTCCAAGATCCCTCTCAATCTCTGTAAATCTGAAATCCCCCACTGAATTGTGTGCTCCACTGGATGACTGAAACCCTAGATAATTCGGCCCTGCTAAAGGAGGCCTCCAAATGCTCTGAAACTCTCCAAAAATATATATCGGGACACTGCAAGTCACTAGGTAAAGTCTTAGGGTCAGATCTAAATTGTAACCCCTCCAAATGGACTAGATTTGGATCTCAAAAACGCCCAACTTCTCTTCAATTCACCCCACTGCTCAAGAAATAATATGAGCCATAAAAATGTCTCAAAAAGCACTATATATGATGTCCAAGGCCCTGCAATGAAAACCCAAGTGATAGAATCATCAACGGCCCTGCCAATCTCCTACAACGAATCTCTCTCCAAAGATGGTGCGCCCCTCTTGCTGGAATCCCTCAACTGGTGCGCCCTCTCTCTGTCTGCACATGAAATTGATGTAGAATCCTACTGTAACTAAGTAGATCTGGAACTAGAATGGTGTGGGAGAGTATTGCATCTCCGAGACCAATATTGGGACAATATAGGTGGAATATTTCACCACTGAATCGTCCTCTAGGGTTTGTTATGTCAAAATCCTCAAAACCCCCAATATTGGGCTCACTAGCTAGAAGCCAGAAATCAAAATAAGATCATACATGAATCCTGAGTAGAGGCCCTTGCCTTCCTTTTATACTTTTTGGCTCACCTTGTCCCTCCAAAGTGACTTTCATTTTATAATATTTAATTAATTAATTAAATCACTTTAATTAATTAATTAACCTTTTTACCTCTAAAAATCTCCTTATCTCTCCTTGCGACTTCCCTGGCCACTAAAAGTCACTTCTAGCCATCCCATCATGTAGTGTTGCTCCTCCCAATTCCAATGAGATATTACACTGAGAGGTTCCTCCAAGTAATGTGCCCAAAATGACCTCTTCAGTGATTTTAATTAACTTATAGCTCAAAATAGTCAAAATCATGGAAATCGTCGGAATGGAACAAAACCAAAGCCAACCTGTGCGGAATGGATCATAATGATGGAATATGATGATAAATGCCAACTGTAACCCATAATGCCTCTCACATACCCCTGTACTTTCTATAACATCCATCTGGCTACTATGGTCATCATAAGGCTCTACCCTATGATGATGTCCCAAAGTGGGGACATTACAGTCCTCCCTGCTAGAAAGTTGCTTGTCCTCAAGAAATAACCAAATACACTCAACCAAAATGCCAGGATCCCATGTCCACCTGTGGGATATATAGTAGAATCCATCCAAATACGAACAATCACACATGCTACCCCCTAGGTCCCATATCAAGTCATGAACTGCTAGCCCCTAGGACGCATAATCCTAAAATACACCAACTTTGTGAGTCTCCTGTACCTGACACATGGCCTCATCTCAGAATGAGTCCATCCTCCCAATCTCTACCAAGATCCACACAGCCTCCATCAACTGCACATGTAGATGCTAGAATGAGGTACTGCAAGACCTCCGTGAGATACCCGCAAGTGGTGCGCTCCACTCACCACTGAAGATCAATGGAAAGTTAGAGTAACTTTCCTCTATAATGGTCCACTCTCTCCTGTGAATCCATGCAATGCCCAATCCAGCATTCCCTGGGTCCCATGCTAACCTCTATCGAAGATCCTCATGTTGACACTGCACTACTCTGTCCACGACTGTCTGTCCCCTGCATACATACAGGATCCTCCTCACCGGGATCCTCAAGCTGAAATACCTATGACCACCGAACCTGCTGCCCAAAAACTGTATCAGCATAGACACCTCTGTAGAAGAAGTACCTGTCCAAACGTCTCCATGCCCTATCATGATGATCAAGAGGAAGAAAAGTTCTTGCCCCATAGGACAAGTACCTGCCGACCCACTCCAAACCAGCCCAAGGTGGAGTGTGTGTCTCTCTGGCGCCACCTGGTTTGTCATGTAGTGAAACATCTTGCTAACCAAGTGAACTCCCGGATCCCATGGAAAACTTGGAATTTTATCACTTCTGGTCTCCGCTAGCTACTCGTGTGCTGGGCTGATCACTGTCAGAAGCCCACTGCGCTCATATGTCATCACCAGGTCTATGATGCTCACCATCACACACCAAGTCTCAACTGTCTGTCTAACACGGTCCACCTCTGACCTGTTGTATGCCATAAAAGTACTCCTGTCATATAGTCTCAACCTACTCACTCTCCATGCTCCCAGCCATGGCCTATCCCTCCTCATGCTGATATCTATGATAAAAGTGTCAGGACAGGCTAATAGAAACATCTGCAACTGACTGTAGGACTGGAAGGTGTCACATGCTTTGGTCAATCCCAATGATTCGACCATAAGCTTGTCCATCGGTATCCATGAAAGATGCTCTCCTGTGGTCATCACCGAGTCCCAACCATCTAGTACAACCAGAAGTAACCCCTCCAACTGTTGGTCAACCAACCTCCATCTCTCATTTACCATGCAATTGTTGAAATGGTGAAGGTGATCTCCCACAATTATGTGTTGTTTCAGAGGAGTGACATCTACATACTCCCCTGAGTGTGTCTCCTCCCTGCAAGGCACTTCACCCCTCTGAATGCCACCATACACCTCGGCATCTCTCTGTGAGCTATCACTCATCACGATATGCTCTGGCATGTTCATGTCATCCCGCAAACTCATGTTGCATCATAGATCCTGGGCGTACAACTGGATCAATCTCTATATGGAGATCAACCACTCCCAAGACACAAATGGAAGTGTCCCCCATTGACTGGTGCTCCTCTGCTAGATCATCAACATCCTCTGTCAATGTGACTGACTGATACATATGACTATCCACTAATATAGATAAAGTGGATCTCTGACAAATCTCCTCAAGAGACCAATCTAATATAGACTCTGATTCTTGAAGGGTGGTCTGTGTGCCTCTCAAGAATCCTTGAGTGCTCTCCAACTCTCGAGTGAGTCGGTCTACCTCCAACTCCTGCCCCCTCAGGGCCCTATGATACAACTCACCAATCCCCAGTAGGTAGTCTCTGTCTGTCAACAACTGCTGGTAGTCAGTCCTCATCATAGACACTCTCTCCCGGAGAGTGTGAAAATCATCCATGGAAAATCCTCCATCTGAGCTACCCTTTTCCATTGATGCTCTCCAACCATAATCTTCCATCACTGCATGCATGTCATCAATATGTCTATTGGCTGCCCTAATCATAGCCTCACTAACTCCCAACTCTGCTGCTAAGTGGTGTGACTCCTGATCATAGTCATGCTGGGGTACCCCCTCATGCCTCTCACTGCTAGTGCCATCACTAACAACACTCTTTGCAGAAGATAAAGTGATGAACTGCCTGCTATCTACTATGCCACTCGGTACTCCTGTATGCCACTGCATCCCATCACTAGATTCCATCTCCCCCTGACTCACACTGTATCCTATATGAGCAGTTGTATCCTCCTGTGCACTCAACCTGCTACTATCATATGTGCCTGGATCCCATATAGTTGTATCCAGACACGTGCTATCATCATCCTGACTGCCAAAGAGTGCATCCTCATCCATGCAATCTGATCCTGGAAGTAAGTGCTCCATCCACCTGTCAACCTCTACCATCTGCTCAACCACTGGAGTCTCCAATAGCTGTGACTCCATCTCCTCTAACTGACCTGTATGTGTGGGGTCAACTGCATGTACGTCCTGTACCTTCTCCTAGATCTGTGGGTCTACCTGTCCATGGTGTGCATCCCTCACACTAGGCTCATCCATCATACCTGATGTGCCACTGATCTCCTCATCTGACGTGGCTATCATGGCTGTCTGAATAGGTGTCAGATGTGTCACAACCCCCATAGGAAGCTCATCATCTCTAGGTGCTAACACATGTGACTCCTCACTAGTGTCACCACTCTGCTGAGGTGTAAGGTCATCAATGGTATGTGACATGTCTACTGAGACATTGGGGCTATCGTCCTGTCCATCCAGCTACCTATCCACTACACAAGGGTCATCCTCCTCCTCAAGCATGCAATCATCACTAGCCTCTATGCAAGAGTCATCATCACTATCCTCTGAGGTAGAGTCACTATCACTAGCCTCTGTGCAAGAGTCATTGTCATCATCCGACTGCTCTGAATCCACATCTATCGCTCCATCCTCACAAACCTCACCCTCACTGTCATGACATGCCTCAATAATGCACTCCTTATCTTTACCCCTGCACCTATGATCTAGTTCCCACGACCCCTTGCAACTATGGCAAGGTTGCATGCTCCTACTAGGCATGGGGTTTCTCTGTTCTTCCCACCATATAGCTGCTTCTTTTTTCTTTTCACTTGCTATGATCATCCCTTGTAAAATATCCCATTTTCTCCAATGGGGATTTCTAAAGGCTGCATATTGTAGGAAGGTTATTGTAGACTTAGTTTCCTTGCTAAGGCCGTCATACATGATCTCCAACCATGGTATCTCAAAGGCTATCTTATCCACTTCTTTCCAACTATCCATTTATCCCTATGGAAGACCCCCTAGGTTTGCAGGATTTAAGCTCTGATACCACTCTAATGATCCCAGGCCATTATGCAAGGATCATCACTGTTTTGGTGTCTTTTTAAAACTTTTTCTGAGTGAAGTATTTCATCAAACACTTTGTTGATCTACCTTTTAGATCTGTTTATATGTGTGTATGTAGCAAACAACATAAAGAGATAACCATGGAACATACCTAAACCATATGCAATAAGATAGACAAGCCAAAACATCTCAATTATTCTTTATTCATAAAATAGAGAAACATGTTACAATGAAGATGCCAATCTGAAATGCTCAATATATGGCTAAGAAGATAGACAATAGATAAGAGCTGCTACAAAATGCTCCCGCTAATACAAAAGATGCCTCCAAAGGCTGAATAAGAAATGAAGATCAATACAAGCAGATATGAATGCCAAACTCTCCAGCTGAAGAATTCCACACTCTAATAGAAGGTTGAAACCCTCAATAACTCGGCCCTGCTACTAAAAGTGTCCAAACACCCTAATAAATATGCCAATTGATAAATCGGGTGATGGTAAGAACAACCCAGGTGACCGAATCTCCAAGATCCCTCTCAATCTTTGTAGATCTGAAATCCCCCACTGAATGGTGCACCCCACTGGATGACTGAAACCCTAGATAATTCGGCCCTGCTGAAGGAGGCCTCCAAATGATCTGAAACTCTCTAGAAATATAGATCGAGACACTGCAAGTCACTAGGTAAATTCTCAAGGTCAGATCTGAAGTGTAACCCCTCCAAATGGACTAGATCTAGATCTCAAAAATGCCCTCCTTCTCTTCAATTAACCCCACTGCTCAAGAAATAATCTAAGCCATAAAACTATCTCAGAAAGAACTAGATCTGATGTCCAAGGCCCTGCAATGAAAACCCAAGTGATAGAATCCTCAACGGCCCTGGCAATCTCCTATAACGAATCTCTCTCCAAAGATGGTGTGCCCCTCTTGCTGGAATCCCTCAACTGCTGCGCCCTCTTTCTATCTACACATGAAATTGATGTAGAATCCTCCTGCAACTAAGTAGATCTGGAACTAGAATGGTGTGCGAGAGTATTTCATCTCTGGGACCAAGCTTGGGACAAGATAGGTGGAATCTTTCACCACCGAATTGTCCTCTAGGGTTTGTTATGTCAAAACCCTCAAAACCCCCAATATTGGGCTCACTAGCTAGAAGCCATAAATCAAAATAAGATCATACATGAATCTTGAGTAGAGGCCCTTGCCTTCCTTTTATACTTTTTGGCTCACCTTGTCCCTCCAAAGTGACTTTCATTTTATAATATTTAATTAATTAATTAAATCACTTTAATTAATTAATTAACCTTTTTACCTCTGAAAATCTCCTTATCTCTCCTTGTGGCTTCCCTGGCCACTGAAAGTCACTTCTAGCCATCCCATATTGTATTGTTTCTCCTCCCGATTCCAATGAGCTATTACACTGAGAGGTTCCTCCAAGTAATGTGCCCAAAATGACCTCTTCAGTGATTTTAATTAACTTATAGCTCAAAATAGTCAAAATCATGGAAATCGTCAGAATGGAACGAAACCAAAGCCAACCTGTGTGGAATGGCTCATAATGATGGAATATGATGATAAATTCCAATTGGACCCCACAATGCCTCTCACATACCCCTGTACTTTCTATAACATCCATCTGGCTACTCTGGTCATCATAAGTCTCTACCCTATGATGATGTCCCAAAGTGGGGACATTACATTATCATTGAATAAATATGCCCAATATTTGTACTTTCTATTATTACATGAACTTGTCATGGCCCTGTGGGTGTGTGGTTTCTACCTAAGACTGAAATTTTTCCCTGTCTCTCTCCTTTTCACGAACCAAGTCTTAAGATTTTTCCCCTTCGGCTTGTAAAATAGTTTTTCATTTTCCCCCCCCTCCGTGTTTAAAATTCCTTGGCCTCCCTATTTTCCCATCCCACAGCCAGTTGTCCAAATCTTCAATCATGTTGGCCGCAGCCATAGACACAAAGCACAACTTTCCTAACAGTCTATTTCAGGCTTGAAGCACAAGCGGTAGGCAAGTTTATCTTTCAACGACGGATATCCAATCAGCCACTTCAGATCAGCGGCTCAGGAGAATTCAAGAGTCCAAAATCGCACAAAGTATAGCGCTAGAGCACAAAGCCTCGAAGTGAGCATGATTCGTTGATCTTGAAGGGAACACGTGGCATTTGATCCAAGTGTTCGGGGAAATAAGCTTCAGGAGGTTTGAAGTGGGAAGCATTATCACATAAAGTTGTCTAAGGGTCGTAGGGCGATCCTTTCTAGACTCGAATCAAGAAAACAGGCGAGTTCAGCTTCCAATGGTTGGGATTCCATGTGGATTTTAGATCGGTGGTTTGCGGGTGTTCGAAATTTGAAAGTGTGCAAAGTATAGCGCCATAGAAAAAGGTTTGAAGTCCCAAGTTCGAGAAAAGGTTAAATCTGGACTGTAGATATCATCGGGAGAGATCGACGACGGAAAATTATCGCGGGAATAGGGAGTTCGAAATATTGTTAAAGTTGTTCTTCAAAGGTCCAAAGTCCCGAAACCCGAAGTGAGCAGGAGTCGTCTGATCTAGAGGGATGTGTGGTGCCATATCTGAGCTACAGAGAAAGTCACTTCGGGAAATTTGAAATGAGAGATGCGTAAAGCCAAAGTGGATGAAGCCCAAAGTGTCGAAGTGGTCGAAGCCCAAATTTCTGAAGTGCTCAGAGGTGGAGCCTCGGGTCACAGCCCAAGGTCATATGGGGGGCGTTCCTGGGAAAAGAAACTAGCGCCCATTGCTTAGAGATTTTTTCAAAGTGGGCATCAAGAATTTTTTGGTCTGGTGTTGTGAAAAATATCCAAAGGGCGATATCTCAAAGCATCATATGGGATAAGTGTCAGGTCATAGCCCGAGGTCACAAGCATGAAGGGGTGATGAAGAAGGAGCTTAGAACCTACATCGCCCATATTGGTCACAGGGGAATATTTGTAGAGCCTCGAGGCATTATGATTGACTTGAAGAAGTCATGGGCACTTCCTGGAAGCATTCATGGGTGTCAGGCCTCGTCCTGATCCCAATGAAGGAAGTTATTGAATATAGGGATAGCAGTTGAGACCTTGTCTCACCCCATAAATGGAAAGCATTGTAGAGAGCATACATGAAGGTGGATTCTCCACCCGAAGCTTCCTCCTGGATGAATTTTCCTTTAAAACACATAAATGTGTCTATCTCGCATCTAACATGAGAATTCCTACACAGTTTGACAGATAGGGCATCGACTGGAAGCTTTGAATGCAGGGGCCTGATCACGCTCCTGATAGTTGCAACATTTTTGAGTATATATACTCAATTTTGATATTTTGTTAAGCTCGATGGTTTAGCAGTGCTCCCATATTGTAAAATTTTGATGAAGAACTTTGGTTCTTTGGTTATGTATTTTGATCTTAGACTTATTGTTTAATAAAAGTCAACTTCTTTTTCCTCCTATTTGCCTTTGATACTCAAGTGTCCATGATTGAAGGATTCACATGGATTTTTTTGAATGTATTGTAATGTATGTTTGATTGTAGTGTTGTTATTTACATTCTTCAGTTTCCTAAAGTTTTGAATCCAAGAGTATCTTGTATTTGAAGATTTTCCTCCTTAGGTTGCTAGAAGACCTAATGTCTATGAAAAACCTCTACACTCTCCTCACCAAAGTCTTCCCTCTATTCACCCTTACTCCAACTTACTAACTGAATTTAGTTAAGACCTCACCTGCAAGTGCATACCAGTCCAATTTTTTGAGTTAAAACGATATCATCTCGAGTCTGTACCCATTTGACCTCTTTAAAACCAACCTATGACATTAAACTCTAATGGGTATTAGGCTTACCTCCAACGCAATCAGGAGGTGACTTCTAGTTCTAACATTTCTGGTGTTGTTGTCGAGGAAAGAATTGAAGACATTTCCCTGGGATAGAATGACAAAGAGATTTTGATTCTGAGGGTGCATCAGATATCAGAACCATTGAAGATTGCAGCTTGCACCTGTCGAATCCACTATTTCCACTCCACTATTTTAGCTGTGGCTACCTCTACCACACCTGAAGCTAACCCAGAGAAGCTTTATCAAGAAGGATTTTAGTAGCTGCTTTCTCAGCTTGGAAAGTTCCCTGAGATAACGACCACGATCAGATCTGGTCTTTGATGGTGAACAAAGACCAGACGCATTCAGACTGCATATCATTCACCTGGCTAATCCATGTTTAAAGAATCGATCAGTGACTCCACTAGTCTGAAATGGAAAAAATCTTGGCTCGAAGGTTTGCTCCTTTTAATTTCTCCTCTGTTCATGGTTTTCCAAATGTTTTCCCTGCTATAATTAAATGGTATGATTATCTTTTGAGATTTAGAGGAAGCAAGCATGATCATCCTAGTGAACACATGTTTAATTTTCATATATGCATGCTTGAGCACAATTTTTTTCACGAGGATGTCTTGATCAAGATGTTCAGATTTTCTTTGGAGGAAGATGGTCGTGAATGGTGCCAATCTCTCCCTGCTGCTAGTATCCATTCTTTGAAATATTTTCACAATGATTTTAATTTATATTACAAGGAGATTTACATGTCTCATATTATATTGGATGACTGTTGTAAGATGTTTGCATCCCACATCAAGAAAATGATAGAGTCTTCCTCGTGTGATGATTCTGGTGAAGGTCTGAGTGAAAGAGGAAGTGTAGAGGATATTTATGTTCATGAGACATATGTTTTGACCAACCCTTCTTATGATGAAGAAGGCCTTCTAGGTATGATTGATAATAGCGTTGATGATTACATAGAAATGGATGTATCACATTCTTCCCCTTATACACATGTTGTCTCAGATTTAAAAGAAGAGATGGTTGTGGAGGGCGATTCTTCTATTTTCCGTCAATAGGTTTCCCATGATATATTTTCCCCTAGGATTGAAGAGAAAAATCATATGTATGAATAGCCAGAAGCAACAGTTACTATTGTTCCTGAAATGGATATTTTTAACAGTTATATTCCTGATGGAATTACTATTTTAGAGGTTGATCATAGATATGAAGGGAAACCCAATTTTTATGAATATTCTAGTGATGATGAGCAACAAGCTTCTCCTACATTTGATCACTATGAAGACACTAAGCAGCATGATAAAGAGGAGGAGCCATCCACTGATATACATGAGAATATTTCTTGCCATCAAATAACAGATGTTATTGAAGCAGACCAAGAAGAAGTGGATCAACAACCTACATCATCCCTTAACTCACCTATGCTTAGAGACATCCAACCATATGTGAGCAGCTGTGAAGCAGAGCAGGCTTTATGTTACCCATTTTCTGGGTTTCCTCAGTTATTCCGCGAACCTGTAAGGGAGTACATGGAGTTGCATTTCCTCCATTTATTGGATCCTCCTAGCTTTATCTTGACTTCAACACTGGGAGGAGGGATGAAAGATGTAATCATTTTTTTATCGCAGTTGCATCATCTATTATTGATCACTGACAAAGTCAGTGAATTTTCAGTTAGGAAGCTCCTTGACTAGCTCTGGTGGAAATTCGCTTTCACCTAGCACTGTGTGAAAAATCAGTTAGTCTAGGGATGTACATAAATAATCTCCTTTGGAGCCCATGTGTGTTTGCTTTCATTTTTAGGATAGTGTGCTTGGCGGCTTGTAGTCCTCAACGGAATTTTTTGAGCTCGACTCCATAACCCAACAGCTAAGGCACTGGAACTACTTGTTATTGGCATCTCGCTGGGAGCATAACATCCCCTGTGGAGCCAAATGTTATCACATGAACTTGTGAGAGCCCTGTGGGTGTGTGGTTTCTACCTAAGACTATAATTTTTCCTTGTCTCTCTCCTTTTCACAGACCAAGTCTTAAGATTTTTCCACTTCGGCTTGTAAAATCATTTTTTGTTTGCTCCCCCTCAGTGTTTAAAGTGCCCTGGTATCCTTGTTTTCCCAGCCCACAACTAGTTTTCCAAATCCTCGATCACGCTAGCCATAGCCACGAACATAAAGAACAACTTTCCTAATAGTCCATTTCGGACTTGAAGCACAAGCGGTAGGCAAGTTTATCTTTCAATGGTGGAGATCCAATCAGCCAGTTCAGCTCAATGGCTCATGGGCATTCGGGAGTCCAAATTCGTGCAAAGTATAGTGCCAGAGCACAAAGCCCCGAAGTGAGCATGAGTCATTGATCCTGAAGGGAACATGTGGCATCCGATCCAAGTGTTCGGGGAAATAAGCTTCGGGAGGTTTGAAGTGGGAAGTGTTATCACATGAAGTTGTCTAAGTGCCACAGGGCGACCCTTTCTAGAATCAAATCAAGCAAACAAGCGAGTTCAGCTTCCAATGTGTTAGAAAAACAGGACCATGGAGCAATAAAATAAAAAAATGTGGAAACAAAACAAAGAAGATACAAAATACAATAGAGACACAGATTTACATGGTTCACCCAATGTGGGCTACGTCCACCAGAGAAATTTCCAGGTCCTTCCTTTATTATTATCCAACATATGAAGGGATACAACCTACAGCAAACCCGTTGTAACTTCCTCTTCTTTCTCTCACAATCTCCTATCTCAGAATACAATATTCGTCATCAACCATAGCCGCAATGCATTTCCATCATAAAAGAGAGTTGCCTTCTAGAGAAAGAAACCCTAACATAATATTTATCGTTAGATCTGTGACCTTATAATAAACGGTCCATATTTACAATGAAATTACAATATACATTTACATGGCAATTTTTCCTTCGGGGGCTTCGCCCTCGAACCCCCATCGAGGGATGCTGCCCCCAGACCCCCTAACCGGGGGGATAGCCCCCTTGAACCCCACAAAGGGGGTACCCCGCCTCTGCACTCCCCCGCGTGGAAGAGTGTACATACTTCTGGGGTGTAAATACTTCATGGGGTATAAACACGGCTGAAAGTAAAAGACCTCTGAATCAAGAAGATAATCAGGCTCCACAACCAACAATATCCCACTTGGAGACTAATCTCAACAACTCCATCGCTACTGTATATGCTGGACTCTGAACCTTCTTGGACCTGGAAAATTTCTCATCTTCATTCTTGAAGACCAAATGAAACTGAGCAAGAACTCAGTTTCTCCCTGGTTACTCCCTTTGTTAACATGTCTGCAGGATTTTGGCTAGTGTGTATCTTTTCCAACTTCAAATGTCCATGTTCCAAGGTGGATCGTATGAAGTGGTACCTCAACTGTATATGCTTAGTATTCGAATGGAAGGCTGAGTTATTTGCAATATGAATGGCACTCTCACTGTCATAGTACAACCTTCTATTCTCTTGCTTCTTTCCCAATTCCTTCATAAACCTCTATAACCAAATCATCTCTTTACTAGCCTCTGTAGCAGCAACATACTCTGCCTCTGTTGTTGAAAGTGCAACAACCTTTTACAGTTTTGAAATCCAACTTACTGTTGTTCCACCTATAGTAAACACATACCCTGTGGTACTCCTCCTACTGTCTTTATCACCCGCCACATTTGAATCAACATATCCCTATAGAAAAGTGTTGGAACCTCCAAAACATAATGCATGAGTAGTAGTACCTCTCAAATACCTAAGAATCCACTTTACTACCTCCCAATGTTCTTTATCTATATTGTTCATATATCTGCTCACAACTCCCACTGCATGTGCAATATCTAGTCTTGTGCAAACCATTGCATACATCAAGCTACCAACTACTGATGAATATGGTACCCTGGACATGTATTCTATCTCCTCCTGTGTCTTGGGACACATTTCCTTAGTTAATTTGAAATGGCTGGCCAAAGGTGTACTAACTACTTTTGCATTCTGCATTCTAAACCTCTCCATCACCTTCTTTGTGTACTCTCCCTGAGACAATGTTAGTTTGCAATTTTTCCTGTCTCTTGTTATTCTCATACCAAGGATTTTCTTTATAGCACCCAAATCCTTCATCGCAAATGAATTGTCTAATTTCTTCTTGAGCACATTTATATCCTGCATATTAGACCCTGCAACAAGAATGCCATATACATACAATAACAAGATAATAAAGCTTCCATTTTCTAGCCTTTTAAAATAAACACAGTGATTAGAATGACATCTACTATAACCCTGTTCTGTCATAAACCTATCAAACTTCAGATACCACTACCTTGGAGCTTCCTTTAGGCAATATAAGCTCTTCTTCAACCTTCATACCAAATTCTCCTTCCCTTTGACCTCATACCCCTGTGGCTGCTGCATATAAATGTCTTCCTCTAAATCCCCATGAAGAAAAGTTGTTTTTACATCTAACTGTTCAAGATGCAAATCTTCTACTGCCACAAGACTTAAAATAGTTCTAAATGAAGTCATTTTAACAACAAGAGAAAATATTTCATCAATATCTATACCTTTCTTTTATGCAAACCCCTTTACAACAAGTCTAGCCTTGTACCGTTTTTCTCCTCCATCTTCTTCCTTCAACTTGTAAACCCATTTATTCTGCAATGTTCTTTTTCCTGCAGGCAACTGAACCAAGTCCGAAGTATGGTTATTTACCAAGGAATCCATTTCCTCTTTCATGCCTTGCTCCCACTTCCTTTTGGTGTCTACCTGCATTGCCTCTTCATAACATTCTGGTTCACCAGAATCAGTCAACAATAAATAATACAATGAAGGAGAGTATCGTTCAGGGGGTATACTTAGCCTGGTATATTTTCTAACAACACTTACAGGTGTTTGAGGTACTTGTTGCTCCTGTTGTTGTAAATTTTGATTTTCTGGTTCCTTTGGAATTTCTTTTTCAATGATCTCATCAAGCACTATGTATTCTTGTTTTTCTGTTTCATGTTTCTTTCCCTGCAACTGATCTTTGTACATGACCTTCTCATTGAATATGACATCTCTACTCCTAATGATTTTG
>ML780683.1:337796-364050 GCA_009831015.1 Picea engelmannii | reverse complement strand
CAACAATTTTGCATGGTGCATCGTCACCCAAATGAACCTATCCAAAATCACCTTGAACATAATCTAGAAAATGTTTCCTATGGGGTGTGGCATGAAATGAATCCCCTGAATCTACTACCCAAGACTCAGAAATATTATCTACAGAAAGAATCAAGGAATCTTGTAACACATCACCTGTTACATTTGCTTCCTGATTTCTCTCCTGCTGTCCATCTCTTTGTTCCTTTGGAGCTCTGCAGTCTTTCTTCAGATGTCCTTTCTTCCCACAATTCCAGCACTCTATCTTTCCAATTCTGGATTTAGATCTGCCCTTCCTATAATTTCCACGGTTCCCAAAACCCTTTCCTCTATCCTTTTGTCTTCCCCTGTTCTCCATGTTCAACGCATTTCCTGATGTCTCACCCGTGCTTTTTCGTCGCATTTCCTCACTAAGGATAACACCAACAACATCATCAAATTTTAAAGTATTTGAACTAGAGATAGAGTTACTTACATCCATGACCAATCCGTTCCAACTTTCTGGCAATGAGCACAAGATTAGAAGAGCCCTGACCTCATCATCAAAGTCAACTTTTATAGAACTTAGTTGATTAGTAACCATATTAAAACCATTTAAATGATCTGCAACAAACCCACCTTCCAACATATTCATATTAAATAATATCTTCATTAGAAATACCTTATTGGATGTCAAGGGTTTTTCATACAATTTGACCAACACGTCCATCAAACCCTTCGTTGTCTTTTCTTTCGAAATATTGAAAGCCATTGACGTTGTCAGGCTCAGCCGTATCATTCCTAGATCCTTTTTGTCAAGAATCTCCCATTCTTTGTCCTTCGTAGCCATCAACTTCTTTTCTATTCTTCCCAATGGTAGGAATAGATCCTTCTGATATAAATAGTCTTCCATCTGCATCTTCCATAACTGGTAGTTTTGGCCGTTAAATTTCTCGACCCTAAACTTTCCATCTTCTGACATTGCTCCCACTCGAACCAGGAACCCTCTTTTCCTGCGAGTTACCTTTCACTCTGATACCAGTTGTTAGAAAAATAGGACCGTGGAGCAATAAAATAAACAAATGTGGAAACAAAACAAAGAAGATACACAATTCAATAGAGACACAGATTTACGTGGTTCACCCAGTGTGGGCTACGTCCACCAGAGAAATTGCCAGGTCCTTCCTTTATTATTATCCAACATATGAAGGGATACAACCTACAAAAAACCTGCTATAACTTCCTCTTCTTTCTCTCACAGTCTCCTATCTCAGAATACAATATTAGCCATCAACCATAGCCACAATACATTTCCCTCATAAAAGAGATTTTCCTTCTAGGGCAAAAAACCCTAACATAATCTCTATCGTTAGATCTGTGACCTTATAATGAACGGTCCAGATTAACAATGAAATTACAATAGACATTTACAAGGCAATTTTTCCTTCAAGGGCTTCACCCCCGAACCCCCGCTGGCGGTCCGCTTGCCCCCAGACCCCCCAGCTGGGGGGATAGCCCCCCTGGACCCCACAGAGAGGGTACCTCCCCTCTGCACTCCCCCGTGCAAAAGAGTGTACATACTTCTGGGGTGTAAATACTTCATGGGGTATAAACACGGCTGAAAGTAAAAGACCTTTGAATCAAGAAGATAATCACGCTCCACAACCAACACAATGGTTGGGATTCCATGTGGAGTTCATATCGACAGTTCACGGGTGTTTGGAATACGAAAGTGCACGAAGTATAGTGCCATAGAAAAAGGTCCGAAGTCCCAAGGTCGAGCAAAGGTTAAATCTGGACCATAGATCTCATCGGGAGAGATCGACGGTGGAAAATTATTGTGGGAATCGAGAGTTTAGAATATTTTTAAAGTTGTTCGTCAAAGGTACGAAATCTCAAAACTTGAAGTGAGCAGGAGTCGTCCGATCCAGAGGGATGCATGGCATCAGATTCGAGTTGCAGAGAAAGTGACTTTGGGAAATTTGAAATGAGAGATGCGTAAAGCCTAAGTGGTCGAAGCCTGAAGTTTTGAAGCGCTCAGAGGTGGATCCTCGGGTCATAGCCCAAGGTCATATGGGGGGTGTGCCTGGGAAAATAAAATAGTGCCCATTGCTTAGAGATTTTGTCAAAGCAGGCATCAAGAATTATGTGGTCTAGTGTTGTGAAAAATATCCAAAGGGCAAAATCCCGAAGCGTCACATGGGATAAGTGCTAGGTCATAGCTCGAGGTCACAAGCATGAAGGGGTAATGAAGAAGGATCTTAGCACCTACAACGCCCGTATTGGTCATAGGGGAAGATTTGCATAGCCTCGAGGCATCAATATTGAACTGAAGAAGTCGTGGGCACCTCCTAGAAACATTCATGGGTGTCAAGCATCGTCTTGATCCCAATGAAGGAAGTTATTGAAGATAGGGGTGATAGTTGAGACCTCGTCTCACCCCATAAATGGAAAGCATTGTAGAGAGAAACCATGAAGGAATATTTTCCACCCAAAGCTTCCTCCTGAATGGATTTTCATGTAAAACGCATAACTACGCCTCTCTCGCATCTGACATGAGAAGGCCAGCGCAGTCTGACAGAGAGGGTGTCGACTGGAAGCTTTGATTGCAGGGGTCCGATCACGCTCCTAGTAGTTGCATCAATTTTGAGTATATATACTTAGTTTTGATATTTTGTTAAGGTTGATGGTTGAGCAGTGCTCCTGTATTGTAATTTTTTTATGAAGAACTCTGGTTCTCTCGTTATATATTTTGATCTGAGACTTTTTGTTTAATGAAAGTCAGCTTCTTTTTCATCCTATTTGCCTTTGATACTGAAGTTTCCATGATTGAAGGATTCACATGGATTGTTTTGACTGTATTGTAATGTATGTTTGATTGCAGTGTTGTTATTTACGTTCTTCAGTTTCCTAAAGTTTTGAATCCAAGAGGATATTGTATTTGAAGCTTTTCCTCCTTAGGCTGCTGGAAGACTGATGTCTACGATAGACCTCTACACTCTCCTCATCAAAGTATTCCCTCTATTCACCCTTACTCCAAATCACTGGCTAAAGTTAGTTAAGACCTCACCTGCAAGTGCATACCAGTCCAATTTTCTGAGTTAAAATGATATCATCTTGAGTCTGCGCCCATTTGACCTCTTTAAAACCAACCTATGACATAAAACTCTGATGGGCACTGGGCTTAACTCCAACGCAATCTAGAGGTGACTTATAGTGCTAACACTTTCTACACACTTCAATTATGAAAATTCTGTTAGAAACACAAAATGGTAATAAAAAGGGTCTCCCCTGGAATCCATACAATCACAGTTCATGGAAACCTACACAGGAGATCTATCTAAAGCAAGTACAAACAAAGTTTATCAAGAAAGGTAGAGAGATTCAATATGGAATAATGAAAAAATATATTCACACTACTCGAATGAGTTGATGATTGATACATAGATCATGATCAATATGATACAATGAATGAATGGAACACACTCATATATAGGGCAAAACATTCCATAATTAAGAAAAGCAATCAAGCAGTTATCTTTCCTTAGGAATGAATGCATGCATAATAGTGATGGTAAAAATAGAAAGTCTAAAATAGAACTAGTCAATTAACTCCCACTGAACTAGTGTGTCGAAAATAGAAATTTCTCCAACACCCCCTGAACATCACTATGGAGTAAAAAATGAGTCCCGGCTACTAGGCCATTTTAGGTACTCATGTACAATGAAACTAATGAACACTGAATAAAAGTGAGGAAAGAGGGAAAACCACATGGGAACAAAACCCCCCCTCAAAAGATAATGTATCAAAAGAATAAAATAACAGTTGCTAGACAATTGTGTTCTTCACTACAAGACGATCCCACAAAGTTTGAAAATTCTGCTCATTGAAAGTCTTTGTGAAGATGTAGAAATATTTATGGATCTGATGAAGTCCTTTGGCAACCTGCCGGGCCTTGTACTTCTTGATCTTGTGGACCCATCTGCACCTAAAAATATTCATTTCTGGTGGATGTGGAACCAAATTCCAAGTCAGGTTCTATAGGAGTGAGTCATATGCCTTCTACATGGTTGCTTGCCATAATGGATTTTCCACAACCCTATTGTAGTTCTGTGGATCAATAGATTGAACCATATAGCAATGCATGGCCATCGCAGGTTCTGAAGTTGAAAGTATATGAGAAGGCTCCTCATGCTGAGATCGAGTCATCCTCAAATCCAATGGATTCCTTGCAAGGTTGCCTACTGCTTGAAGTGTGGTCTGTGCCTTTTTGGGCATCTGCTGAAGCTTCAACAATGGCTTCTTATCTGGTTGTACTACCTGCTTATTTCCATGTACAGAAACTGAGTGTATGGAATCATCTCTGATGTATGAAACTGATGGAAGAACAAGAGTATATGCATGTTTCACTGGAGGTGCATGCAAGGTACTCTCCTTATGTGTAAGTAGAATAGAGGAGTCATCATCAAAAAACTTAGTGAATTTATACAACATTGACTTGTGATCCACCTCACCAATTGCAATAATGGAATTTTCATGCATGTCAATTACCGAAATTGAATCTGATGTAAATTCAACCCTTTTACCTTTCTGAGTGATCTAATAAACTAAGAGCAGATTCATAGAAATATTTGGAACATGTAAAACATTCTCAAAACTGTCATTGTGGAGTTCCACTCTCCCTTCTCCTGCTAATGCTATTGGAGTATCATCCCCCATGAGAATAGGGGGTCTTGAGCATGGACTCAAAGAAGAGAAAACTTCCTCTTTCGTTGCCATATGATGCGATGCACCAAAATCTATAATCCATGAATCAAATGAGGAATTAATTGCAACTAGAGCATGATGATTACCTTTCTTAGGACTGGGATCTTCTTCCTTCTGCTTCTTGACTCCCTCTCGAATGAAGTTTCCAAGGTTGTTCTGTTGAAGTGCCTGTTCCATAAGATCGATCTGTTTCTTCATGCATGTGAATTCTTCATGATTTGGTTTATTGCAGTAAGTGCACTGCTTTCCCTTCTTCTTCTTCTTCTTGGGATTTGAAGAGTCTTTGGAACCTGAAGAATCATTAAAGGGTTTGGAATATCCCTCCTTCCCATTATGTTTGGATGACCCTTTTTCGTCATGCATGGTGAGTGCATGTGCTTTGGGATCTTTCATGAGGCTCATATGTATGAGCTTTGTCTTCTCTTGTGTAAGAGACTCAATGAACTGAGCCAACGTAGGCATTTTCCAATTTTTTCCAAAAAGACATCTGCCAGAATGGAAATTGGAGACATATACAGTGTATTTTGGTCCTAGTTCTACCAAGATTGTTAGAATAAGTTGTTTCTCTTGTGTAGACTAATCAATACCACATTTACCCAAGCTCAATAGCAAAGATTTTAATTTAGTAAAAAAATCTTGTATATTATCAAAACTTTTAGGGTCTAAGGTATTCAACTCTACCTCAAGCATATGACCTCGCATCTCATCCTGCTTTCCAAAGAGTCCTTCCAAGGTGGTCCAGATCTCATTTGGAGTCTTGCATGTGGCAACATGAAACCATAGATCAATGGAGATTAACTCAAGAAGTAGTCCTGTGGCCTCATCCTTACGGTTCACCCATCTCATATTCTCAATCACTGATGTAGGTTTTGTTTCTGTCGCCATCATCAAATTATACAGTCCTTTTCTTTTGAGTTAGAATGTTGCCTTGAGCTTCCAATCAAAATAATTGTATGGTGTGAGGATTACCACCAAGTTTGATAGTGTAATAGTTGTCATATCCATCTCTTCCACTATTTCTAAGAACCCCTAAAAATTTACTCTCAATATGCAAGTGAAAAATTAAGAAATCACAGTAGAAAGGGCACTTTAAGTGAAAATTCATATCAATTTCAGGAGATGATCTTGCAACTTACTTTCTGAGAAAATGATGAAGAATCTTGCCGAACAGTTGAAAACCCACTTCCAAAATGGGTCGATTTACTTTCCAAGCGAGTTGTTTCCTCCAAAACGTAATATTTTGAGAGAAATGAATGTGGAAAGGTACGACCATAGATTCGTGTCAGTTTCAGGAGGCTATCTTGTGGCTTACTTTCTGAGCAAATGGTGAGGAATATCGCCAAACGGTTGAAAACCCGCTTTCAAAATGGGTCGATTTACTTTCAACATTGGTCGTTTCCTCAAAAATGTAATATTTTGGGAGCAATGAATGTAGAAAGGTATGGCCATGGATTTGTGTCAGTTTTAGGAGGCTATCTTGCGGCTTACTTTCTAAGCAAACGATGAAGGATCTCTCCAAACGGTTGAAAACCCACTTCCAAAACAGCTCGATATACTTTCTTCGTGGGACGTTCTCTCAAAAACGTAATATTTTAGGAGGAATAGTTGTTGAAAGTTACGACCACGGATTTAGCTCGCCGAAACCCCGATTTTCCTTATTCTTTGGCTTGTCTAGCTTGCTCCAAGCAGCATAGATCTGATACCATATCAGTGTTTCATGGAAACCTACATAGGATATCTAGCTAAAGAAAGTGCACACAAATCTTATCAAGAAAGGAAGAGAGATTCAATATGGAAGAATGAGAAAATATATTCACACTACTCCAATGAGTTAATGATTGATACATAGATCATGATCAATATGATACAATGAATGGGAACACACTCATATATAGGGCAAATCATTCCATAATTAAGAAAAGAAATCAAGTAGTTAGCTTTTCTTAGGAATGCGTGCATGCATAATAGTGATGGTAAAAATAGAAAGTCTAAAATAGAACTAGTCAGTTAACTCCCACTCAACTAGTGTGTCGAAAATAGAAATTTCTCCAACACTTCAATTATGAAAATTCAGTCAGAAACACAAAATGGTAATAAAAAGGGTTTCTCCCTAGAATCCATACAATTGTAGAAAACTAAACGCTTCCAAAGTTTCAAAAAAGACTTTCTTATATAGAAAGGAGGCAACCTCTAGCGATATCCTTGATGTGGCAAGACCATGAATCATCTTCTTAAAAGCAAGTAGAAAACCATTTTGTACTTCATAAAAATGATATGGGGCCTTGTGCCTCCATAACATTGGGTACCAAAAATAAGTTGGTTCTTTCTTGAAGTCAACATTGCTTGCTCTGGGAAAATCCTCAAATATATGACAATAAACTATAACAAAAACTAAATATGAAGTCATGTAGAATTTCTTAGTTTTTCTCAGGCCCCCCAACTGAAACAAAATCTTGTTTGAGATGATGTGAGCCTAGTCAATCATGACATCTTCATAAAAAGCATGATGGAAAACATACACAATATATTTGGGCACTGAGGCCATGGACTCTTGTCTAATTATTCTGGCATATAGCCAATAAAATTCTTTATATGGGTACTTTAAGGAGCATACTTCAACCTGAGTAGAATTGATGTCGCTCCTTGGGCTTGTGAGGAAATTTTTGAGAATCTCTATTCCTCCACCGTGTACTTTAAGAAAATCATTTACCTCGACATTCTTAAATATCAAAGTGGGATCAGGAAGTCACAACATCTTTCTAAACAGTGAAGGGGACAAACAAATCATTGGTTTTCCTTGTATTTGGATAATTCTTCTCTATGTGTCAAACTTATCGACACAACAAAGGACCATCTCTTTAAAATCAACTAACTTTGGTATGCACCCAACCAATGCAGTACCTAAGCTCCAAACTTTGTTCAATTCATTTTCTGCATGTTGGAGAGACATTAATATCTAAAAGAATTAATAGAAGTGTCATAAATAAACGTGACATGTGTACAAATAAGTATTAATGGCCATAATTAATAAGGATACATGACAAACTATTTGATATATATATATATATATATATATATATATATATATATATATATATATATATATATATATATATATATATTTAAATATGAAAATTAAGTGTAAAACCACATAAAAATTTCTAATCATAGTTAATAACCAATCACAAAATAGGAATTTATACTTAAAAAATCCAAAATTTATTTTTCAATTTAAAGAATAATCAATTTAATAGATAAATTTTTGGAAACTTTAGAAATTTTTTATGGAAAAGAGTGAAAAAAATTGCAAATTATTTAAAAGTCAACGAAAATTGACTACAAAGCAATTACAATATATTTTGCCTTCAACAGTTATAATGAGATATTTTATAGAAAATATTACAAAATCATTGTAAGGTGTTGGGTTCCAAACAAAATATATTTAACTTGAAAGCATTACATACACATAATTGTTAAAAATATTAGGCAGGTAGCTCACAAAATAAACTAGCTTTGATAACTCACACCTCATTATAAATGGTATTGAACTTCTACATGTTTTTATATATTCTTTTATTGAAATGGATAGAATTCTTGCACATATATATATTTTTTTAATATAGTAAATATCGATGCAGTACAAGTTTCAAATCCACAACAACCATGTGCCAATTTGATATATTAAAATCAATTATACAAATAAATTAACAAGTGTTATCGCCTCCACTCGAAACTTGAATGTCAAATTTGACTTGCAAATCCAATTCCTTCACACTAGCTTATTGATTGTCGAATGATCCACCAGTTAACCTCCCTACCAAATCCTTTGGGTACTCTTCTTCTCCAAGGACCCCCAAACTACAATGGGGTTGTATGGAGAATACTCCCTAGTCAAAGGTTGAAGGTTTAAGCTCTTAATTTTGAGAAGGATCTCCACTTCTTTACAACCTTCAATTAACCAAACTCTCAATAATATCAATCACTAGTCATTTTGTCATTATGATGACCATCCAACTTTAGGGTGCATAAAAATACTTTCTCTCATCTTGAAGCCCTCTTTTTATAGTACTTGTGGGTTATGCCACTTGTGCAACCCATGCAAATTTAAAATTTACCAATTACCTTAATTCTTATTATTCACACTTGCATGTGTAGATTTTAACCTTGTACAATTAATTATTACAAATGGATTTTTAATAAAAACATAAAAGATACAATGGCACACACACACACGCATTACACAAATAGTTTACCCTTGAAACCCAAATCGGAAAAACTAACTACATGTTAGAGTCATACCTCTAATATTTATTCATAATACACTTCATTGTTTACAATATATATATATTCCTATGGCATCCAAAAACCCTAATCTGTTGACCCAGATTAGTCAACAACCATAATTCCTTAACTAGAATTAGAAAACCATCGACAAAAACCATGTGCCAAAAAACCACTAAAAATGGACACAAAAACTGCCAAAAATGTTTTTTTGGGGGTTCCACCCCCATGCGACCCCCCTCACACACTCGATGCAAAAGAGACACTAGGTTTGGTCATGTAGAGAATATAACACATAACCAACATTATCCCACTTGTTTTTTTCTTTTCATACATGATTTCACATGATTACATAGTCAACAATCTAGAGCAACTATTGAGTCATGGGAATAATATATTTTTTCCATCATTTTGTTACTTATCTCGTGCCCTTTTCCTTCTTATTCACACCTTTTCCATAATTATCATGGTTCAATAATTACCTTTTTGACACTCGTATGTTAATTCATTTGATGCGTAGATATTTTAATATTTTCCTGCATTTAGAGAAGGATGATGTCTGTGTTGGGTAACCATTGATTAATTGCTAAATAATCTTGTAGAATAATCATATGTTGTTACTCCAAGGTTCTGCTACTTCAAGGTGTTGCTACTTTGGGGTGTTTTTACTCCAAGATGTTGCTACTCCAAGGTTCTACTACTCCAAGGTGTTGCTACTCTGAGGTGTTGGTACTCTGAGACTTGATACACAAATGCCACTACTATAGCATGTTTTTACCACTGAAATATCCCTGCATGATGATGACTATACCATTGACCCATGGACCCATATGTCAAGGATTGATTTATCTGATGATGTGGCTTACCTTAAAGTCACAACTATTGCATGGTTTGAGCACAGGATGTCCGCCCAGATAACAAGACAGTTCGGTTGACTATTTCCATAAAGATCATTTACATAAGTTGTAATCAGTTACAGAAATATTTTGTATCATATGTATCTTCTTAATTAAGACGACATCGAACATCTTGAGAATAGAAATATTCTCAAGGTTGTTCATAATTGTAATATTTCTAAGATTAGAAGAGGAAGAAAACATTTAGAATGGTAGAGCATATTTTCTCCCAGGTTAGGCTGGTTTTTGGAGAATAGAGGATACTCGATAGACTCATGTGTAACAACAATTGTATCTACACCTCTTAATTGAATAATAAAGATCTGGAAAGTTGTGGTATCGATTTATGAGTACTCAAAGTTGTAGTTTTTGTAGTTTTTCACCCTGCTAAGGAGGAAGGGCCCTCCTCTTCAGCAGGGTTGATGTTCATGTATTATTAGTTAGATTAGCATAACTAGGTCATCTTGTTATTATTTTCCTTAGTTCAATCCTTGGTATAGATAATTGATGTGAGTGAATTGTTTCAATCATAGCTGTTACAGTTTGGTTTACTACTGGTGTGTTTCACTTCAATTCAGTAGGAGTGTGTTTATGTTTTATTGCAGCAAGTGTTCATTTCAATTCCACATGAATGTGTTCTCAATTCAATTTCAGCAAGTTCTTTATTCCAATTTTGTATGTGTGAATTTTTAGTTAAATGCATCATTGTTTAAATTCCAAGAGTGTGTTCTGATTAATTGCAGTGAGGGTGTGTTTCCTTTACAGAAGAAGATTGTTGACAGACGTCTTATTTGCTTTTCAAGAGTGTGTTTTATGAATTTACTTAACATTTCATTAGTAGTAAGGAGTGAGTAATTAGCAACTGGTTTAAAGAAGGTCAATTGGTTCTTATGAATTTCTTTTAAGCATCTTACTTGGTTGCAGCTTAATTTGATACAAGAATTCATTTTCTTCACAGTAGTTGTGAAGAGAATGTGTGATTAGTGGATTTCCTTCATCAAAAAGTGTTAGTAGAGTTCTTTTTCTACATAAACATTGCACAATAATCTTGTAATAAAAGACTTACCCCAGTTTGACAATCAAATTCATTGGATGATTTAATTAAACAATTAATCACACCAACATTTTTGGCATCGTTGTCGGGGAGGGTATTAAGGGTGCAAGAATAATACATGAGACCATCCTGATGAATTGTGGGATCTATGATGCATGAATAAAATAGGATAAGAACAGTCGACCTTGAAAAATACAGGAAGAGGAAGGGGCCCTGGTGGAAAAATAAATCTTGATCAAGGATGGGTGACATATATTCAAGAATTAATAAACAAAGTAGATTCATCAGCTTCACGGGGGGTACATTAGAAACCTAAAACATGAATAAGGGTGGATTCTCATTCCTATGTTCGGGGAGATTCATCAATAGCAACAACAGAGGCCGAATATCAAGATTTGACAGAAATTATGGAGTGTTCCAACAACGAAAATTAGGAACATTCTGAATCCAGGTTGGAAGTCAATCAACATAATAATAGGTCAGAAATTGACCAACCCATTCTTGATCTCACTGATAACCCTATTTTGGATTAGGGGAGTGTCGTTGGGCACCTCGAACAATTATCGAAGAATATCAAAAAAAAAAAAGATATCCCTAGACCTGATTAGCAGAAGCTTCGTGCTTTGTGGAAAATACACATGGAAAATGAAAATAGAAATGACACAGTTTATACCTTTGATTTCCCTATTGGGAACATTCCAGGACTAGCACCAATGAACAATATACCTCTATCTACATTTTCAAACTTTAACGGTCAAATAGGAGAATACCCAGACACCTTCCTATTCAAATTTAGCGTTCTGTGTCGAAGCTATGATTATACTACGGATGCCCAGAAACTAAAAATATTTCCAGCTACCCTAAAGGGGTCAGCATTAATATGGTTCATGGGCCTTGGTTCTAACTCTATAAATTCTTGGGATAATATGAAAAAAAAAATTCTAACTAAATATTAGGACTATTCCAGAACATGGGACCAGAGGGAGGAACTTTTCAAAATGTCTTAGAAGGAGGAAGAGAGCCTGGAGGATTATGTGGAACACCTCAAATATAATTTACAAATATATAAATATAATGATTTGGATAAGGATATTTTGAAGAAAATTATGATTCAAGGTATGATGGATGACTTCTTGGATATGTTGAACCTAATGGGGAAGGGAGATATATCAAAGGAACCACTTGAGGACATTATTTATTTATGCTTGAGGAGCTCAAGAGGGTCATCAAGGAAAAGATCCCAAACACAATATACTACTGCAAGAATACATAAATCTACCAACTGTGGAGTAACAAGATAGAAATTGGTAATTTATTTGATAATTTTAAAACTGAGATCCTTAGCTCTTTAACTACACAGTTGGATGTTATGCAAGTAAAGAAAAAACAAGTTGAACTAGAGAAGGCATTGGAAGTATTTTTTCCTAAATGCAAGGACAAGCATCCTCGTAGGAAATTCCCACTTGAAAACATGGAAATATGTGGTATCTAAAAATAGACCACCCAACAAAACTTTGTCCATCATTTACAGGATTGAAAGCAGTATTTATGGGTTCAAATGAAGAGACAACACAAGCATGTTTCATCTCCAAGAAACCATGCCAATCTCGTCTACCAGGTATGCCTCAAGATCCATCCTCACCTTTCAATAATTGGAATCATATTTATAATACTCATATTCCACAACAAATCCAATACCCCTCAAACCCATGGAAATTTCCCAACCCACCAAAAACTCAGTATCCCATGCCTTGGGTTCCATATATGAATCAAACCGTTCCATGGTCTCAAGGATGGAGAAATTCTCCTTTCCAAGGAGGGAAATTCCCATTCCAGTATCAGTCATTTTTACAACCACCTTTTCTCATACAAAAAAAACCATTACCCCTACCATCTAATATATTACCAAGTAACCCTCCACTATGACCCTAGTTACATGTTCAGTCTAACCTGAATCTGAATAGTAAAACTATCCAACAATCTGAAACATCCATCTTCCCCACATATTGCATCGCCCCTTCTTAGTGAAATGAATTAAAACTTAGGTTAGGAAGAATAATAAATCAACAACCCTCACCCATAATTACAAAACATGATGAAATAAATTCACAAAGTGAAATAGCCCCACCTTGCAGATAATCTGAAGAACACCAAAAACACACAGAAACTCCAGAAAAACAAGTTGAAACTCAGAATGATATTTCTACCTCTGTTGCAATTTCTGTTAAATAGGATAAAACTCATGCTACAACCTTTGTTGAAATTCCTCCATACCCTAAAAGGTTAATCGTGCCCAAGTGTATTCCCCAACCTGATTTTGACTTCCTTGGAGAGCTGAAAAACTTGTGTGTTAAAATTCCTCTACTACAAGCTATCAAAGACGTCTCGATTTATTCCAAAACAGTGAGGGAATTGTGCATCACAAATCCTAGTAGGAAGTCTAGGGACTCCCCCATAGTTCAATTCTTGGGAAAACCGTCAGAACTGATGTTGGGAAAAATCATGCTTGTTAAATACGATGACCCTGGGAACCCCACAGTAACCATCTAGATTCATCGCATTATTATTCCAAATACTCTTATCGATCTAGGCACTACAATAAATATCATAACTAAGGAAAAAAAAGAACTATTGGGACTTACAAATATAAGACCTTCCCCCACTATGTTGGAGTTGGTTGATCGATCCAAAATTCGACAGAAGGGGTACTGGAAGATATTGTCTTATCCGTGGACTCCTGGGAATATCCAACAGACTTCTTAGTATTGCAACCAAAAACTCATTTAGGAGGACACCCCCTGATCCTAGGAAGACCTTGGTTGGCCATGGTCGATGCATTTATTGGTTGTAGAATAGGTTCTATGACAATTTATGATGGAAAAACTACAAAGAGACTTACTCTGTATCCCCCTACCAAACCAAGTGAAGCTATTGAGAGACTTGTATGGGTTGAACTCGAGCCAGAAGAAAATAGTGTACATCCAATCCTTAGGCTTGGTAAGGCCCTTTGTTTCAAGGATGAAACAAAGGATGATACTATTAGCAGTTTTATCAGCAACCCCCAATCAGTCAGCCAGTCAGCGACCCATCTCTTAGATTTCATAATTAGAGAACCTAATCAACAAACCCTTGATGATGATCCTTCTTTCGAGATTATACCTTCAATACTCAGCCATAAAATCATCCCAATAGAAAATGAGCCCGAAAAAACCTTAAATACCAGTCCAAATTTACCCCCCCTGCAGAAAGAACAACCGATTCAACTGTTGCGAAAACACAAGGAAGCCTTCTCTTGGGATTACACGGATATGAAGGGTATTCACCCTGATCTGTGTACTCATCATATATATATATATATATAAGAATACTTACAACCTATTCACCAACCCCAACACAAAATGAACCCATCCCTGAAAGAGATCATAAAAGAAGAACTCCAAAAACTATTGAAAGTTAATTTTATCTACCCAATCTCAGACAGTTAGTGGGTTTCCCCACTGGTCATTGTACTTAAGAAAAATGAAAAATGGAAAATTCGTGTTGATTACCGAGAAATGAATAAATACACAAAGAAAGACCATTTTCCATTACCTTTTATTGACCAGTTCCTTGATGTTCTGGCTGGCAAGAAGTTTTTTTCATTTCTTAATGGTTTCAATGGATACAAAAAAATCATGATTGCTCCTGAAGATCAGGAAAAAACTATGTTTACCTGTCCATGGGAAACCTTTTCTTATTGAGTCCTCTCGTTCAGCCTTTGCAATGCACCTGCCACTTTTCAGCAAGTCGTATTGGGAATCGTTTCATATTTGGTTAATGAATCTCTTGAGATTTACATGGACAACTTCATACCATATGGTGATACTTTTGACATGGCTTTGGAAAAACTTGAAAAATTACTAAAACACTGCATACAAACTCACCTTTCCTTAAGCAATGAAAAATGTCATATGATGATGGATGAGGAAGTTTTACTTGGGAATTATATTTCTTATGTAGGTATATAGGTGGATCCAACAAAAATTGAGGTAATTTTAAGGATCCCTACTCCGAAATCAGAAAAGGAGGCGTGTAGATTATAAGGAAAAACTGGCTACTATCATCGATTTATTGAAAATTATTCAAGGATAGCATCTCCCTTATTTTCATTGTTTTCAAAGGATGCAAATTTTTTATCGACTGATAAATGTCAAATTGCTCTTATAGATTTGAAAAAATTCTTAGTTGAAGCAGCTATTATGAGGCCTTGATTGGACTTTTCCATTTCACATCTCTTCGGATGCCTCCAACACGACCATTGGTGATGTAATTGGATAACAGGAAGAACATAACCCATACACTATTTATTATACTGACACCTACAGAGTTGAACTATACGGTAACAAAAAAATAATTTATTGTTGTTATACATGTTATCAACAAATTTCATCACAATATCATAGGTTACGAAGTATTTTTTCATACAGATCATTCAACAATTAGATATTTGGTGAAAAAATTTGTTACAAATGCTCGAGTTACTAGGTGGTTATTGTTATTTCAATAATTTGACAACACTATTTTGGATAAACCTGGAAAAGATAATCTTGTAGCATATTTTCTCTCCAGGATCACCAATAATAATGATGTTACTCCTATTGATGACTCTTTTCCTGATGAATACCTATTCACAGTATCTACTCACTCACCATGATATGCAGATATTGCTAATTATGTTGCTGCGGGAATATTTCCTCACCACCTTCCTCCTAGAGAGCGACATAAAACTATTAAGCAAAGTGCCCGATTTTCTTTGATAGATGGTTGTCTCTTTTAAACAGGCCTTGATCTAGAGTTTGAAACCATATCAGAGAATATGGGATTCATGAAATATTGAAGGCATGCCATGAAGATCCTTGTGGTGGACATTTTGCTGATAAGAGAACAGGGCATAAAGCACTCTGCATGGGATAGTATTGGCCTACATTGTTCCAAGACGCCAGAAAGTATGTACAAGCATGGGATTCCTGCCAACGAATGGGCCAACCCACTCAATCAAATGGAATTTCATTGAAAACCCAATTGGTGATTGAACCCTTTGAGAAGTGGGCTCTCGACTTCATGGGACCTATCAATCCCATGTCTCGTTAGAAATCCTACATCTTGGTATGCACAAACTATGTCACCAAATGGGTGGAGGCCAAGGAACTCACAAACGCCACAGAGAAATTTGTTTCATGATTTATGATTGAAAATATATTTGTTCATTTGGGAATTCCCAAAGAGATAGTATCAGATGGAGGACCTCAGTTTACTTCCCAGTTGATCGTAGAACTTACCAAGAAGTACAGTATTCGCCACAGGGTTACCTCACCTTAACATCCATAAGCAAATGGCCAAGTAGAAAGCACAAATAAGGTCGTTGAATGAATACTCATGAAAAATGTTGCGAGTCATCATCGTGATTGGGCTGAAAGTTTATCAGAAGCCCTTTGGGCCTATAGAACCACATGGAGAAATACCACAAGATTTTCTCCATTTGAACTTGTTTATGGTAAGAGTCTCATATTTCCCACTGAATTCAAGATCAAAACATTAAGACCAACTTTAGAAGTAAATATGGTTCTAACTATAGCCCAGAAACATCGTTTAGATCATCTCAACGAATTAGATGAAATGTGCTTGGTTGCTATACATCATACTGACTTAGTCCAATAACAACACACCAAGTGACATGATAAAAGCATCAAGATGAAGGAATTTCGAAAGGGCAATTGGGCATTATTATATGATTCAAGGTTTAAAGATTTCAAGGGGAAGTTGTGCACTAGATGGTTGGGTACTTATGAAATGGATACGGTTTTTGATAAAAGGATTGTCAGACTCATAACCATAGATGGCTCACAAATATCTTTACTGGCCAATGGCCATCGAATTCGACTGTATCATAAACCACTTTCTAAATAATTGTTTGTTTCTCATGTTAGCTCAGATCCAAGGTTGAAAATCATTGGAGTTGAACATCATTTTACAACACCATCAAAATAAAATAAAATAAAATAAAAATAACAAAATAATAAAAAAAAAGAGAGAATTTTTTTCTCTAATGCACCAAGTGTTTTACAAGATTCTATTGTTGTAGCACAGTGATATCAGTTCAAGGCACTTGAGTGCAGTTAATTTTAATCCACTTGTTTTGTTGCAACTCATTTCAATGGAAATTTTTCATGTTGCAACTCGTTGTCGCCTTGTTGCAACTCACTATCGCCTTGCTACAACTCATTGTCGCCTTGCTGCAACTCACCTTGTTGCAACTCACTGTCGTTGTGTTGCAACTCATTTTCACCTTGTTGCAACTTGCTTTCGCCTCGCTACAACTCATTTCCACCTCACTACAACTCGCTACAACTCATCCTGTGACAAATATCCATGTTGTTGCAACTCGCTGCCACTTTGCTACAACTCATTCAGTGATGGATATTCACCTTGTTGCAGCTCACTGTCACCTTGCTGCAACTTGCTGTCTCTTTGTTATAACTTGTCATGTGATGAATATCTGCCTTGCTGCAACTCATTCTCTCTTTGTTGCAACTCATTTCGATGGAAATCCAATTTGCTGCAACTCATTGCCATTGGTTGCAACTCACTTCCATATGCTGCAACTCGTCTCACGATGACCATTTGTTTTGTTTCCAAATACTGCAACTTGTGCTACTGGATATGAACCATCTTGCGATGACACTTGTCCCACTCACCTTTTCACACACCAGAATTATTACCCATTGACACCTATTTCTTCGCCATGAATCAACTTCATTATCACCACTTTTCCATTTCTTTTCATTAGCTCAATGATGTGACATTCTTCTACAGCTCTCATATCTCACACCATAAATCGTGTACGATATTGTTATATTTGTACCTCAAAAAGTACACTTACAATAAATAACACATCATTCTCCATGAGTGTCCATGACTTACACTCATTTGTTGACTTGGGACATACGGTAAGTGGCCCCACAGGTGCGTGTTTTTCCTACTTGCTCACATGATTTTAAAGCTCAACGTGTCATTACACATGTACTTCCAAGCCCAACCACCTTTAGTTGGGGGGGGGGCACATCATTTTGACTTGCATGATTCCACACTGACTTGCCATAAATAAAATAATGCCTCCATTATACCCCATCATTACCAACTCCAGTGTAAATTGTCATATCCCCAATTTCCCTAATTTGGAAATCTATTCCCAGCGTCCAACTGCATGTCCAAAACTACAACTCACCTTGTCGAAGTCCACTCTGCATCACCTAATTATCTAAAATGAGAGGTTCGATTGTTCGCCATGAACCCAAATAAGTTGGATTACTACGCAGATGTCCGGAGGCCTACCAAATCTTTGAAAATGTGGGGTGGGTGACTTTCTTTGAGATATTACAGGGATTTGACAATGATGTCTCCCTGGAGTTTGCCCAGATATTATATGGAACAAATTCATCAGTCCATGGATTGCATATTGAGGTCACTAAGGGAACAGTTGCAGAAGTAACAGGGCTACCAAGGACTAGAGTAATTTGGTTCAACAAGAAGGTGTTCATCCCAACATCTAAGACAAACTTTCTAAGAGGAGAAGAATAGGTTAGAAACAAGGGTAAGGGTGTCAACATAACCTGTCTCCCTTTTCCTTGGAAAGATGTAGCATATTTCATCTAGCGATACATTACATGTGAAGGTAGATTTTCAATTGTTTATAACTACCATTTTATGCTACTGTCCCACCTCCATCACGGTCAGCTTCTTAATATCCCATACTTTATGTTAGAGTCTCTAAAATCTATGATAGGATTTGTTCGTCATTCCAAACACCCATAGACATGCATTAAAAATCATGGGTTAATTAAATTGTTGGCTATCCATGCATTGAGCCAAAGGAATGCTACATGGCGTGAGTTCATTGGTCACACAGAAACACAGGGTTTGGAAATAGAAATAAGAGATGATACAGAAAGAGTGATGGAGGAAGAGGAATTAGAAATGAAAGATAACCCTGAGCTTGAATTCATTAATAGAAAAAAATAGTCCTGAGGATGGAAAGTTCAGGAACCAGGAAGAAGGAGCTAGAGGGGATTTATGATGATATGACCATGGGAGTAGATAAATTCACAAGGACAGAAATAGAGCAAGAAGACAAAGCATCTGACACGGAGAATGAAGGGGGTGACACAGAAATAGAATAGGAAGACAAAGCAACCGACACAGAGAATGAAGGGGGCGACACAGAAATAGAACAGGAAGAAAAAGCAGCCGACACAGAGAATCAAGGGGGTGATACAGAAAAATATTCAAGTGCAGGAGATACATAAATCGACCAAGAAGACCTTGGAAAGGAATAATAGGTTGATGGGGCCGAAATTCAAGATAATCCCTCCACTTAGCAACATGTTTTGCGAGTACCATATAGTGATGAAGTGGAGATTATAGAAGAAGACCCTTGTGTTGAAGAATAAAAATCCTACGTAGTCATAGAATAATTCTCTCAATGGAAGAAAAGGAAAATAAGATCACTTCAAGTGATTAATGAAGACACTCCTTAAATAAGAACTAGGTCTTCTTCAGCAACAACACCAACCCAACCATTCGAGTCATTGATCGGGACTGAGTGCCCACAATAAATTGTTGGAGAATCAACTATTGTAAAGAAGGAAAAATTAAAGCCAAGGAAAGTAAGGCCTTCTTTAGCAACAACACCAGTCCAACCATCAACCAACAATGGGTTCCCACAAGAACTTGTTGAAGAATGAGTTATTGTAGAAAAGGAGCAAACAAAAGCAGGAAGAACTAGGTCTTCTTCAACAGTATCACTATTTGAACCAGGTAATGATGTTGAGTGCCCACAAGAACCCACTGAGAGGAAAATGAAGGAAATAGCAAGAAGCACTAGCTCTAAGCAAGGTAATTCTATGTCCATGTGTGAGCAAGTAAATCAATTAAAGGAAGAAAACTCTAGGCTTGAGAAACAACTCAGGGTCTTAAAAGGAAAATTTTGAAAGGGTGCAACTTCTTCAGGTTTGGGAACCCTGGATGAAGTTGTTGAATTATTAGAAAATTCAAGTGACCCTGAAACCATGAAATTAGGGACATACAAGTGCAATGCACAACTGTGTCCATCCTGTGGAGAAATATTTATTCGATAAGGGTGCACATCAAGCGATGCACCTCCATCTAATTTTAATTCAGTTGGCACACAAATGGAATGTATTATGGAATAAAAAGTGGATGTTGAAGCTACCCAAATTGACCAAGAGGAACCCATCCAAGATGTTGTTGTTACATAAGAACCAACAACCCTAGATGTAGTAATGGAAAAGCATTGCCTTGTCACCAATGGGGGTGTTGCAACTCAGGGAGAAAAGGAAGTAGCTAAGAGTTCTCAGGGGAATATGGGCAGTCTTGTCACAGAGGTTGTTTCTACACAACAACCAGTAATTTCTAGAATTGAGGAAACTCAATTTGAGAAGGAAAAGAGCATAATGACAGCCCCCAATGTTGAATTATTTATTATCGAACTGGAAACAACTGGCCACATCACTCCAAGAAGGGGTGATTTCTACTCAGGAACATAGAAAGGTTATTCGGGATTTAAGAGAAACATGGGCAGAAGAATTATCATTCCAGGAATAGAGAAAAGAGAATATGAGGGGAATGAGGCAGAAGTTGAAGGAAATAGAATATCAAGTCAAATACATGAAAGACACAAAGATGAAATTTTGCAACCTGACACAAGAACTAGTAAGTTGCAAAAACCCATCCCATGCCTACCCATTCTTTCTACAAGAGCAATTCCTCCTATTTCAATTGATGGCCATAAAAGAATATAAGACTTGCAGTTTTGATACCACCATTGCCTTCTTGAAGACCTTCTAGATTCTTCTTGGAGACCAACACCTGCTTTGTGAACTCTACTTACATAAATATGTTCTTTTTGGGGGAGAGGAGATTTAATTTATGTCATTATGTTGGAGATATTCAATTGAGGGCCTTCACTTCATTCGTTAGAAACCAGCTGAAATGGAAGGCATCCCATGAGGCCATCAAGGCAACTCAGGTCGAGAAATGTTTATGGATTAGGGGAGAACTTACCCCTGTTGCCAATATAATTAAGGTACATAATCAGTTTCTGATTGCATATGAATAGAATGCTACTTTCATTGAGCTTTGACCAATTATTCTAGATATATTCCCTAAATGTATCAATATGTAGTTGAAGGATGCCCTAGATGGTAGTCGACTGAGGTGGGAAACCTATGATGAGATGTTGAAAAGATGAGATCCATATGGGTACCCAAAAGTTTTCCATGCTTTGCAGAGACTAAATAAGTATATGGAGCGCATGACAAAGTGTTGATCTAGGTGGCTCAGCCTTAGGTACAAATTCCCTCTTATTTGGCTCCCTACAAGATAATACCAACGATAATATCGGGTTCATTATGAGAAAGATTATTGGATAGATGTTTTCATGAGTAATGGGTACAGAGGCGATAACGTGGATATTGTTGAAGCATACAACCTTACTACACTACATATATAGGAGGAGTTTGAGGACTCATACTAATGGGATGTATGAGGACATGTAGTTGCTTCAATTGGGGAGAGATGTTGAGTCATGGGAATGATACCTTTTTTCCATCATTTTGTTACCATCTCATACCATTTTCTTTACTATTCACACCTTTTCCATAATTATCATGGTTCAAGAATTACCTTTTTGACACCGTATGTTAAGTTGTTTGATGCATTGATTATTTAATATTTTCTTTCATTTAGGGAAGGATGATGCCTGTGTTGGGTAACCATTGATTAATTGCTAAAGAATCTTGCAGAATAATTAGATGTTGCTACTCTGAGGTGTTGCGACTCCAAGGTGCTACTACTCCGAGGTGATGCTACTCCGAGGTGCTACTACTCCAAGATGTTGTTACTCCAAGGTGATGCTACTCCAAGGCGCCACTACTTTGAGGTGTTGCTACTCTGAGACTTGATATGCAAATTCCACTACTATAGAATGTTGTTACCACCGAAGGATCACTGCATGATGATGACTATACCATTGACTCGTGGAAGTGTATGTTAAGGATTGATTTATCTGATGATGTGGCTTACCTTAAATTCGCAACTATTGTATGTTTTGAACACGGGATGTCTGCCCAGATAACAAGACATTTCAGCAGACTATTTCCATAAAAATCATTTACATAAGTTGTAATCGGTTACAGGAATATTTTGTATCCTTTGTATCTTCTTAATTAAGACGACATTGAATCACTTGAGAATCGAAAGATTCTCAAGCTTGTTCATAATTGTAATATTTCCGAGATTAGAAGAGGAAGAAAAGGTTTAAAAGGGTAGAGCATCATTTCTCCCAGGTTAGGCTATTTTTTAGAGAATAGAGGATAGTCGATAGACTCATGTGTAACAACAATTGTATCTGCACCTCTTGATTGAATAATAAATATATGGCAAGTTGTGGTATCAATTTATTAGTGCTTAAATTTGTAGTTTCTATAGTTTTTCACCCCTACTAAGGAGGAAGGGACCTCCTCTTTAGCGGGGTTTTTGTTTGTGTATTATTAGTTAGATTAGCATCACTAGATCTTCTTGTTATTATTTTCCTTAGTTCAATTCTCGGTGCAGACAATTGATGTGCGTGAATTGTTTCAATTATAGTTGTTAGAGTTTGGTTTACTACTGGTGTGTTTCACTTCAATTCAGTACAACTGTGTTTCTGTTTTATTGCAACAAGTGTTCATTTCAATTCCGCATGAATGTGTTCTCAATTCAATTTTAGCAAGTGCTTTATTCCAATTCTGTATGCATGAGTTTTTAGTTAAATGCAATAATCATTTCAATTCCAAGAGTGTGTGATGATTAATTGCAGTGAGGGTGTGTTTTATTTATAGAAGAATATTGTTGACAAACGTGTTCTTTTATTTTTAGCAGTGTGTTTTGTGAATTTCCTTGAGATTTCATAAGTAGGAAGGAGTGAGTGATTAGAAACTGGTTTAAATAAGGTCGATTGATTCTTATGAATTACTTTTAAGCATCTTACTTGGTTGCAGCTTAATTTGATATAAGGATTCAGTTTGTTAACAATAGTTGTGCAGAGAATGCGTGATTAGTGGATTTAATTCATAAGAAGGTGTTAGGAGAGTTCTTTGTCTACATAAACATTGCACAATAACCTTGTAATAAAATACTTACCCTGGGTTGACAATTGAATCCATTAGATGATTTAATTATACAATTAATCACACCAATAGCATCAATTCCTATTATTTCTCTACACCAAGAGAACTTCTTAGTGCTCACGGACTTTGTCAATGAATCTACAACATTCTTCAAAGTGTCCACCTTCATTAACAACACCTTCCAATATTCAACCATGTTTCTCACAAAATGATACTAAACATCCATATTCTTTGTCTTTGGATGATAAGTTGGGTTCTTCACCAATGATATTGCACTCTAACCATCACAATTCATCCTTACATCTTGTTTTAGAAACCCAATACCTGAACACAATATCTATAACCATATTACTTCCTTGTTTGCATGAGTGGCTTCCATGTATTCATATTTTTTAGTTGAGAGTGTCACTACAGACTGTCTTTTTCTCATCCAATTGATTTTTCCTCCAAATAGGTTAAACATGTACCCACTTGTAGATCTTCTGTCATCCAAATCTCTAGCCTAGTCTACATCAACAAAGCCATGTATCTCCAACACTTTGTCCAATGTTGGTCTTCCTTGGTAGAACAATCCATAAGTATTAGTGCCACACAAATGATTGAAAACTCTCTTTATTGTTTTCCAATGCTCCTTCCCTAGTTTTGACATATTCCTGCTCAAAACTCTCACTGCATTTGTAATGTCCAGTGTAGTACAAATCATTGCATACATGAAATTGCCAATTGCACTAGCATATGGAATATGAGACATGTCCTCTTTCTCTTCCTGTGTCTTGGGACACTGATATGAAAATAAATTTACAACTACAAGAATAGAAACCTTGACCAATTTACTTTCCTTCATATTAAACCTATACAATATTGTCTCGACATATTTCCTCTGATTTAACTAGAGTTTTCTTTTTTCCCGATCTCTTTTAATTTCCATGCCCAAAATGAAATTTGCAGCACCAAAATCCTTCATGTCAAATTTAGAGGACAACTGAGTTTTCACACCCTGAATAATCTCCTTGTCATTTCCTATCAACAACATATCATCCACATACAAGACAAAATAAATAATATGATCACCAACTAACTTGAAATACACAGAGTGATAGGCTTTGCTCCTTGTGAAGCCAAGTCTCAACATATAAGTATCAATTTTTTGATACCACATCCTTGGTGATTACTTTAACCCACATAGGGATTTTTTCAACCTGCATTCTGACTCTTTCTTTCCCTTCACAACAAATCCTTCTGGATGCTTCATGTAGATTTCTTCTTCCATATTTCCATGTAGAAATTTTGTCTTTACATCCATCCATTCTACTTCAAAATCAAAAGCAAAAGAAACAGATAAAATAAATCTAAGAGAAGTTAACTTGGAATATCCACTAGATCCCGAGTCTCATTCTTCTCCAAGGATGTCATTTCTTCAACCATGGCCTTTTTCCAAATTTTGTCATCCTCTGAATCCATTGCCTCCCTAAAAGTTCTAGGATCATCATCGGTAATAAACAAAGAAAAATTTGAATAGAAATCAGGTGGAGTATACCTTTCTAGTTTCCTTCTTTCTCAAACTAATCTCCTCAATATTGGAGTATGAGAGTCTTCTTATTATTAATATTCATGTTCTTCTATAGAGTTTGATTCATTATCTTCAATTTAAATTCTATTTTCTCTAGTTCTTCCTCCCTTGGTAGGAATTCTTGTTTGGAAACATATTTGATTTCTCTAAATACCACATATCGTCTATACACTACCTTCTTAATTTCTCAGTTCCAAATCTTATAACCTTTCTAACCTAATTTATAACCAATAAAGAAACACTTTTTATCCTTTTTAACCAGCTTACTCATATTTTCCTTTGGAAAATGAACATAGGAATCACAACCAAATACCATGAGATGTGTAAGAAAGGGTTTCTTACTAGTCCATACCTCACATGGATTCCTCATCCAATGTTGATGAGGGTGAGTGATTGATGAGGTAACATGTAGTACCCACTGCCTCTACCCGAAATTCTTGTCCTAACTCAACATCACTGAGTACACTCCTTGATTTTTCCATCAACATCTTGCTCATCCTTTCTCCAACTCCATTCTATTGAAGTGTGTATGGAGTATTCTTCTGCCTTTCTATATTTCACTTCTTACAGAATTCCTTGAATTCATGTCCACAAAATTCTCCACCATTATCCCTCCTCAACACCTTAATTATTTTCTCTATTTGATTCTCCACAAGAGCCTTAAACTCTTTGAATTTGTCAAAGACTTCAGATTTATTCCTGAGGAAATAAATCCATTTATTCCTCAAGAATTCATCTATAAATGAGATACAATACATATATTTTCCTAGTGATGGAACCGACATAGGTCCAAATACATCAATGTGCACCAACTGTAAAATCCCCTCTACTCTCATAGCTCCATAGCAGAATCTTACACAATTTTTCTTCCCATATAAACAATGTTAGAAATCAAAATTCAAAGAGAAATTGGCCATAGCTTCAGCCATACCTTTACCGTGTAGTACTCAAATGCCCTTCTCTTCGATTTGCCCCAATCTTTGATGCCACAACATAGTATTTTCTCTAGAGACTATAGGATTTTTTTCTTGTTCAGCTCCAATATTAGGAGAAACATAACTATTGTACCCATCACTAATAGTGCTTCTTAGCAGCTTATATAGAGTTCCAATATGAACTCCCTTTAGCAATACCATTGCCCCTCAAAACATCCTGTAGGTTCCTTTTTCAAACATTGTTTTTACCTCTACATCATCCATTTTGCTTAGATAAATCAAAATTATGGCCAATTATGGGATGTGTAGAACACCAGGGAGTGTTATAATCCTTCCATCCATGACCTTCAACTTCAATTTTCCTTTTACTATGAGTTTTCTTTTCGATTCATCTCCTAGAAAAAAAATCACCTTCATCATAACTTTCATATTTGAAAAACCACTCCCTATGAGGAACCATATGAAAGGATGCACCTAAGTTTACCAACCATGCCTCATGATCTGCATGTGTTCTTGAAGAATCCAATTA
>ML780683.1:304400-337696 GCA_009831015.1 Picea engelmannii | reverse complement strand
TCTACCAGGTATGCCTCAAGATCCATCCTCACCTTTCAATAATTGGAATCATATTTATAATACTCATATTCCACAACAAATCCAATACCCCTCAAACCCATGGAAATTTCCCAACCCACCAAAAACTCAGTATCCCATGCCTTGGGTTCCATATATGAATCAAACCGTTCCATGGTCTCAAGGATGGAGAAATTCTCCTTTCCAAGGAGGGAAATTCCCATTCCAGTATCAGTCATTTTTACAACCACCTTTTCTCATACAAAAAAAACCATTACCCCTACCATCTAATATATTACCAAGTAACCCTCCACTATGACCCTAGTTACATGTTCAGTCTAACCTGAATCTGAATAGTAAAACTATCCAACAATCTGAAACATCCATCTTCCCCACATATTGCATCGCCCCTTCTTAGTGAAATGAATTAAAACTTAGGTTAGGAAGAATAATAAATCAACAACCCTCACCCATAATTACAAAACATGATGAAATAAATTCACAAAGTGAAATAGCCCCACCTTGCAGATAATCTGAAGAACACCAAAAACACACAGAAACTCCAGAAAAACAAGTTGAAACTCAGAATGATATTTCTACCTCTGTTGCAATTTCTGTTAAATAGGATAAAACTCATGCTACAACCTTTGTTGAAATTCCTCCATACCCTAAAAGGTTAATCGTGCCCAAGTGTATTCCCCAACCTGATTTTGACTTCCTTGGAGAGCTGAAAAACTTGTGTGTTAAAATTCCTCTACTACAAGCTATCAAAGACGTCTCGATTTATTCCAAAACAGTGAGGGAATTGTGCATCACAAATCCTAGTAGGAAGTCTAGGGACTCCCCCATAGTTCAATTCTTGGGAAAACCGTCAGAACTGATGTTGGGAAAAATCATGCTTGTTAAATACGATGACCCTGGGAACCCCACAGTAACCATCTAGATTCATCGCATTATTATTCCAAATACTCTTATCGATCTAGGCACTACAATAAATATCATAACTAAGGAAAAAAAAGAACTATTGGGACTTACAAATATAAGACCTTCCCCCACTATGTTGGAGTTGGTTGATCGATCCAAAATTCGACAGAAGGGGTACTGGAAGATATTGTCTTATCCGTGGACTCCTGGGAATATCCAACAGACTTCTTAGTATTGCAACCAAAAACTCATTTAGGAGGACACCCCCTGATCCTAGGAAGACCTTGGTTGGCCATGGTCGATGCATTTATTGGTTGTAGAATAGGTTCTATGACAATTTATGATGGAAAAACTACAAAGAGACTTACTCTGTATCCCCCTACCAAACCAAGTGAAGCTATTGAGAGACTTGTATGGGTTGAACTCGAGCCAGAAGAAAATAGTGTACATCCAATCCTTAGGCTTGGTAAGGCCCTTTGTTTCAAGGATGAAACAAAGGATGATACTATTAGCAGTTTTATCAGCAACCCCCAATCAGTCAGCCAGTCAGCGACCCATCTCTTAGATTTCATAATTAGAGAACCTAATCAACAAACCCTTGATGATGATCCTTCTTTCGAGATTATACCTTCAATACTCAGCCATAAAATCATCCCAATAGAAAATGAGCCCGAAAAAACCTTAAATACCAGTCCAAATTTACCCCCCCTGCAGAAAGAACAACCGATTCAACTGTTGCGAAAACACAAGGAAGCCTTCTCTTGGGATTACACGGATATGAAGGGTATTCACCCTGATCTGTGTACTCATCATATATATATATATATATAAGAATACTTACAACCTATTCACCAACCCCAACACAAAATGAACCCATCCCTGAAAGAGATCATAAAAGAAGAACTCCAAAAACTATTGAAAGTTAATTTTATCTACCCAATCTCAGACAGTTAGTGGGTTTCCCCACTGGTCATTGTACTTAAGAAAAATGAAAAATGGAAAATTCGTGTTGATTACCGAGAAATGAATAAATACACAAAGAAAGACCATTTTCCATTACCTTTTATTGACCAGTTCCTTGATGTTCTGGCTGGCAAGAAGTTTTTTTCATTTCTTAATGGTTTCAATGGATACAAAAAAATCATGATTGCTCCTGAAGATCAGGAAAAAACTATGTTTACCTGTCCATGGGAAACCTTTTCTTATTGAGTCCTCTCGTTCAGCCTTTGCAATGCACCTGCCACTTTTCAGCAAGTCGTATTGGGAATCGTTTCATATTTGGTTAATGAATCTCTTGAGATTTACATGGACAACTTCATACCATATGGTGATACTTTTGACATGGCTTTGGAAAAACTTGAAAAATTACTAAAACACTGCATACAAACTCACCTTTCCTTAAGCAATGAAAAATGTCATATGATGATGGATGAGGAAGTTTTACTTGGGAATTATATTTCTTATGTAGGTATATAGGTGGATCCAACAAAAATTGAGGTAATTTTAAGGATCCCTACTCCGAAATCAGAAAAGGAGGCGTGTAGATTATAAGGAAAAACTGGCTACTATCATCGATTTATTGAAAATTATTCAAGGATAGCATCTCCCTTATTTTCATTGTTTTCAAAGGATGCAAATTTTTTATCGACTGATAAATGTCAAATTGCTCTTATAGATTTGAAAAAATTCTTAGTTGAAGCAGCTATTATGAGGCCTTGATTGGACTTTTCCATTTCACATCTCTTCGGATGCCTCCAACACGACCATTGGTGATGTAATTGGATAACAGGAAGAACATAACCCATACACTATTTATTATACTGACACCTACAGAGTTGAACTATACGGTAACAAAAAAATAATTTATTGTTGTTATACATGTTATCAACAAATTTCATCACAATATCATAGGTTACGAAGTATTTTTTCATACAGATCATTCAACAATTAGATATTTGGTGAAAAAATTTGTTACAAATGCTCGAGTTACTAGGTGGTTATTGTTATTTCAATAATTTGACAACACTATTTTGGATAAACCTGGAAAAGATAATCTTGTAGCATATTTTCTCTCCAGGATCACCAATAATAATGATGTTACTCCTATTGATGACTCTTTTCCTGATGAATACCTATTCACAGTATCTACTCACTCACCATGATATGCAGATATTGCTAATTATGTTGCTGCGGGAATATTTCCTCACCACCTTCCTCCTAGAGAGCGACATAAAACTATTAAGCAAAGTGCCCGATTTTCTTTGATAGATGGTTGTCTCTTTTAAACAGGCCTTGATCTAGAGTTTGAAACCATATCAGAGAATATGGGATTCATGAAATATTGAAGGCATGCCATGAAGATCCTTGTGGTGGACATTTTGCTGATAAGAGAACAGGGCATAAAGCACTCTGCATGGGATAGTATTGGCCTACATTGTTCCAAGACGCCAGAAAGTATGTACAAGCATGGGATTCCTGCCAACGAATGGGCCAACCCACTCAATCAAATGGAATTTCATTGAAAACCCAATTGGTGATTGAACCCTTTGAGAAGTGGGCTCTCGACTTCATGGGACCTATCAATCCCATGTCTCGTTAGAAATCCTACATCTTGGTATGCACAAACTATGTCACCAAATGGGTGGAGGCCAAGGAACTCACAAACGCCACAGAGAAATTTGTTTCATGATTTATGATTGAAAATATATTTGTTCATTTGGGAATTCCCAAAGAGATAGTATCAGATGGAGGACCTCAGTTTACTTCCCAGTTGATCGTAGAACTTACCAAGAAGTACAGTATTCGCCACAGGGTTACCTCACCTTAACATCCATAAGCAAATGGCCAAGTAGAAAGCACAAATAAGGTCGTTGAATGAATACTCATGAAAAATGTTGCGAGTCATCATCGTGATTGGGCTGAAAGTTTATCAGAAGCCCTTTGGGCCTATAGAACCACATGGAGAAATACCACAAGATTTTCTCCATTTGAACTTGTTTATGGTAAGAGTCTCATATTTCCCACTGAATTCAAGATCAAAACATTAAGACCAACTTTAGAAGTAAATATGGTTCTAACTATAGCCCAGAAACATCGTTTAGATCATCTCAACGAATTAGATGAAATGTGCTTGGTTGCTATACATCATACTGACTTAGTCCAATAACAACACACCAAGTGACATGATAAAAGCATCAAGATGAAGGAATTTCGAAAGGGCAATTGGGCATTATTATATGATTCAAGGTTTAAAGATTTCAAGGGGAAGTTGTGCACTAGATGGTTGGGTACTTATGAAATGGATACGGTTTTTGATAAAAGGATTGTCAGACTCATAACCATAGATGGCTCACAAATATCTTTACTGGCCAATGGCCATCGAATTCGACTGTATCATAAACCACTTTCTAAATAATTGTTTGTTTCTCATGTTAGCTCAGATCCAAGGTTGAAAATCATTGGAGTTGAACATCATTTTACAACACCATCAAAATAAAATAAAATAAAATAAAAATAACAAAATAATAAAAAAAAAGAGAGAATTTTTTTCTCTAATGCACCAAGTGTTTTACAAGATTCTATTGTTGTAGCACAGTGATATCAGTTCAAGGCACTTGAGTGCAGTTAATTTTAATCCACTTGTTTTGTTGCAACTCATTTCAATGGAAATTTTTCATGTTGCAACTCGTTGTCGCCTTGTTGCAACTCACTATCGCCTTGCTACAACTCATTGTCGCCTTGCTGCAACTCACCTTGTTGCAACTCACTGTCGTTGTGTTGCAACTCATTTTCACCTTGTTGCAACTTGCTTTCGCCTCGCTACAACTCATTTCCACCTCACTACAACTCGCTACAACTCATCCTGTGACAAATATCCATGTTGTTGCAACTCGCTGCCACTTTGCTACAACTCATTCAGTGATGGATATTCACCTTGTTGCAGCTCACTGTCACCTTGCTGCAACTTGCTGTCTCTTTGTTATAACTTGTCATGTGATGAATATCTGCCTTGCTGCAACTCATTCTCTCTTTGTTGCAACTCATTTCGATGGAAATCCAATTTGCTGCAACTCATTGCCATTGGTTGCAACTCACTTCCATATGCTGCAACTCGTCTCACGATGACCATTTGTTTTGTTTCCAAATACTGCAACTTGTGCTACTGGATATGAACCATCTTGCGATGACACTTGTCCCACTCACCTTTTCACACACCAGAATTATTACCCATTGACACCTATTTCTTCGCCATGAATCAACTTCATTATCACCACTTTTCCATTTCTTTTCATTAGCTCAATGATGTGACATTCTTCTACAGCTCTCATATCTCACACCATAAATCGTGTACGATATTGTTATATTTGTACCTCAAAAAGTACACTTACAATAAATAACACATCATTCTCCATGAGTGTCCATGACTTACACTCATTTGTTGACTTGGGACATACGGTAAGTGGCCCCACAGGTGCGTGTTTTTCCTACTTGCTCACATGATTTTAAAGCTCAACGTGTCATTACACATGTACTTCCAAGCCCAACCACCTTTAGTTGGGGGGGGGGCACATCATTTTGACTTGCATGATTCCACACTGACTTGCCATAAATAAAATAATGCCTCCATTATACCCCATCATTACCAACTCCAGTGTAAATTGTCATATCCCCAATTTCCCTAATTTGGAAATCTATTCCCAGCGTCCAACTGCATGTCCAAAACTACAACTCACCTTGTCGAAGTCCACTCTGCATCACCTAATTATCTAAAATGAGAGGTTCGATTGTTCGCCATGAACCCAAATAAGTTGGATTACTACGCAGATGTCCGGAGGCCTACCAAATCTTTGAAAATGTGGGGTGGGTGACTTTCTTTGAGATATTACAGGGATTTGACAATGATGTCTCCCTGGAGTTTGCCCAGATATTATATGGAACAAATTCATCAGTCCATGGATTGCATATTGAGGTCACTAAGGGAACAGTTGCAGAAGTAACAGGGCTACCAAGGACTAGAGTAATTTGGTTCAACAAGAAGGTGTTCATCCCAACATCTAAGACAAACTTTCTAAGAGGAGAAGAATAGGTTAGAAACAAGGGTAAGGGTGTCAACATAACCTGTCTCCCTTTTCCTTGGAAAGATGTAGCATATTTCATCTAGCGATACATTACATGTGAAGGTAGATTTTCAATTGTTTATAACTACCATTTTATGCTACTGTCCCACCTCCATCACGGTCAGCTTCTTAATATCCCATACTTTATGTTAGAGTCTCTAAAATCTATGATAGGATTTGTTCGTCATTCCAAACACCCATAGACATGCATTAAAAATCATGGGTTAATTAAATTGTTGGCTATCCATGCATTGAGCCAAAGGAATGCTACATGGCGTGAGTTCATTGGTCACACAGAAACACAGGGTTTGGAAATAGAAATAAGAGATGATACAGAAAGAGTGATGGAGGAAGAGGAATTAGAAATGAAAGATAACCCTGAGCTTGAATTCATTAATAGAAAAAAATAGTCCTGAGGATGGAAAGTTCAGGAACCAGGAAGAAGGAGCTAGAGGGGATTTATGATGATATGACCATGGGAGTAGATAAATTCACAAGGACAGAAATAGAGCAAGAAGACAAAGCATCTGACACGGAGAATGAAGGGGGTGACACAGAAATAGAATAGGAAGACAAAGCAACCGACACAGAGAATGAAGGGGGCGACACAGAAATAGAACAGGAAGAAAAAGCAGCCGACACAGAGAATCAAGGGGGTGATACAGAAAAATATTCAAGTGCAGGAGATACATAAATCGACCAAGAAGACCTTGGAAAGGAATAATAGGTTGATGGGGCCGAAATTCAAGATAATCCCTCCACTTAGCAACATGTTTTGCGAGTACCATATAGTGATGAAGTGGAGATTATAGAAGAAGACCCTTGTGTTGAAGAATAAAAATCCTACGTAGTCATAGAATAATTCTCTCAATGGAAGAAAAGGAAAATAAGATCACTTCAAGTGATTAATGAAGACACTCCTTAAATAAGAACTAGGTCTTCTTCAGCAACAACACCAACCCAACCATTCGAGTCATTGATCGGGACTGAGTGCCCACAATAAATTGTTGGAGAATCAACTATTGTAAAGAAGGAAAAATTAAAGCCAAGGAAAGTAAGGCCTTCTTTAGCAACAACACCAGTCCAACCATCAACCAACAATGGGTTCCCACAAGAACTTGTTGAAGAATGAGTTATTGTAGAAAAGGAGCAAACAAAAGCAGGAAGAACTAGGTCTTCTTCAACAGTATCACTATTTGAACCAGGTAATGATGTTGAGTGCCCACAAGAACCCACTGAGAGGAAAATGAAGGAAATAGCAAGAAGCACTAGCTCTAAGCAAGGTAATTCTATGTCCATGTGTGAGCAAGTAAATCAATTAAAGGAAGAAAACTCTAGGCTTGAGAAACAACTCAGGGTCTTAAAAGGAAAATTTTGAAAGGGTGCAACTTCTTCAGGTTTGGGAACCCTGGATGAAGTTGTTGAATTATTAGAAAATTCAAGTGACCCTGAAACCATGAAATTAGGGACATACAAGTGCAATGCACAACTGTGTCCATCCTGTGGAGAAATATTTATTCGATAAGGGTGCACATCAAGCGATGCACCTCCATCTAATTTTAATTCAGTTGGCACACAAATGGAATGTATTATGGAATAAAAAGTGGATGTTGAAGCTACCCAAATTGACCAAGAGGAACCCATCCAAGATGTTGTTGTTACATAAGAACCAACAACCCTAGATGTAGTAATGGAAAAGCATTGCCTTGTCACCAATGGGGGTGTTGCAACTCAGGGAGAAAAGGAAGTAGCTAAGAGTTCTCAGGGGAATATGGGCAGTCTTGTCACAGAGGTTGTTTCTACACAACAACCAGTAATTTCTAGAATTGAGGAAACTCAATTTGAGAAGGAAAAGAGCATAATGACAGCCCCCAATGTTGAATTATTTATTATCGAACTGGAAACAACTGGCCACATCACTCCAAGAAGGGGTGATTTCTACTCAGGAACATAGAAAGGTTATTCGGGATTTAAGAGAAACATGGGCAGAAGAATTATCATTCCAGGAATAGAGAAAAGAGAATATGAGGGGAATGAGGCAGAAGTTGAAGGAAATAGAATATCAAGTCAAATACATGAAAGACACAAAGATGAAATTTTGCAACCTGACACAAGAACTAGTAAGTTGCAAAAACCCATCCCATGCCTACCCATTCTTTCTACAAGAGCAATTCCTCCTATTTCAATTGATGGCCATAAAAGAATATAAGACTTGCAGTTTTGATACCACCATTGCCTTCTTGAAGACCTTCTAGATTCTTCTTGGAGACCAACACCTGCTTTGTGAACTCTACTTACATAAATATGTTCTTTTTGGGGGAGAGGAGATTTAATTTATGTCATTATGTTGGAGATATTCAATTGAGGGCCTTCACTTCATTCGTTAGAAACCAGCTGAAATGGAAGGCATCCCATGAGGCCATCAAGGCAACTCAGGTCGAGAAATGTTTATGGATTAGGGGAGAACTTACCCCTGTTGCCAATATAATTAAGGTACATAATCAGTTTCTGATTGCATATGAATAGAATGCTACTTTCATTGAGCTTTGACCAATTATTCTAGATATATTCCCTAAATGTATCAATATGTAGTTGAAGGATGCCCTAGATGGTAGTCGACTGAGGTGGGAAACCTATGATGAGATGTTGAAAAGATGAGATCCATATGGGTACCCAAAAGTTTTCCATGCTTTGCAGAGACTAAATAAGTATATGGAGCGCATGACAAAGTGTTGATCTAGGTGGCTCAGCCTTAGGTACAAATTCCCTCTTATTTGGCTCCCTACAAGATAATACCAACGATAATATCGGGTTCATTATGAGAAAGATTATTGGATAGATGTTTTCATGAGTAATGGGTACAGAGGCGATAACGTGGATATTGTTGAAGCATACAACCTTACTACACTACATATATAGGAGGAGTTTGAGGACTCATACTAATGGGATGTATGAGGACATGTAGTTGCTTCAATTGGGGAGAGATGTTGAGTCATGGGAATGATACCTTTTTTCCATCATTTTGTTACCATCTCATACCATTTTCTTTACTATTCACACCTTTTCCATAATTATCATGGTTCAAGAATTACCTTTTTGACACCGTATGTTAAGTTGTTTGATGCATTGATTATTTAATATTTTCTTTCATTTAGGGAAGGATGATGCCTGTGTTGGGTAACCATTGATTAATTGCTAAAGAATCTTGCAGAATAATTAGATGTTGCTACTCTGAGGTGTTGCGACTCCAAGGTGCTACTACTCCGAGGTGATGCTACTCCGAGGTGCTACTACTCCAAGATGTTGTTACTCCAAGGTGATGCTACTCCAAGGCGCCACTACTTTGAGGTGTTGCTACTCTGAGACTTGATATGCAAATTCCACTACTATAGAATGTTGTTACCACCGAAGGATCACTGCATGATGATGACTATACCATTGACTCGTGGAAGTGTATGTTAAGGATTGATTTATCTGATGATGTGGCTTACCTTAAATTCGCAACTATTGTATGTTTTGAACACGGGATGTCTGCCCAGATAACAAGACATTTCAGCAGACTATTTCCATAAAAATCATTTACATAAGTTGTAATCGGTTACAGGAATATTTTGTATCCTTTGTATCTTCTTAATTAAGACGACATTGAATCACTTGAGAATCGAAAGATTCTCAAGCTTGTTCATAATTGTAATATTTCCGAGATTAGAAGAGGAAGAAAAGGTTTAAAAGGGTAGAGCATCATTTCTCCCAGGTTAGGCTATTTTTTAGAGAATAGAGGATAGTCGATAGACTCATGTGTAACAACAATTGTATCTGCACCTCTTGATTGAATAATAAATATATGGCAAGTTGTGGTATCAATTTATTAGTGCTTAAATTTGTAGTTTCTATAGTTTTTCACCCCTACTAAGGAGGAAGGGACCTCCTCTTTAGCGGGGTTTTTGTTTGTGTATTATTAGTTAGATTAGCATCACTAGATCTTCTTGTTATTATTTTCCTTAGTTCAATTCTCGGTGCAGACAATTGATGTGCGTGAATTGTTTCAATTATAGTTGTTAGAGTTTGGTTTACTACTGGTGTGTTTCACTTCAATTCAGTACAACTGTGTTTCTGTTTTATTGCAACAAGTGTTCATTTCAATTCCGCATGAATGTGTTCTCAATTCAATTTTAGCAAGTGCTTTATTCCAATTCTGTATGCATGAGTTTTTAGTTAAATGCAATAATCATTTCAATTCCAAGAGTGTGTGATGATTAATTGCAGTGAGGGTGTGTTTTATTTATAGAAGAATATTGTTGACAAACGTGTTCTTTTATTTTTAGCAGTGTGTTTTGTGAATTTCCTTGAGATTTCATAAGTAGGAAGGAGTGAGTGATTAGAAACTGGTTTAAATAAGGTCGATTGATTCTTATGAATTACTTTTAAGCATCTTACTTGGTTGCAGCTTAATTTGATATAAGGATTCAGTTTGTTAACAATAGTTGTGCAGAGAATGCGTGATTAGTGGATTTAATTCATAAGAAGGTGTTAGGAGAGTTCTTTGTCTACATAAACATTGCACAATAACCTTGTAATAAAATACTTACCCTGGGTTGACAATTGAATCCATTAGATGATTTAATTATACAATTAATCACACCAATAGCATCAATTCCTATTATTTCTCTACACCAAGAGAACTTCTTAGTGCTCACGGACTTTGTCAATGAATCTACAACATTCTTCAAAGTGTCCACCTTCATTAACAACACCTTCCAATATTCAACCATGTTTCTCACAAAATGATACTAAACATCCATATTCTTTGTCTTTGGATGATAAGTTGGGTTCTTCACCAATGATATTGCACTCTAACCATCACAATTCATCCTTACATCTTGTTTTAGAAACCCAATACCTGAACACAATATCTATAACCATATTACTTCCTTGTTTGCATGAGTGGCTTCCATGTATTCATATTTTTTAGTTGAGAGTGTCACTACAGACTGTCTTTTTCTCATCCAATTGATTTTTCCTCCAAATAGGTTAAACATGTACCCACTTGTAGATCTTCTGTCATCCAAATCTCTAGCCTAGTCTACATCAACAAAGCCATGTATCTCCAACACTTTGTCCAATGTTGGTCTTCCTTGGTAGAACAATCCATAAGTATTAGTGCCACACAAATGATTGAAAACTCTCTTTATTGTTTTCCAATGCTCCTTCCCTAGTTTTGACATATTCCTGCTCAAAACTCTCACTGCATTTGTAATGTCCAGTGTAGTACAAATCATTGCATACATGAAATTGCCAATTGCACTAGCATATGGAATATGAGACATGTCCTCTTTCTCTTCCTGTGTCTTGGGACACTGATATGAAAATAAATTTACAACTACAAGAATAGAAACCTTGACCAATTTACTTTCCTTCATATTAAACCTATACAATATTGTCTCGACATATTTCCTCTGATTTAACTAGAGTTTTCTTTTTTCCCGATCTCTTTTAATTTCCATGCCCAAAATGAAATTTGCAGCACCAAAATCCTTCATGTCAAATTTAGAGGACAACTGAGTTTTCACACCCTGAATAATCTCCTTGTCATTTCCTATCAACAACATATCATCCACATACAAGACAAAATAAATAATATGATCACCAACTAACTTGAAATACACAGAGTGATAGGCTTTGCTCCTTGTGAAGCCAAGTCTCAACATATAAGTATCAATTTTTTGATACCACATCCTTGGTGATTACTTTAACCCACATAGGGATTTTTTCAACCTGCATTCTGACTCTTTCTTTCCCTTCACAACAAATCCTTCTGGATGCTTCATGTAGATTTCTTCTTCCATATTTCCATGTAGAAATTTTGTCTTTACATCCATCCATTCTACTTCAAAATCAAAAGCAAAAGAAACAGATAAAATAAATCTAAGAGAAGTTAACTTGGAATATCCACTAGATCCCGAGTCTCATTCTTCTCCAAGGATGTCATTTCTTCAACCATGGCCTTTTTCCAAATTTTGTCATCCTCTGAATCCATTGCCTCCCTAAAAGTTCTAGGATCATCATCGGTAATAAACAAAGAAAAATTTGAATAGAAATCAGGTGGAGTATACCTTTCTAGTTTCCTTCTTTCTCAAACTAATCTCCTCAATATTGGAGTATGAGAGTCTTCTTATTATTAATATTCATGTTCTTCTATAGAGTTTGATTCATTATCTTCAATTTAAATTCTATTTTCTCTAGTTCTTCCTCCCTTGGTAGGAATTCTTGTTTGGAAACATATTTGATTTCTCTAAATACCACATATCGTCTATACACTACCTTCTTAATTTCTCAGTTCCAAATCTTATAACCTTTCTAACCTAATTTATAACCAATAAAGAAACACTTTTTATCCTTTTTAACCAGCTTACTCATATTTTCCTTTGGAAAATGAACATAGGAATCACAACCAAATACCATGAGATGTGTAAGAAAGGGTTTCTTACTAGTCCATACCTCACATGGATTCCTCATCCAATGTTGATGAGGGTGAGTGATTGATGAGGTAACATGTAGTACCCACTGCCTCTACCCGAAATTCTTGTCCTAACTCAACATCACTGAGTACACTCCTTGATTTTTCCATCAACATCTTGCTCATCCTTTCTCCAACTCCATTCTATTGAAGTGTGTATGGAGTATTCTTCTGCCTTTCTATATTTCACTTCTTACAGAATTCCTTGAATTCATGTCCACAAAATTCTCCACCATTATCCCTCCTCAACACCTTAATTATTTTCTCTATTTGATTCTCCACAAGAGCCTTAAACTCTTTGAATTTGTCAAAGACTTCAGATTTATTCCTGAGGAAATAAATCCATTTATTCCTCAAGAATTCATCTATAAATGAGATACAATACATATATTTTCCTAGTGATGGAACCGACATAGGTCCAAATACATCAATGTGCACCAACTGTAAAATCCCCTCTACTCTCATAGCTCCATAGCAGAATCTTACACAATTTTTCTTCCCATATAAACAATGTTAGAAATCAAAATTCAAAGAGAAATTGGCCATAGCTTCAGCCATACCTTTACCGTGTAGTACTCAAATGCCCTTCTCTTCGATTTGCCCCAATCTTTGATGCCACAACATAGTATTTTCTCTAGAGACTATAGGATTTTTTTCTTGTTCAGCTCCAATATTAGGAGAAACATAACTATTGTACCCATCACTAATAGTGCTTCTTAGCAGCTTATATAGAGTTCCAATATGAACTCCCTTTAGCAATACCATTGCCCCTCAAAACATCCTGTAGGTTCCTTTTTCAAACATTGTTTTTACCTCTACATCATCCATTTTGCTTAGATAAATCAAAATTATGGCCAATTATGGGATGTGTAGAACACCAGGGAGTGTTATAATCCTTCCATCCATGACCTTCAACTTCAATTTTCCTTTTACTATGAGTTTTCTTTTCGATTCATCTCCTAGAAAAAAAATCACCTTCATCATAACTTTCATATTTGAAAAACCACTCCCTATGAGGAACCATATGAAAGGATGCACCTAAGTTTACCAACCATGCCTCATGATCTGCATGTGTTCTTGAAGAATCCAATTACGCATCCCCTCCTTCATCTACAAAGGTTTTATATTCTATATAAGGAACATCATCATATCCCTTCCCTCGCTAAACACTTTTGGATATACAATGTTTCTTGTAGTGCCCTGCTTTTCCACATCTCCAGCACACCCTTACAAAGTTTTTGGGAGATTTAGATCTCCCACTTGAGGACATAGATCTATTTCTTTCCTAGGAGCATCCTCTTGCAAATAAGTCATTTTTTCTCTATCCTTCCATGTTCTTCTGCTTCATCTCCTCCAACAACAAGGATGAGACCACATCATCGAATATTAAAGTAGTTTCAGTACTTCCTATGGATACAAATAGACTATCCCACGAGTATGTTAAAGCGAAGAATAAACTAAAAGACTTATTTTCATCATAAATATTAATATCAACAGACAATAACTAACTTACCACAATATTGAAGGCATTTAAATTATTTTTTACCTAGTCTCCATCTTTCATCCTCATGATGTACAACTTCTTCTGTAGGAACAATTTGTTTGCTAGGGACTTAGACTGATAGAAATCCCCTAATGTATCCCATAATTCCTTGGTTGTATCTTCCCCTCAAACATTTTGTAACACTAAATTTGAGAGAATGACTAGATTGTGCTCTTCACCTTTCAATCGAACTTTGTTCAGTATTGTTTTGGCATTCATGTAGGTGCAGTTCTTGGATCCACAATGATCCATTGATCTTTCTCCACCAACAAATATTCCATCTCGAGCTTCCATAGCTCAAAACTTTATCCATTAAATTTATCGATATCTATTTTTAAACTTCTCTCCATTTCTTTTCACCAAAAGAATCGATACTGCAGAGCTCCCATTGTAACAAGGTTTATCATATACCCTAGCCAAACCCTTATCCACAAAGGCATCCCCTTGAAACCAATAAATTCTTTGATACCAAATGTAGATTTTAAACTTGTATGATTAATTACAGCAAATGGATTCTTAATAAAAACAAAAAAGTTACAATGGAACACACACATTACACATAGATTTTACCCTGGAAACCCAAACCAGGAAAACTAACAACATGTTTAGAGTTGCACCTATAATATTTACTCATCATATACTATTCATTATTTACAATACAATATATATACAATCCTGCGAAATCCAAAACCCCTAATCCATTGACCCAAATTATTCAACAACCTTAATTCCTTAATCGTAATTAGAAAATCGTGTCTCGAAAAGTCACTAAAAACAGATGCAAAAACCGCCAAAAACAAATTGGGCCTTCTGCCTTCTTGTAACCCCCCCACATGCATGTTAGATGGCATGTTATGTACCATCTAACATGGTGTATGAGGAATATTCCAAGTTTCCAATTATCCTATGTTATCCAACGTGACTCCCTCCATGTCATGTTGACCTGTCCTATCTAACATGGCATTTAGACATATATATTTGTTTCAAGGACATACATTTTGTGTGAAACTTGAACATCTGTAAATCCAAGTATATAGAGTTTTCATGATATATTATGTTTTAGATTTTTACTTCTAGGTGTGGAAACCTGACCCAAGTACGGAACCATGACCTAGGTATAGAACCTTGACCCATGGTGGAATGTTGACCTAGATTTGGAAACAAGCATATTTTTTCCCTAACCACATCCAGAGTTTATTTTGTATATACAAGTTTATATAATTTTATTTTTATTATTTCATTCCTATTTTATTTTTATTTTTATTTTTATGTTTTCTATTCCACCCATGGTTTTCCAAATCCACACATGGTTTTAAACTTCCCACTTTCCATGAATATTTATTTATTATTATTTTACTCTAATGGGAATTGATTATATAAGGAAATTTACACAATGGGACTTTATCGTCAGAATTACAATATCTGGAACTTTCCAAATTAAGACTTTATCAACCTACACCATGGATATATATTTTATTATTTTCCAGGAATTACTAACGAAAACGTACTTTTACCTCAGGGGTTGAATTTACATGCATTTGTTATTGATCCCTAAATTTACATTTTATGATTGATTCGTGATATTTTTATTATTATTTGGATTTCCAATTTTCCCATGGATCTATATTTATATTTGGATTTTATTTTATTTATCTTGTTTTTAATTCTTTATATTTTATTTAAGTTTTATTTTTTATTTTTTAATTTCCCAATCTCAACATATTTTTAAATTTTTCCTAAAACCCAAATTTGTTATATTATTTTATTTATGTACTTATTTATTTATTATTATTTTCTAGATATCAAGCTCACCCCATCGGGCCTCACCTTTCAGATAAGGATCTCACCTATCGTCGTAATATTGTTTTCAAGTTTTCACCTTAAGACATGCTTCCTTTTTTTCCAAAATCCCATATTTCGAACACTTCCATTCCCTCATTGGATTATTTTATTAATTTTTCAATCTTTCCCTATTAGTTGGGCTCTCTCCATTAGATTCTCACATTCAACATCACATGTTTTATCAACCATTGGAATATGATAGGCCTATACCTTTTGGATTTGGATCTCACCTATCGTATATTACCCTTAAAGGGGTACGTTAGAATAATAACTGAGTACGATGTAGGATTAGTATAGCTATCAAGGTAAGAGAGTTAGTATCTTACCTAAATGAAGTTACCAAGCTTAAAGGCTATTGACCCTGACCCTTAGCCACTTACCTTATGGGAGTAATGTTTGTTTACACACAAGTATAAAGAAACTTTCACCTAACCCTACATTTGCAGGTATAAGTTTAAGTAAAATGTTGAATTCCTTAAGCCCTTTTATAACAAACATTTGGTTGGATGCATATTCAGTTATTCAATATGGTTAGGACTCGGGGAAATCGAGGTCGGGGGGTAGCATCACAAGAACCATCGATGTCGGCGCTGCCACCACCATCACCCGATCTAGCTCTCATATTGTGCTCCTTAGAGGTTATTAATGAGACATTAAAGGGACACCAGTCAACAGATGTGGAATTTGATCCCCCTCCATTAGGAGTGGGTAACCCAAAAGGGTCAAGGGAATCAGAGAGAGGACCTCCATCGAGAGACATCACTAGAGAACTACATAAAATCAAACTCCCAAATTTTTTTGGGGGTCGTGCAAGTGAACGTGAAGAGGCATGGTTGGAAGGAATGACAAGATGTTTTTCCTTGAGAAACTATGCTTCCACATCAAAGGTGAAGATAGCGATCTTTCAACTAGTGGGGTAAGTTGGAGAGGCAGTTGCACCTTACTCCAGATACCATCACTTGGGAGTTGTTTGAAGAGAGATTTTAGAGAAAATATTTTCTTTCTTACTATTAGGAACAACATATAGGAGCATTTCATGCTCTAATTCATGGAAACGAAATTGTGGAAGAGTACAAAATCAGGTTCATGGAGTTAGTAAAGTACATCTCATACATGGATACCAATCAACGACAAGTAGAACATTTCATGTACAGTTCAAACCCTAAGATAAGGGCCATGGTGTAGAGGTGGAAACCATCGTCAGTGTTTGAAGCATTTGAAAGTGCTCATTACACTGAAGAGAATATGAGCTTAAATGGAGGTATGAGATAAACTATTCCACATCAGCCTAGATTCATGGGGAAGGCCCCTAGGACCTTCTCCTGGGAATAAATCTCTAGGCCACCTCCCTATGGTAATAGAGTCACACCTAGAACAGTTGCAGCTAGTATTTCAATGGTGGCAAGTGTAGCATCCCACTCATCACTAGCGGCATAAGAAAGTACATGACCTTATTGAGGAGTAGTTAATAGGGGAAGGGGTTTCAGGGGAAGGAACTCATTTCATAGGCCTTTACATAGCAGTGTACAAGTTCCACCCCAAGTTACCTTTTTGGGGTGCGGACGACCTCATTACCAGCATGACTACCCAGAGTCACAATCAGGATTTGTGCATAAAGAAGGGAAGGGTCCCAATGGGAAGAGAGAGTAGTAGCCACTAGATTTATGCAACAGTTAATAACCGCCAGGAATAACATCAATCCATGGTGATGGAGTCGTCAGGTATGCTAAATCATGTCAATGTTAAAATTTTATTTGATTTTGGTGCTATAGATAGTTTCATTTCACCTTGTGCATTATAAAAGTGTGGGTTGGTAGCCTACGAGCACGATGACTTTAAACAAGTCGAGATGGATTCAAGGGAAAAACAAGTGACAGGACCTAGCGTCGATAATTGTCTTGTAGACTTGGGAGTGTGTATGACTAGGTTAAGGGTGCATGTCACTGCCCTAGGGATGTATGATCTAATCATTGGGATGGACTGGTTAGAAGATCATTAAGATTAGGTAGATTGTTTTGCAAAGAGGGTGCTTTGCGTAGATGATGAAGGAAGGGTAGTAGAGATCCATGGTATCGGGAGGAAGGTCTCTCTATGTTTTATCTTGAAAATGAAGGTTAAACATTGAATGAGGAAAGGTTGATGATTATATGTAGTGGAAGCAAACAATGAAGGGAAATGAACCTCTATAGATCAATATCCAGTTTTATCTGAATTTAAGGATGTTTTTTCGAAAGCATTTCCAGGGTTACCTCTTAAGAGGGATCTTGATTTTACCATCAAGCTAAAACCTGGTGTAGAGCCAATTTCTAAGACATTGTATAGGATGGCGATGCCAGAAATTTGTGAGTTGTTGATGCAGTTGAAGGAAATATTTGACTTAAGGCTAATAAGGCCCAGTGTCTCACCTTGGGGTGCACCAGTATTTTTTATCAAGAAAAAGGACGGTTCCTTACGACTGTGTATAGATTAAAGGGACTTGAACCATGCTATAATGAATACTAGGTACATAATACCATGGATATATGACCTCTTTGATTAGATGAAAGGAACAATCATTTTCTCAAAAATTGATCTGCGATCAGGGTATCACTGGTTAAGGATTAAGGAAGACGATATTCCTAAAACTGCATTTTGAACTTGGTTTGGACATTACGAGTTCATTTTAGTGCCTTTTGGTTTAACCAATGCACCAACAATATTCATGAGCCTCATGAATGGTGTATTTTGAAAGTACTTAGACCGCTTTGTATAGGTATTTCTTGGTGATATCCTCATATAATCCAGGAACAAAAGATAACATGAGTAACACTTGCGAGTGGTGTTGTCATGCCTTAGAGAGAACAATTTGTATGGAAAGTTTTCAAAGTGTTATTTCTTTTAGAAAGTGATTCACTATCTGGATCATATCATTTCGGGAGAAGGAATTTATGTGGACCCAGAAAAGGTGAAGGCCATAATGGATTGGCTAGTGCCAATGAATGGTCATGAGGTGAGAAGATTTATGGGGATAGTTAGTTATTATTGAAGGTTTGAGGAAGGGTTCTCAAAGATAGAGAAACCCATCACCACCTTACAGTGCAAGGGAGTCAGGTATGAGTCGATGGATGAATGCAACACTGCATTCATTGATATTAAGAGGTTACTAACCAGTGCGTCAATTCTACAAGTACCAGATATGGAGAAAGACTTCATCGTTTGCATAGATGCCTTGAAGCAAGGGTTTGGGGGTGTGCTAATGCAAGATGGGGGGGTAATATCCTATGCATCAAGAAAGTTGAAGCAACATGAGGATCTTTATGCTATTCATGATTTAGAGTTGGTAGTTGTAATCCTAGCTCTGAATCTTTGGAGGCATTACCTAGTGTGGAGAAGCTTTGAGATCAAAACAGACCATGAAATCTTAAAGCATCTATTCACTCAAAGCGATATCAATGCCAGACAGAGGCGATGGAGTGAATTTATGAGTTAGTACAATTTTGGAATTTAATACATCAAGGGAAAGGAGAATGTGGTTGCAGATGCCCTAAGAAGAAGGACATGTATCTTCTCCTTGGTTCCCTTAAAGGTTATTTTGAGAGAGCGAGTGTTGGGGAAACTTCTTGAACATAGTTGGTATTTAAAGGTTACTTCATCCCTCCATAGTGGGAGATAGTTAGAGTCAAATTTTGAAGGATTTAGCCTTGGAGAAGATGGATTTTTGAGATATAAAGGAAGGATGTACATCCCTGAGGGTGGGGATATTTGAAGCTTCATACTCAAGGAAGACCATAGAGCACTTTATCATGTGCATTTGGGTGTGAATAAAATGTATGCAAACATGAAGAAGCTTTTCTTCTAGGAAGGAATGAAGTGTGATGTAGTCTATTTCGTTGCTAAGTGTCTTGAGTGTCAGCAAGTAAAGGTCAATTATCACTGTTTATTTTTCAATAGGCTAGGCTCAAGCATGAAGTTCATTCCAATTTTATAATTTTACTTGAACCATATACAATTGTAGTTACACCATAAACAATTTGTTGCAGTAACCAAGATCACAAGAAAAAACACCATGCACAAGTACACAAGAAGTATCCTGGGAAACCCTTCTCAACAATGGAAGAAAACCCATCCAATCCTTTGCTATATTCTTCAAGAGAAATACCTCCCACACCATAAACCTAGAATAGAAAAGGGTGCTCACAAAACCCTAGAAGACTAGCGTCCAAGAGAGGTCCACACTTTTCTCAAGAACAAGTGTTTGCTGAAATTTCCAAACTCACACTTATGTTATGATTCCTCAATGGGGAATTTACCTTTATTTATATTAGACTGAGTCTACCAACAGTAGTATCTATTGGCACAATAGAGATGACCTCAATAACTCAAAATATAATTAATAATTACCATATTAATTATCTTTTACATTAATTATATTTCACTTTATGGTGGGGCCAACCTGTACCATTTACATCACAAATAGGGTTACAGGTAAGTCTGACTCTTGTACAATATAGCAAGGGATCTCATACACCCACTAGTTCTCAACCACTAGGGGAACATCCATCTGTGCTCAACCACATGGATGTCCACATCTCTATCTCACTGTGTCTCACAGGAGAATCACACTCACTAGTGCTCATCCACTAGGATCACGTTCACATGTGCTCAACCACAGGAACATCCAACTCAACTCATCTTTATCTCACTACGTCTCATAGAAAAATAACAATCATTAGTGCTCAACCACTAGGATCACATTCACCTGTGCTCAGCCACAGGCACATCCAACTCAACATATCTCTTTCTCACTGCATCTCACAGGAGAATCATCTGAAGTATCACATCATATCAAATCTCTGCACAGAGGAGAATAGTAAACCCATCACATGGGCTCCTTCACCCCTCACAGGGGTACACATCATTTCATCTCAAATGATACACCCATCTCATGGGCATATTCCCTTCTTAGGGGCACATAGTGTTTCATCTTCGTCTCAAAGAGAATGACACACTCAGCTCATGGGCATCTTCCCTTCTCAAGGGCACACAATGTTTCATCTTCGTCTCAGAGAGAATGACACACCCAACTCATGGGCATCTTCCCTACATAGGGGCACACAATGTTCTATCTCCATCTCAGAGAGGAACTTCACACCCATCTCAAGGGTACACCCAACTCATGGGCTTCCTCACCCTACACAGGGGCACACAACATTCCATCTCCATTTCAGAGAGGAACAACACACCATTATCATGAGCACCCTATTGGCCCTTGACCAAGTTTTGAGGACACTTGGTCTGGATTGACCTATTTTTGGGACTTCGACAGGTTGTCGAAGACAGAGCGCAAGATAAAGTAGAGATCGCAGGATCTTGACCCCCTTTTAGGGATTTTTGGGTTTTGGGATAATGTAACGGGTATGGGAATGTCAACCCATGGGTTTGCCCATGTTTAGGCCTGATTTTGTAATGTATAAATAGAAGTCTAGGTGATGTAAGGAATATCCATATTTTATATGTGCAAAGGTAGATCTGTGTGATTTGTCTCTGTGCATACTGAGTAAGACTTGCAAGGCTAATTGCAAGTGATTGTAACAGACTGTGAAGGACTGTGTAAATACTGTGTGTTAGATCTACTTAGGGAAGTAGGATCTGGCGGAGTGCACGCAAATCTCCTGTCCTATGCGGAGTAAGGATCTTGATTCTTTGTGCCTGTAACTGATTGATAGAAGATAATAAGAAGAGAAGAAGAGTTGGTGGACGTAGCCCCAGGGTGGGGGTGAACCACGTACATGTTGTGTTGCCTAGATTTGTGCGATGTATTGATGTATTTATGTGTGATTTGCGTAAGTGCTTTGATATAGATGACTGTTAGATAGATCTGATATTTCTTTGGGCTTAATAATGTGAATGAATGCTAGATCTGACCTATGTGAGTATGCTCAGTTCTTGAATCTGCTAGATATAGTCTGTTTCTATATGTTAAGTGTGAGATCTAGTTGAATACTGTGATGCTCTGTAATTAGGGTTTCATCTGCGAAGTGTATATTGGTCTGATACTCATGAACTATAAATGCTGAAGTGCTTTGATAAAGTGTTATAATCATAGATCTGTGTCCCAGCTAAGGTTGCAAACACTGGAGTCATGCAACCACCCCTTCCTCTACCTCGGCTGAGACTTCATCTGCTTCACAAGTGTTGCCGAAAGGGCCAGTAGTTAGGGCTTTGTTGGTGCACTCTTGAGCATTGAACCTTGGGTCTACCCTATGCCAACAAATGGTTCCATTGTCGAGACCTGAAACTATGATTACTGGGAATTGAGGAAAAGGAAAATCTTTGTGCGAAGATCTGCTGCTATAGGGTGTAGCCTCCTATTTGATTTAGGAAGGTCTATGCATAAACCTGCCATTGGTGCACACTAGTCTACCTTATTTACGAAGCTCTTTGCTAAGAACTAAGGAAGAATATTTGTGCAAAGACCGGACCTGAAAATGTGAAAGCCCCATGTGTAGATTTGTTTCCCTAACGCGCAACAATCTACTTGATCTATGGAATCTCTGTGCCAAGAAGAGGGTCAGATATGAAGAAAAGAGGTAAGATCTTAAAGCTTTGTGCTTTGAGAAAGGTAAAAGTGAATTTTTTTTTTTAAAGAAGTAAGATCTATAAACTCTGTGATTTGTTGAAGTAAGATAAGTGGAAATTTTTGTTTCTAAAGTATGGATCTACGTAGGTTTGATAAATTTTTTCCTAGTTTGAAAATTAGATCACAAATAGATGGAAGAAGAATTGATATGAATAGATCTAATAAGAATAATGAAAGGTATGTTATTCCTATGCATAGAAAGAATGTTTGGACTAACAAATGGATGTAGGATCCTAGAAAGAATTTTTTGCAGGTTAGCTACTATGATCCTAGTGCACAGTACATGAAAGGTTGGATATCATTTAAAAGAAAAAGAGGATTGGCTCTTTGTTATAGTTGCAAAAGACCGAGACATCTTGCTAAGGATTTCCCTGGTAGAAACCCTAGTTGCCTATGTTGTAAGGCTATGGACCATGAGGTGCTAGATTGCCCTAGAATGATTGCTAAGCTTGAAAGGATGAATATGGAACAAGAAAACTGTGAGGAAGGCCAAGAAACTAAGATTATAGCAGAACCCCAGAAGGAATTAGAGATTGTATTATTAAAGATGAAAGAAACCATGAATGATCACAAAAACATTAGTTTATCAGAGATCTTCAAAGAGAAAGAGAAAATAGAAGTAAGAATAGGAGACTTCAACATTGACTGTGTTCTAGATGAAGAAACACAGGTGAATATCATGACAGAAAGAACTTGGGAAGCCCTAGGAAAGGCTGCTATGGTTCCTTCATTGGGAGGAATACGCTTGTTTAAAGGAAAATTGATAACCCTATGCGGAAGACTTACTCAGGCATCTATGATTGTCCGTGGAATAGTGACAGAAGAAGAATTTGAAGTTATTAAGTTTGTTGAAAGCAACTCCCCATTTCTAGTTTTGTTAGGCAAGACTTGGATTGATAAAGATTAGATCCGAAGGAAAGAAGAAGAAGAAGCCCTAGAATAGAAAAAGCAGGACCTAAGAAACTTCATGACTAGGAGAATAGTGCACTTATTGAGAGAATGGGAAGATAATTCAAAGCTACTAAGGACCAGAAATATGAATGTCAAAGTAGACAGAATGCTAGAAGACCCACAGAAGACTAAAGCACCTATCCTAGATAAAGAAGAAGTGTTACCCTTGAAATAATCTCACCGCCATGAAGTTACTATGCCAAGAGAAGAGAAGAATTAGAATGGAAAGAGGAATACCAAGACAAAGCTCACCGAGAAGAAGGATAGGAAGCTCAATAAGAAGAAAGCTAAGATCGAAAAATTACAAGAGGCTCCAGTAGGAACTTCACAGAAGGAGAAACTGCAGAATTGGAGCTTCATCGGGATATCAGAATAGCGTCACATGACACTTCACCATGGTGAAGCAATATGATTGTTGGAAGGATTATAACCATTATATTAATTCCCATGAATGGTTAGAACAATAGTTATGACCAGAAAGATCGCCATCGGACCGTTAGGATCATGTCGTAATGGCTAGAACTGCATTGATGGAAACTTCTCACCAGTTGGAGATACCCGTTACCTCGCTATCTACTTATTGCATCACGCCACGCACCAAGAACACTTTTTCCATTTTTGATTATCGAAATATGCAGAGAATCAGTTGCTATCGCATTGTGTAAACCAAGACTCTACCCTCATGTTTTTACATTGAGCATTTGAACCCCGACTCGAGCTCTCTGATCACGAGTGTGCATGTCGGACAAGCTCACCGCAGTCAAAAACTCTATCAAAGAGGTCCTCATCAATCTAATGGCCAAGAAGGTAGCTTCCATAGGCACTCAGGCCTCATCGACGAGAGGAGTGCAAGCCTCCCTGTCGACTGCTCGCAGAGCAGGAACATCCTAAGTCATGATTGAGAAAAGAACCAAGCACCAAGATGACTTGGAAAATATGAAGCTAATCCTGAGCATACTGCCTGAATACATTCAACCTTTGGTCGGTGTAGTAATTTGAGATAGTGTCCCGAGAAACTTTGACTACACCGTCATCACTGCGTACCTCCCAAAGGGAATGCGCACTATCATAACGCAGTTGGACAAGATCATAACTCTAAAGCTTAGTGATTACAACCTAGGTGACTGTAAGAGCTACGGTATGCTTGCACCCCACAAATACCTAACCACGATGAAGGGGAAGAACTCTAATATAATCCGCCATCCATGGACAATGAACCTCTCATAGTCTACCTTGTCAAACGTAATGAAAATCCCACACTTCGGAAGGCACCAGAAAGTCAATGCCTGCATCAAGATGCTACTATCATGTTACCATGGTGGCTATTTGTGGCTAGACCGTCATATTATAGTTGATATGACACTGATCCACAAGATCATAGGGTTAAGTATTCAAGGACCTGACCCACGTGACTTCTATCTAGGAAAAGTCGTAGACCGCGAACTAGCACAGAAGATCAAGGATACATATAGAGATGTTGCGAAGGGGATGTGAGGTTACAAGGTAGCCTCCATCCAATATGGTGCAACATGCCTAGCATGCCATCTGATAGCTAGAAAGTTGGTAAGAAATAATCGACCCACGTAAGTCATAGGCTTTGTAGTTGACCTCACAGGAAAATGTATAGAAGGACTACAAATGAACTGGGTGAAGTACCTAGTCAATCATCTTGAACTTGACTGCCATGAAGCATAGGATCAAGGATATGAATTTCAATTCAGCTAGCTCCTGATCCTCATCGCATTTGTTGCATGGGATATGACGAAATGTGCGACCTTCCCTGATATTGTACCACTCAAACCACTTGCTGCGAAGTTTGCCACACTTTGGTGCTCGACTGATAAGAACAAATAGTGGTAGTCGAATGTTGTTTTTCATACATATTACCTTCAGCTAAGGAGAGCCATCGAAGCTAAGCCTCGAATGAATCTGAATACCCTAGTCAAGTTCAGACCTATCATGATTTTCTATGCGGATCGCCACTTCATATACATCATTGTGCATGCCGATGAAAGCTAGGAAAAACTCCAGTCCTACTATAAACTCACGGAAGAGGACATCGAGGAAATTATTAAAGACTTGCCCATGGAGCTCCTCATACTAGCTAATCCCACAGAACTGTCAGATATCGACCTGATTAGAAATTCAGTGGTTACCCACGAAGAGTACGATGCACCTGGTAGCAGCAAGAGAAAGAAGAAAGCATAGGTACAGGAGTTGGACAGTACATCCTAAGAGGCTGTCCCTAAAACACCAAGAAAAGGAGGTGGTGAAGAAGTGACAAACAAAGAAGGATAAGATCAACAAAACCAAGGCAAAGTAACACCACCTATAAATTTTATTAATGATGCTGAGACTGCCAAGAAGAGAAAGGCTTCCCCATAGAAACCCTCCTCCAGAAAGAAGAGTTGTGCAAGCAAACCAAAGATGCAAAGTAAACTAACAATCGATGACCTCGACTTCATCACCACAGTTGTTGCAGATGCTTCGCAAGACGTCTTACAGAGGCACAAATCCAAATAAGAGGAACTATATGATAGAATTGAAGTTGAACTCCGAGGGGTCCAGCAAGCTCTTCAGGCTAGTCGCGCAGTCCCCATTGTGCCCCTGCCATCAGGAGAATCAAAGTTGGGAGATGACCCAACCCAACTCTAGCGACTAGCAAATGCAACCGAAGCCTGCCTTCGACTAGCAAAAGAAGAATCAGAATAGGCCACCCAGGCCTTAAATCAAGCACAGGAGGAAATCATCAAGCAATGCTAAGTTGTGCAGCAAGATAAGGAAGCTCTCCAAGAAAAATTTGAAGAAGACAGAGCGAAGATCCAAAAGGAGAAAGAGCATTTGCTCGCAAAACAGATTGGGATTGAAGAAGCATTCAACAAAGAACTTCGCTCTGTGACTGGCTTAGAGAAAAAGGCAAAGGAACCCATGGAAATCCAAGTGGCGAAGCTTGCTAAAGTTATTCAGCAGCTTCAACAAAGAGTTGCGGACTTAGAGATACAAGCAATACCAAGTACCCCACAGGAAGTGTGCGACCAACGAGAAGTGACTGCCCAGAGCGCAGTTGAAAGGATTAAATCACTTGTTGTTGAATGCAAGAAGATAAGTATTCGAAGTGTGAAAACATATGAGCGACTGTCCGAGGACCCAATATTGAAGAAATTGGAGTCTCAGCTCCAGGAGGCAAAGCAACACGTAGAGATAGTACAGGCGCAATTGAATCTCCTGTCACCCATCGAAAGGATGAAGAGATCTTAGGAACAATGCATTTCCCAACAACAAGTTCATGTCATTCAAAGAAGAGTTATGGAGGTCACTCAGAAACTCCAGCCGACCCATGATGCATCCTGCTTGTTGTTTGAGGAGATCAAAGGCTAAGGAACAGAGCTAGAACAAGTAGTCATTGCAGTCGAACAATGACTAGAAGGACCTATCAATGAAGTAGTCATTCAAGAGTTTGATGAGAAATAGGTCGTGGAACAATAACAAGTCAAAGCATCTTGAGCCAAGATAGAGGCCTTCAAGGCAGAGTAACTCTGGACGAGTCACAAGTGAGTGTTGGGGGCCTGTTGGCCCTTGACCAATTTTTTAGGACACTTGGTTTGGATTGACCTATTTTTGGGAATTTGACAAGTTGTCGAAGACAGAGCACAAGACGAAGTGGAGATTGAGGGATCTTGGCCCCCTTTTAGGTATTTTTGGGTTTTGGGATAATGTAATGGGTATCAGAATTTCGGCCCATGGTTTTACCCATGTTTTGGCCTAATTTTGTAATGTATAAATAGAAGTCTAGGCAATGTAAGGAATAGCCATATTTTCTATGTGAAAAGGTATATCTATGCGATTTGGTTATGTGCATATTGAGTAAGACTTGTGAGGCTAAGTGCAAGTGATTGTAATAGACTGTGAAGAACTGTGTAAAGACTGTGTGTTAGATCTACTCGAGGAAGGAGGATCTGGCGGAGTGCATGCAGATCTCCTGTCCTATGTGGAGTAAGGATCTTGATGCTTTGTGCTTGTAACTGATTGACAAAAGATAATAAGAAGAGAAGAAGAGTTGGTGGATGTAGCCCCAGGGTGGGGGTGAACCACGTACATGCTGTGTTGCCTAGCTTTATGCGATGTGTTGATGTATTTATGTGTGATTTTCTTAAGTGCTTTGATATAGATGACTATTAGATAGATCTGATATTGCTTTGTGCTTAATAGTTTGAATGAATGCTAGATATGACCTATGTGAGTATGCTCAGTTCTTGAATATACTAGATCTGGTCTGTTTCTATATTCTAAGTGTGATATCTAGTTGAATACTATGATGCTCTATAATTATGGGTTCATCTGCGAAGTGTATATTGGTCTGATACTCATGAACTGTAAATGATGAAGTGCTTTGAAAAAGTTTTATAATCATAGATCTGTCCCAGCTAAGGTTGCAGACATTGGAGTCCTACAACCACCCCTGCCTCTACCTCAGGTGAGACTTCATCTTCTTTGCAGGTGTTGCCGAAAGGGATGGTAGTTAGGGATTTGTTGGTTCTCTCTTGAGCATTGAACCCTGGGTCTGCCCTGTGCCAACACACACCCAAATCATGGGCTCTCTCATAGGTCGACTCACTCAGTCTGTGTCTTGGAGGATGTCTCATGTAGCTGTAATCATCAACAATCACCACCTGGTAGGTCTCCTACAATGTCATGATGTTCCTATATTCAAGTGGGAAGTAATTTCTATGGATTTTGTTGTGGGATTTCCACTCACATCGCTGAGGCATAATTCCATTCTTGTCATAGTTGATAAGTTGACCAAGTGCACACATTTTATTCCAGTCATAGACGCTTATGATTTCATTGATGCGGCATGTGCTTTTATAAGTGAATTCATCTATCTGCATGGGTTACCCAAGAAGATCATTTTAGATAGGAACTCTCTATTTACCTCTAGATTTTGGACAAGTTTTCATTCAACATTAGGGACTTAGTTGAACTTAAGCACAGTGTATCATCCTGAAATGGATGGGAAGACTAAAAGAGTAAGTAAGGTTATGGAATACATGCTTAGGATGTATGTTATGGATAATCAAACCCAGTGAGAGAAGTACCTACCATTGGTAGAGTTCACCTACAATAACAATTTTCACAGCTCAATCAAAATTCCACCCTATCAAGCTCTGTATGGAAGGCCATTCAGGACACCGTTGAGTTGGGAAAGGTTAGAATACTGAGTGACAGTAGGGACATAATTGATTCAAGAGATGGAGGAGTAGGTAATTCATATGATACAACGATTAAAGGAGGCACATGATAGACATGAAAGTTATGTTGATGCACATAGGACTGAACAAAGTTATAAAGTGGGAGATCAATTTTTCATTCATATCAAGCCTAATAAGAGTACCATTCAGTTTGGAAAAGGGACAAAGTTTTCACCTCGATTTATAGGACCGTTTAAAATCCAAGAGAGAATTGGACCCATTTCCTATCGCTTTGCACTGCCATCCCACTTGCATAAAAATCATGATGTTTTTCATGTATCTTTTCTACGACATTACGTTGTTGGCAAATATCATAAACTAAATTGGAAGGTATTCCAGGGCTCAGATGTAGGAACCATCATGGTCGAACCATTATGCATATTGGACCGTAGGGTCCGACAAGATAATCCATCACTATTTTTACCACCTCGGGACTATGCTTCCCAAATATTGGGTGTATGTAATGCCACATTTTGACTTAGACATCTAGAATTACTTATGGCCTAGTCATATCTTTATATGCTTATTATCTTTGGAACACTATTCACTTGACTCTTTAAAATTTGGACATATGGATCTATGTGAATGCAAATACTATGAATGTTTATCGTTATGTCAATTATGATGGATATTATGCGACCTATTTTAACTTGAGAATATTGGAATCGAAAGATATTGGTACATGGATACTAATTTAATGATATGATTAAAACCATTTACATGTTAATAATGTATGGATATGTGTGAGTTGTGTTATAAACTAATATGCAGATTAATGGGCTATGAAATAACCAAGGGGCGATGGTAATAAATGGTTGATGTCATGAACATTGACCGAGAAATAATATGGTATGAACCTTTGTATGTGAAATTATGTTGGTTAAAATGCATTGTTGTAACATGTGGGAAAGTGTAGGTTTTTCAGGTAGAGAAATTGCCTGAAACTAAATATACAATGGAAAAATCCCAGCAACACAGTGCCACTATATGGTCCATGATAGGGTGTTGACCCTAGTTCTATCAAGAAGGGTGGAGGAATTTCCCACCGTGTATTCTATGAAACCTAGAGTCATGGGAGGTGGTGTTAGGTCACACTCCCCTAGACATGTGATGATGATTGCTAGTTTCATGTTGGGGAATTTTGGTCAAAGTAGTTGGAAATTCCACTTATAGGTTCTACCTGGAGTTAGGTCAATATAGTTGACGCTTTAGAATAGTCCACCAGAGGAAGGATAGGGATGGAAGATAGAAGTAGGTTAGGGAGGTAGGATGATTAGAAATAGCTGAGAGTGTGTGGTGTTTTTAATCTTATAGCATAAGTGTTTGATTTTCTTTTGCTAAAAAAAAAACAAGAAGAAGAAAGGGATTAATTGAATTACAATTATCTAGGTAAATGTTGTTTGTGCTAAATTATTATAATTGAAGGATTCTGTAAATATTGTAATTGGTTTATTTATTCTTTATGAAGTTAATAACATTGTTGATTGGATTGGAAGCATATAGGAATTGCATTAGATGTGATTATTATTTTCATTAGTACACACACGAGTTCTGTATGTGCTAGCTATGCATACATGCCTTGCACATGTACATTAGTATATATGAATGTTTAAATTAATGATGTACTTATCTAATCTAGATGTATGAATCATGTTATTATAATCCTTGTATCATAAGTTACTATAACTTCGGGACAAGTTTCTTGAAGGGTGGGTGTATGTAACACCTAGTTAGATTAATTAATGATTATAATTAATTAATTTAAAGTAAGTCATTAATGTAATAAAATTTAGTTAATTAATTATAATCATTAATCTATCTAAGTCAATAAATTATTGAGCTAATAAGATTTTATATTTTTTTTTAGAATTAAGTAATGCAACAAACAAGGAATTGAATATTTTATTGTTTTATAGGTAAGTATGAATTTATGATGAAGGATAAGGGGAGATGGAAAATTTATGAGGGGGAGAGACGATGGATGTAGGAATAAGGAAGGGTGAGTTGGACATTTGGGGGGCTTCATGAGAAAGGAGGAGAAATCTGAGAAGGGAAAATTATTGGAAGTTTTTGGTTGGCTTACTAGTGGGCCGATGTCGCTAGGTTTTTGGGCTTGGGGGACAGGAAATCTGATTTCCTAGAGCTAGGGATCCAAAGAGGCTTTGTTCCTAGCTGTTTGGGAGGAAAATATCCAGTTTCGGGTAATTTGAGTTAACAACAGGCAAGTTTCAGTTAGCAACAAGCAAGAGGGACTAACTCAACAGGGAGAAGATCAAGGGACAACCTTCTTCTTCAAGAGGTAATTAACAAATATTATTGTTTTACTCTAATTCCAAGTTATGATATTTATATGCATGGAAAATGCATTATGTGAATAATTAAAGTTAAGTGTTCAATATTGTAAACAAAAATTACATTTTGTCTTGCAAACAAAACCAGGAAATAATCAGAAATGGAAGTTTACTACCATGTAAAATAGAAATACAAATTTAGTTTTAGCTATGAATACCTGGAAGGGCATTACAATAGCATTTCTGGAATCGTGGAAATCTCAACTAACTCACCAGCTCATTCCTCAATTGCATCCACAATCTTCCATGTTGTCTTACTTGATCATTCAGGAATATTTCCCGAAGATCTTTTCTTTATTATGGCATGCATGAGGTATCTTCTTGATTTCTTGTGCGCATTGCAAAAATTAGACCGGCGTGCAAAGGAAGACTCAGGCTGGCACACATTACAAACCTATGCCTAGCATGCACACTTTCTGTCAATCATCATGCATTTTCTTGATTGCACACAAAACTAGAATCAACACACACGACTTTGTTTGTGTGTGAACGTGAAATTAACCCAAAATAATGGGTGCCAACATGCCCCCACCAGTATTATTTGGATCATCCTCGGTCCAACTACCTTATGGAAGGATTGTCGTGGGAATTGAGTAAGAGAAAATCAACAACCAAGGTTGTGGCAACCAGGAAAAGATCACAACAAGAGTCGAGCAATCCTCAAGGTAAGAAATGGATTTGTGATTCCTTAGTCCATACTTTCGAGCTTGCTACTTCCGAGGGTTTCTGGAGAGGCGAGTGAGAGATATTTATGAAATGCTCCACCTAAAAAAAGAACTTCTAGCTAGGCCAAGTGATGCAGCTAAAACTTGGCCCAGTTACTCGGTGACCAATGAAGGATTAGTCCCGAGGGGAAGTGCCATCAGCTGGGTCTATCATCTACCTCTTGTATCGTCTAGCTAGGGGTAAATGGAGGTCGAGGAAAACCATGAATACTGTTGTAGAGAGTAACCTGTAGTAGTAGATTGCCTTGATTAAGAAAAATGATTACTCATGGAAACAAACACAACAACTCAAGTCTTGGAGAGCTAGAAAATTCCTGCATATTTAAAGAACAGTTCAAGGAACTGTGGGACGACTTACTCAGAATGATTGAACAATAAAATGTTGAGACCATGACCTAGCAAGGTGACTCGAATAAGAAACTATTGGGAAAAGTGAACCATAGGATTCTTGTTGACCTGTGTTGATAGAGAATTATCGGTTATTGAATATCTACAAAACTAAACCATTACAGGGAATTGTGGTTGACGAGTGAGAAGGGAGAGGGAAAACAAAACGATTGTGGAGGGCACGATGGGAACTGGTGAAAAAGGAACTGAAGAGAGAGAAAATGAAGGATGGATGGAGAAGTTCTCTAAGGAATAAGGTGGGGAGAGGAGGTGTATAAATAAAGTGGGAATGAGGGGGGGTTACCTGTCGAAAAGAACAAGGTCGACCAATGTGGCTAGCTAGAAAATAAATAGGGGTCAGTGGCTATTTCCCACAAGTGAGCAGATAACGGGTTTGATCTGTCGTATTGATGATGATGTTGTTGATTAAGGTTGGTTGTCATTGATGTCAACCCTTGAAGAAAGCCCCGTAGCACAAAGGTTTAGGTAATGGACCCAATATTGTTTGATGCAAATATGACTCATTATTATTTTTTCATGGTTGATAATAATTAAATATGGATGAACTCCAAAGTGGTCCCCTTATGGTGAAAGCCCTCATAGGAAGACACTTTGTGGAGTAAGAGAACCCATGCTTAATTGTTGAATAATGAGATAAAGGAAAGTGAATTTGTCAGGGAAAATATCCTAGATGGATAGTGCTTGTAATTTCATTTCTGGTGGTATGTGGAATGTCGCATAATTCCTCACGGTTAGAGAGTTATGGCCATGAGAAGTTGGAGACCCCGGGTTTGGGTAATGGACCCAAGTTTGTTTGATGGGTAACGGTATGAGTTATGATATATTTTCAGATAATAATATTCTATATGGATAGTACATTTCATTCCATTTCTGGTGGCATGTAGAACATCACATAACTCCTCGCGATTTCAGAGTTATGGCCTTACGAAGTTGGAGGACCCTCATATGCCATCTAGAAGCCCCAAAAGGTCAAAGTAGTCAAAGTGGTTTAAGAGATTTTAAAAGGTAAATAATAAAGTGAAGTGATGAGTGTATTATAATTCAAAGTGAATA
>ML780683.1:284902-295838 GCA_009831015.1 Picea engelmannii | reverse complement strand
AGTGGTTCCATCATTCTACTTCTACTTTAGGGTGGCAGGATGGGGCAAGGACAGGTGGTTGTAGCCACCTTCTGGTTGTAGCAGGAGAACATTGGGGGTTTTAGCCTCCTTCTAGTTGTAGCCAGAGAATTGGGGAGTTGGAGATTTTGTCAAGTTGTAGCCTAAAAAACTAGGGGGTTGGAGCCTCCTTCCAGTTGCAGCTGGAAAACAAAGGAATTTGGTGCTTCCAATGAATGTAATTCTTCAAGACATATAAGAAAAATCATTCCGTAGTTTTCTCCAGATTTGGGTTTCCACGTAAAACACTGGTGTATTGTGTATGTGTGTGATTGTTTATTTATTACTGCTCATTATTGGATAATAATTCTACATTGATATAACATTTGAAGAAAAAGGATTATAATTACACTATTACTGATTTACCCCCCCTTATCAGTAATCCAACAGATCTTTGTGGAATGTGGATATCATAATTGAGGGACTTAACTGGCCCATGTGTAATTTGGCAGAGCTGGATTTCTTGACCCTTCCCTGCAACGTAACGCCAGATAGTTCAACCTAGTTGTGTGTGAATATCATGTCAGATCCATTAGACTGTGACTGGATTGCACCTATGCTGCTAAAAGGTGTAATTACACTGACTAAGTACCTTTCTACCTATTATAAATCCTACTCTATGTCTACCCTATGCTACTGCCAATTAGGATGATGAATGCTTAAGTGGGATTGGACCCTTGAGGGCCATGGTACACTTTCAACCTACTTCCATTGATCAAACCTTTGAGAGGTTGGCCCTGCAATGTGAAAAGCATGGTTGCATGAGCCTTAGTAATGTAGACTAAGAAAAATGGGCCCAACCACCGCATGCATAACTCACCGAGGTATTGGAAGTATTTGCTGTCATATAACAACACTATGTCACCTAGCTGCAACATCTTGTGATAGATATTTTGATTGTGTTAGGATTTTTGTCTCTTCTTTTTGACCACTTGGCTAAATATGACCACCATTCGATCCTCTTCCAAATCCATAATTTCATCGAGCTTGTGTTTCAGTGACTATTCATCTGTCATCTTTGTAGAAATGGCAATCTAAAGGCTACGAACAATAAATTCAAGTGGCATGAATGCTTCATTGATGTACACCAATCAAAATGGAGTATTCTTCATCAGGCATTTGTAGGTTGTTCTACAGGCCCACAAAATTGTTTGGATTTTTTGGTCTTAGTCGTTGCATTGCACATTACAAACTTTAGTTAAAGCATGCTCTAAAATATTATTGAAAGCTTCAACCGCACCATTAGATTGCAGATGATAGGGGGTGCTTTTCTGGTGGTGGATGATGAACTACTAGGTGAGCACTTGGATGGTCTTGTCTAGAAAGTGTGAGTCTCAATCACTCATTAACACCTTCAGACACCCAAATTTGGTGATCACATTCTCAAAGATGAACCAGACCACCATTTATGTCGTGCAATTCTTGATTAGGGTAGCTTCAACCTATCGTGTTAAATATTAGATGGTCATAATGATGTAGCATGCACTTGTCCTGCCCACTAGCAGATTGATGGGATCGACAAAATCAATGGCCTACTTATCAAATGGCTCTAATGTGGTAATGGGGAACAATGACATTTCATCTCGTCTGTAGGGCTTCTTGATGCACTGGAAGACGTCGCACCATTTACAATATTCTTTAGTGTTTGCAAATAGTGAGGACCACCACAACCCAACGCACATAACTTTGCGTGTTGTGTCCTTTCCAATGTTGTGACCTCTCGCAATTCATTCATGTGCTTTAGACAATAGGGGTTCACTTTCATGCTCTAATACATATTGACATAGAATTCCATCATCCCCTAGTTTACATAATCATCCAGCAATCAATTGATAGTTAGAATTACGCGTAACCAGTTGGCATCTCTAGGCATGTGTGTACTTTGTTGGGGCCTATCCCGAAGTGAGAAAAGAAAAAATCTCATCCGACTAATCAAGAACTACCTCCACGTGAAATAAATTTTCATCTAGAAGTTAATCATCTAAGCTCTCATCGACTCCCTCAGTCTCTATTATGGATAAACGATCAAGTCCAATGTTGTACTTACCAGTTTTTACCACTACCTCAAACTTGAATTCATGGAATAACTATATCCAACGACATATCCCCCCCCCCCCAACATAGGATATTTTACCATATACCTAAGTGTTGAATGGTCCGTAAATAATTTGAAGGGAGTGCCCAATAAGTAGTGTCATAATTTCTACAGAGCATATACCATAGCTAGGCCCTCGTGCTCGATAGTGGTGTAATTCTTCTCCAAGTCAGACAATTTGTGATTGGAAAAGTAGACCAGGTGATCAATATTCCCTTCGTCGGGTTGAGCCAGAACGAATCCTAGTGCATTGGATGAAGCATCAATGTGAACATGAAATATTTTATACCAGTTGAGGAAGACCAAAATCGGCTTTGAGACTACTTTCTCTTTCAGGGTATCCAAGGCTTCTTGGCATTCGAGGGTCCAGATGTATTTGTTATCTTTCTGTAGTGGTTTAACAAGTGGGTCAACAATATTATTATAGTTCTAGATGAATCGTCGGTAATACCCAGTGTGACCCAATGTGGCACACATCTCTTGAATTGAGGTGGGGGCCACCATATCCAATATGGAAACAATTTTAGCTTGATCAACTAACAATCCATCCTTACAAACCACATGCCCCAATAGCATGTCGAATGTTGTATAGAAGATACACTTCTTCAAATTCAATGAAATCTGCAGTTGGTGACATCGGTCCAACATCAAACAGAGAGTTTGCATGTGTTCTTCTAACAATTTGAACATAGTCTAATCATCCAAGTAGACTCCAGAAATTTGTGGATGAATTCTTTAAATGACGCGACCACGATCTTGGAGAAAATTGTGGGGGCATTCTTCAGGCCGAATGGCATCACGGTATACGCAAAGGAACCTCATTCCATCACAAAGGTGGTTTTTTCTTGATATTCTTCAGTAATCCAAACCTGTTGATACCCTAAAAATCCATCCATGAAAGAATAGGCCTCCTATCCTCCAACATTTTACAGAACTTTCATTTATAAAAGGATTGGGGAAAGGATCATGCACGCAAGTGAAATGGAGATTGCGCAAATCCACACAAATCTTGATATCACCTGTCTTCTTTGGTTGCACCACCATAGGGATGATCCAATCAGATTCCTCTATGGGTACAATGATCCCTACATCCAACATTCAATCCAACGCTTTGCACACTTTTTATTTATACTTGGGGTTTAGCCGATAGGGTCGTCTTTTCACTGTCTTGGCATCATGCTTCAACTGAATTTTCATAGCTCCGAGGGAACCTATGATTCCTTTCATTTCAGAAAAGATACGAGGAAATAAGTCTTCATATTCTTTCATCATATCTACAACTTATGTGACATTCTCCTCATTCCAGTAATCCCCAATGATGGCCATTTTGGGTGCTTCCTCGGTCCCAATGTTGTATTTCTTCGTCTTGATCGAACTTCCATAGTTCGAGGCAACCATATCCATAGATTTTCCTTCAACTAGTCGTTCACCCTCAAATTCCTTGATTTGTAGGCTTCTAGGGTCCTTTTCATCAACCTCATGAATTTCAACCTTCCAACAATGCATCGACCTTTTAATTTTTCCATAGGCTCATGATATGAGCAAACTAACTTTGATGTGTGCTCCTTCAGTTGATGATGGAAAATGAAATCTTTAATCCAAAGAAGTGCTTCCTGTTGAGCAGGGGCATCAACCCAAGAATTTGAATGTGGAGTAAATATGTGTGTTGACATGACCCCAACCTACCGTCTACCTTTTGAGTTCCTATTGGATATACTAGCTCCTTGGGACCATGTCCATGTTATGGATTTTAAGATCATGTTTTAGTATTTAAATTATAAAATTAGAGCTTCAAGAGTTATCTCAAGTGGTTGTGAGCACATCATGTCCATTGTTTTACCCCCGTTTATAAAATTAAATTATTTAAATTGAACAAAAATAAATTCTTTATTATTGTTTATAGTATGAGTAATAGTCACCAAACCAAAACTTAAAAAAAAAAGTTGATTTAGAGATTCTCATTCCAAAATTTAATTTAATTATTGAAATATAAAAAATAAAACAATGAAATGAATAATATAAAACAATATTATATTTGACATCTTTATAAAGTTTTAAGATAAAAATATGGAAAGATAATGAAATTAATAAAAAAATGAAATATTATATATTTTAATTTAACTAATTAAAATCCAATATTACTAGTTTAAAAAAAATATGAAAAATACCCAAATCAAAATCCAAATCCAAAATATAGTTATATAACAAAATTAACTAAAATAATTAATTTTATAAAATTTATAATACAAAATAGATTCATTTGAACACCTTTTCTTTTAATTAAGTCAACTTTAATTTTATAAAATTGATAATATAAAATAGATTCATTTGAACACCATTTTCTTTTAAATTAAGTCAACTTTTATAATATAGGACATAACTTTATGTATTGTTGTCATAACTTAATGATAACTTTTTTTTTAAAGCAAAAAGAGGATTTACAGGGTAATTGGATTGATATATTTTCCAGGGAACAATAATTTTTCATCAAATTGCAAATGGTAGGAGTTAAGATTCCCGTGGAATATGTGTACAATTTAAATCTGCATTCAATTTCAAATTTGATTACAGTAGATTATTTGTACCATTCAAATCTGCACTTATTTCAAATTTGATTTTCCAAAAGCAAATAATATCATCCGTACTATTGGCGTACATGTCTTCATGGTTTTTAATTTTTAATTTTTTTTTTCTTTGGTTACAGTCATATGTCTTTTGGTTTTTTATTTACCTACTTTTTTTTTCTCCGTCACACTCATATGGCTATCTTTTTAACTGATAAGTGGGGAATATATGAATATATAAATCTGAAAGTGACATAAGTGAGAAATATATATACTCAAATCTGCATTTATCTCAAATTTGATTTTCCAAAAGCAAATAATATCATCCGTACTACTAGCCTACATGTGCCTTCATGGTTTTTAATTTTCCTGTTTTTTTGTCTTTCTTCGGTCACATTCATGTGCCTTTTGGTTTTTTATTTTCCTCCTTTTTCTTTATCGCTCATGTGCCTTTTGGTTTTTTATTCTCCTTCTTTTTCTGTATTGGTCACACTCATATGACTGTCTTTTTTATTGATAAGTGGGGAATATATATATATATATAACAAGTAGGGAAAGAAAAAATTGCAAGTGAAATGAGTTGGGAAATCTCCATAATTAGAACAAGTGGGAAATGAAAAATCTGCAAGTGAAGCAAACCAATGAATATATATATTTGTGTGGGGGGGGGAATTTTATAAGAACAAGTGGAGAATATATATATATATATATATAGGAAATGTTCATCTAATCACCCAACAACAAAATTCAATGATGTGCTCATGGAGGAAATTGTGGCCATTGAGGAGATGGTTGTTAATTTTTTTTTACAAGTGGGGAATCTCCATAATTGAGACAAGTTGGAATTATATAATATAATAAATGCTCAACTAATAAACCAACAACAAAATTCAATAATGGAGGACTCAATGTATTGGTGTGTAAGCATTCTCCACTTATCCCAATCATAAAGATTTCCCCACTTGCAGATTTTTCTACAATCATCTCCTCAATAACCACAATTTTTTCAATAAGAGCGATTTCCTCCTTAGTAATTGCTCAAACATTCATGCATTTCCCACATTAAGTCCATGCATTTCCCACAATAAGTCCTTCATAGTAAGTCCTTCATTATTGAATTTTATTGCTAGGTAACTAAATGAGCATTTCCATTTACTTCCTCCACTCCTCTTCATCATTGAACTCATCATGCTATCCAACTAACCTCACCGGCTGTCATTTTTATTTTGGGTTATTTGGGAAGTAGGACCTTCCACTCCACAATCACCTGTACGCATGGTCCCTTGTATAAAATGTTTTGTGTCATTTTTATTAGTGGGGTTTACATGGTAATTCAGATTTTTCATAAAAGGTAGTAGAAAAATATTTTTCATGGAATCGTTAGATGGATACTATACAATTAGAGCACAAAAGCTCTCAGGTCAATTAATAATGAGTTTGGTTTCTTAATAAAATGTTTATTCTCTATAATTTTATTTTTTTGTTATGAATTGTTTTTCATAAGTCAACATTTACCATACTTAACATTCTTGATGAATGCTTTGAATTATTCTTTTTCTTAAGTATTTTCTCTTTTTTAATGCAAACCCTTTATTTGTGATGTTGCCCAACCCTCTTGCAATCAACCTTCTTTATGACATATATCTAAGAGTTTGTTACAATGTTTGTGTGCTCACTGCTAGGTTCAATTACTCAAATGATTCAATCACTAATAATCATTGAGAATGGTCTAGTCATCAAGATTTAGTGTCATGTATACATAACAAAATGTCAATTTGACACTTGTCTAAAATCTCACAACCTTCTTTTTTCCATGTGCTTCATCGACCACCACTTGTCACTTGATTACGCTGATAGGTGTCCCTATATCGAAAATGGGTGCCACATTCATAATTTTTTTAATGAAAAATGTTATCAATGGATGAAATGGATTAATGTCGAATATTCTTCATCGTTTGCTTCACATCTATGATCAAAATTTTATGGCTTAAAGTTCGGGTTGTTTATAATTTGAAAATTAATGTCGATTATTAATTTCCACTTCTCCAGTGACATATCCCTTTACTCTCCACTTCCTCAACCATTTAGCTTTACTCTTTGTTTCCTTCGTATTCCAATAGGACCACGTTCATTGTTGTTTCCAATTCCTCACCATCCTTGATGGGTTCCTGTAGTTATGGTTAAATTCCAGGTATTTGCATGAGAAAGTCTGGCCTTCAACTTGAGTATGGAGCAGTTTTAGCAATAGATCAACTTTCCCACACCTTGGCCTGTAAAAATTCCAAGTGTTTTTCCCATTGAGGAAGCAGAGAAATTTAACCAAATTGCATTTAGATGCTTTTCTTTGATGAAGAAGATGTAATATACATTATTTCTACAAATTTGTCTTCCATTCATGTTTTGATAGAATGCTTTTCTTTATTTTCTATTTCTATTGCATTCATTAACAAGATCGGTGCTAGATCAAATATTCTCTCGTCGATCAGGTTTTCATAGGAGAGGTAGACTAATTTTTCTCATATTAGTCGTCGCACCGAGAGTTTAATGGACAATCATAGTGATCTAGTCACACATAAATGTCTAAATTGTTCTAGTAAGCATTGACTTATGTTCAAACCCTAGAGTTATGAAACAAATATACTTTTTTGCAATCAACCAAACTACTTTGGATTCAAGGTATTTTGATGTCCAAATATTGTCATATGAGTTCTGGAATAATATTGTCATTTGGGTTTCGAAATTATCTTAATATATGGCTAAACTATTTTAAATTATGGAATTATTTTGATGCCCATAAATTTTCATTTGTGTTTAGAACTATTTTCAGCAACATTGTACTAGCAAAATTTTGTGCACAACTTAATTCACATTTTTTAACAACTAAGCAATAGTCCTAACAAAAAAATATTATTTTGATTGAAGTAAAAAGTTTAATGAATGAATCTTTAATCATTTTGGCTTGTTCAAAGTAACAAGTTTAATGCATGTAGAAAAACAGTGACCAACCGATAACTATCGGTGTTCACCAGTCGTGAGTGAGGTGGTTGTGCTAGTCTTTCTTAAGTCAACAATGTGTTTTATTTAGTTTACCCAATTCTCCAGCTCAATCAACTCTACATGAGTCTACTTTCTTAGTCAACTTGGTCTTAGTTGATTCTTCCTGACCAGGCCTTAGACCATGTCGCATGCCCTATAAAAAGGATATTTACCCTACAAGAGTAGTACATGGCTACCTTTTAGGTTTTAGGGAAATAAGGATGGGTTTCATGGGAAGCCATGGTTCAGGCCAAATACTAGGGACATGGTGCCCAACTAATTATTTTAGCTTAATCATGGGCCATGCACTTGTGCCTCAAAGAACTTCAAAGGTGATAGATTAGGAATATATAGTCTTTAGTAGGGTATATGGGCTTGATTTGGGGTTTTATGGTAGTAAGGATGAGCCTCGTGGCCTAGGCAATTGTTTATGGTAGAAAACTAGTGGCTTAGGCCTTAATCGTTTCTTCAAGGCTCAAGGGCCATGCATGTGGTTGTTGGTCATGAAACAAGGCCTATAAAATGAATCTTTGGCATACAAGAGGAATATGGGCACAATTTTGAATTTCGATCATGATATAGTTGGGTCACAATTTCCAAGCCATGGTTTGGGATACAAACTAAGGGATTAATCCATAACCAATTATTTTAGGGTTCATGTAACACACCCGCTGCGACATAATAGATTTTTTTCCTTTTCTCTAGGGACAGAATCTCTGAAATCCTACGGGGCTTAGCACAAGCTGTAGACGCCACCTTTGCCTCGATAGAGTCTCTGCGCGACCTCCTAGTCTTAAAGATCGTTCAGTTTCTTTTATGAGCTGAAGTGGCTTCTTTTGATTCCCAGCTAGAATCTCCTTCCAATCGATCCACGGGTCCTTTCGGAAGCTCCCCTATGCGAGCAGCACTAGGTGCGAGCTCCACCCTCTCCGAGTGACCACAGCACTATGACCAAGGCCTAACCCCAAAAGGTACTTGTCGCAACTCGCAATCTCGGGAGTTCGCGAGTTGCGACTCCTAACTCTTCCTTCCCAATATTGTGATACCTGAGATCATGAAATGGGTATAGCTTCCTTCTGTCAACGCCCTCTGCGCATGACCACCGGCTAGGCTAAATGCTTCCTCCCTTTATGACTTTGCAGGTCGAAGGGTTGAGTCTCTGTGCTCTTCCTGTGCGAACCTCTGAAACTTGGAAGTCAGTGAGGGTTGACCTTCCTTCCACACTTCTTGCAACTCGCCACTTTGTGAGTTGTAGCGTCGAGCTCCCGTGCTCGTATCTCACGAATCCCCGAGATGTGAGAAGTCAACGGAGTGTTGACTCCTTTTCCCGGGTGACGTGTTTCCATCTGTCAACCACATGGGCCCCACCTTGTGGTTCTGCCACATGTCCACCCTCGTGCCTTGGCTCTCAGCACTTCGTGACTTATGATGTTGAGAAGAGGTTATCTCATCCTATGAACCTCCGAACGCACGATGTGCACAATGAAGCTCCTGATCCAATGGTCCTCCCTTGACCTAGATCCAACGACTATCCTTGCTCCTCGCGATTTCTCCACTCGCGACTTGGAGCACCCAACTCCTGGGCTCTCACCTTGTGAACCTCCGAGTTCGCAGGATCCCTCGATCTCTGCCACCTATCCTCCTCAGATGGACAGTCTTGATCTTCTCATGACTTCGCCACTCGCAAAGTCTAGGCGCTCACCTCTGTGAGTCCCGATGCCTGAATCTCTGAAACGGATGATTCTGCGACACGCGTCCTCCCACAGACGGACAACTCAGATCCTTTCACGGTCTCGCAATTTCTGATGTCGAGTGCCTGGAATCTCATCCTCCGGACTCTTGAACTCCTGAATGCCGATATCCCGATATAACCAATTCGAGACTTTCTCTCTGCTTCTCTTTGCGTGAGGTTTTAAACCTCATGCAACTCTCGACAGATCCAATGGATGTCGGCTGTTGAGCCCAAGATTTGACAGCTCAGACCTGCCCGCGCTGTACACTCTTTCGCTACTCCCTGGACGTGGAAAAACCAAAGGTCCAGATACTCCCACGGACCTTAGGGATCTATGGTCCCGATTTCTTTGCTGCTCATGAAGATGAAGGAAAAAGGGGCTAAGGCATTTAATTCCCTCATGTATTCCTCCAATGTAACAGTCGTGAATGACCGCAGATCTTCCGACAGGATCTCATCCGTTGATCGATACGTATCCCTACGCTGCTATTTCGGGACTTCAAGAGGATCATTCTTCCTCGTACCCAGTTACTCAGGCTTGCGCTTTCGAATCCTTTTCCAGGTTCTTAGTGAGATTTTTAAGAAGGGTGTCTCTATGGGGAGATCTATCCAGGGTATTACCTGAGATGGATAAGGGTATAGATTTCCCGAGAACAGACTTGAAGTTTGAATTAATTCAATATGTGTATAAATAGCGATTTATAAAACATAAGCCATACGTAGTCTTTCCATTATAACAATGCAACCACCATTTCTAAATCAAAATACTACACAGACAGTCTTATACTCAAACCATTCATAAAACTGCATAGACTGTGAGCGTACATGTCAGCATATAAATTTCAAGATGCAAGATGTAAAACACTTATCAGAACTAACACCAGATGTGATTGCAACTACTGATAGGGGTGCTCGTTTCCACCCAACCGTAGGCTCAGTGACTCCCAATGGATTTACCACTAGCCACCCTTGAGCTGAGACCACAATGCTGCGAGACTGCATCTCTATTTTCGAGTGACCGATAAAAAAGGTTACTCTCCTTCTTCTCTGCTATCACTCACTCTGTGTTTTTCCAGAGTTCCTCTTCCTCTTTTCCCTCACGTCTGCCCCGTGATTGCCCACTCTTCCTGCCTTTTTTTCCTTTCGGCGAGGTTGCGTGTGGCACGATCTTCCTCACAGTGGTCAGGTCTAAGGACTCTATGGATGGGCGGTTCACCCCCATCTCTCATTACTCATGAGGATCCCTTTACCTACCAATCCTGACGAGTCATTTAATTCGGGGCTAGCGAGCCACTCTTGGTTCTCCAGGCTAGTGAAGTCCAAATACGGTATTGGTTTTGGGTGGAAGTTAATGCCACCATTATAGGTGCCTTCCACCACCTTTCTTTAGCCATCATGGTCTCTTTTTCAGCACCTTCCCCTCTTAGCAGCCCTGCAATATATATATATATA
>ML780683.1:267473-282381 GCA_009831015.1 Picea engelmannii | reverse complement strand
GAGGGCAGTGATTGGACAACCAATCTTGGAGAATCCTTTTATAAATCTCCTATAGTATCCTGCTAATCCCATAAAGGATCTGATGTCTGAAACATCCTTTGGGGTAGGCCATTCCATGATAGACCTGATTTTGTCAAGGTCTATCGCTACTCCTTCTTCAGAGAGAACATGGCCTAAGTAATGTATTTGCTTCTGGAAGAATTCACATTTGTTGAATTTGGCATAGAGTTGATGTTCTCTTAGCACTTGCAGCACAAGTCTAAGATGCTCTTCATGCTCTTTTATGTTCTTGGAGTAAATTAATATATTTTCAATAAAGACAAGCACAAATTTGTCTAGGAACTTGCTAAGTACATTGTTCATCAAGAACATAAAAGTGGCAGGGGAATTGGTCAACCCAAATGGCACCACCACAAACTCATAGTGACCATACCTTGTTCGGAAAGCAGTTTTATGGATGTCTTCACCCTTGATTCAGACTTGATGGTATCCCAACCTCAAATCAATATTTGAAAAAATAGACGCACCCCCCAATTGATCGATCAGGTCATCGATCTTGGGAAAGGGGTACTTGTTCTTTATGGTTACCTTATTGAGTTGCCTATAATCTATACACAGTCTAAGGGTACCGTCCTTCTTTTTCACGAACAGGACTGGTGCTCCCCACAGAGACACACTGGGTCAAATATAGCCTTTATCCATCATTTCTTTTAATTGCATCTTGAGTTCAACTAACTTGGGTGTGCTCATCCGGTAGGGTGTCCTAGACACCGACACCACTCCTGGTGCAAGTTCTATTGAGAAGTTTATGTCCCTTCTCGGAGGTAAACCCGATACCTTTTCTGGAAACACATCTTTGTATTCTCTCAGAAAAGGGTGATCTTCAGGGCTTGGTTTGTCACCTTCGATTGTTTTCAACACCTATATTGCATATAGGGGACATCCCTTTCAGCAATACTTTCTCATTTCTAGAGCTGATATTTGTCTCACTGAGACAAGTTTTTGGATCCCTTGAAGGGCTATCTTTTTCCCTTCTTTACTTACACATTCTAAGGTTTTATGGTAACAGTCCAATCTAGCTTTATGGGCTACTAGCCAGTCCATACCAATCAGCAAATCATACGATCCCAGGGGTAATAAGTTAAGGGTTGTTTGGGTGGGGAATTCACCCAACATTAATTGGTAGGCTGGTATGACCTGTGCTATCCTCCTTTTGGTGCCAGTGGCTAACTGTACCAACCATGGTTTGGTATGTTTTTGTGGCTATAGTTTACATTTATCTACAACTTTAGGGGCTACATAACTAAAATTTGAACCAGGGTCAATCAGAACAGACACTAAATGGTTGGAAATCATACCTTCTATTTCCACTACTAAAGCTTGGTGGTCGGCTTGGTTATCATCCAAGGCTGCATAAATTTGTGGCACACTCCAAGCCACATCATTGACAGTAGTAGCTTCCTGTATGTTATAAATTATTCGACTATTCTGTTGTCGGTGTGGATAGTCTCTCAGGAGATGTTATTCTCCGCAACCCCAACATTTCAGAGGTTCTCTCTTTGGGTTATCAATCTTCCCTGATATGGGTCTAGAAGTTTTATTTCCGCTCAAGGAGGGAAAATTCTGTTGGTGCATACTCCGTGCTGGGAAGCTCATTCTTGGGTTCTTCTTATAGTTCTTAAACCTTGGGGATTTAATTCCCCTTTTCTAAAATCTTGAACTATTCTTCTGTTTCCATCCTTTGCGAGGTTTTTCTCGATGCCCAAACTATTCATGATAATAGGTCACCTTTCGAATAGTGCCTTCTAGAGTCTTTGGCTCATCAAATTCAATTCTGTTCCGATAGTCCTTAGGTAGTCCACTGATGAAGCATTGCACCTTTTCCTTTTCTTATTTTATATAGGGTACATAACTCAACAAATTGAGGAATTTGTTGACATATTCTTCTATAGTGAGTTGTCCCAGTTTTAGTTCATAAAACTCTTTAGTCTTTTTGTCAAAATATTTTTCCAACAGATACTTCTTGCAGAAGTATTTCTCAAACCGTTCCCAAGACAGGTCCTCTTCGTGAACCCCTTTCACATTCTTAAGGTCTTCTCACCAAATGGAAGCCTTTCCATTCAAGTTGAAGGTGGCCACTCAGGCCTTCATATTTTCTGAAAAGTTATGGACTCTGAAGTACTTCTTTAGTCCAAGCAGCCGGGCCTTTGCTTCCTCTCCCTTTTTTATTTCACAGTCAAAGGAGGGTGGTTTGGATTTTTTGAATTCTTTGAATTTTTTACCTTTGGAAGTCTCTTTCTTCTTCTATTTCTTTCGGGAATAGGAACTGGTTCTGCTGCTAGAAAAGCCCTCCGAATCGCCAGCTTCCTTCTTAGAGTAATCATTCGACGCTTGTCCTTTATCTCTGGGGTGGACCTTTTTTGAGGTGCTCCTCTCAGTGTGACCACTGATATGACCATGTTTCTGAGTTTTAGGTTCATGCTACATTTGTCTTTGTAGATCGAATAAACTCTGCAGTAAAACTACGTTAATTTATGTTTTCTTTTCTTGTTCTTTCATCATCCTTTCATTGTCGGCCTTACAGCTTTGTAATTCGACCATGAGGCTCCTCACAGTCTCGGCTAGACCTGGAGGGGTCCCTACTGCCCTCCTTTAGTTATAATCTTCGTCTCTATTGTGGGATCTTTCTCCCATTTCTTGGTGAGCCACCATACTATGCATTGATAATTTCCCGCGGTTGATCTTCCACTTGTGTGCAAAAGGAAAAATGCTGGTTGTTAGTCAATATTTATATTTATTTATAGCCAGTACATAATTCATATTTTTCACATGTTCACACACACAATAGGGTTTTTTTTTTCATTCTTAACTTCTTCTTTTGATTAGGAAGGTTAAGACAGGGGGATTTACTCTTTTTAGGAGTGTTCCAAACGGAGCTTCTGCGCAACTCGTTCATGAGCCCAAGTAGGCCAAGTGTTGTAACCATGCTCTGATACTAATTTGTAACACACCCACTGCGGTGTAATAGATTTTTCACCTTTTCTCGAGGGACAGAATCCCCGAACTCCTACGGGGCTTAGCACAGGCTGCATATGCCACCTCTGCCTCGATAGAGTCTCTGCGCAACCTCCCAGTCTTAAGGATCATTCAGTTTCTTTTATGAGCCAAAGTGGCTTCTTTTGATTCCCAGTTGGAATCTCCTTCTAGTTGATCCATGGGTCTTTTCAGAAGCTCCCCTGTGCGAGCAGCACTAGGCGCGAGCTCCACCCTCTCCGAGCGACCACAGTGCTATGACCAAGGCCTAACCCCAAAAGGTACTTGTCGCAACTCACAATCTCGTGAGTTGTGACTCCTGACTCTTCCTTCCCAATCTCGCAATACCCAATATCAAGAAATGGGTATAGCTTCCTTCTATCAACGCCCTCTTCCTGTGACCGCCGGCTAGGCTAAATCCTACCTCTCATCGCAACTTCGTGACTTCGCACGTCGAAGGGTTGAGTCTCTGTGCTCTTCTCGTGTGAACCTCCGAAACTTGGAAGTTAGCAAGGTTTGACCTTCCTTTCACACTTCTTGCAACTCACCACTTCGTGAGTTGTAGCGTCGAGCTCCCATGCTCGTATCTCGCGAATCCTCGAGATGCGAGAAGTCAATGGAGTGTTGACTCCTTTTCCCGGGCGACGTGTGTCCTCCTGTCAACCACACGGGCCCCACCTTGTGGTTCTGCCACGTGTCCACACTCGTGCCTCGACTCTTGGCACTTCATGACTTCTAATGTCGAGAAGAGGTTCTCTCATCCTCCGAACCTCCGAATGCATGATGCACGTGATGAAGCTCCTGATCCAACGATCCTCCCTTGACCTGGATCCAACGACTATCCTTGCTCCTCGTGATTTTTCCACTCATGACTTGGAGCACCCAACTCTTGGGCTCTCACCTTGCGAACCTCCGAGTTCATGAGATCCCTCGATCTCTGCCACCTTTCCTCCTCAGATGGGCGGTCCTAATCTTCTCACGACTTCACCACTCGCAAAGTCTAGGCGCTCACCTCTGTGAGTCCCAGTGCCCAAATCTCCATAATGGATGATTCCATGACACACGTCCTCCCGCAGACGGACGACTCAGATCCTTTTGCAGTCTCATAATTTCTGATGTCGAGTGCCCGGACTCTCATCCTCTGGACTCCCGAACTCCCGAACGTCGATATCCCGATATAACCCCTTCAAGACTTTCACTCTGCTACTCTTCACGTGAGGTTTTAAACCTCGTGCAACTCTCGATAGATCCAACGGCCATCGACTGTTGAGCCCAAGATATGATGGCTCAGACCTGTCCCGCGCTGTACACTTTCCCGCTGCTCCCTGGACGTGGAAAAACCAATGGTCCAGATACTCCCATGGACCTTGGGGATCTACGGTCCCGATTTCTTTGTTTCTCATGAAGATGAAGGAAAAAGGGGTTAAGGCATTTAATGCCCTCGTGTATTTCTCCAATCTAATGGTCGTGAATGACCGCAGATCTTCCGACAGGATCTCATTCATTGATTGATACTTATCCCTACGCTGTTATTTTGGGACTTCAAGAGGATCATTCTTCCTCGTACCAGGTTACTAAGGCTTGTGCTTTTGAATCCTTTTCTACGTTCTTGGTGAGTTTTTTAAGAAGGGTATCTCTATGGGGAGATCTATCCAGGGTATTACCTGAGACGAATAAGGGTATAGATTTCCCGAGAACAGACTTGAAGTCTGAATTAATTAAATATGCATATAAATAGCGATTTATGAAACATAAGCCACGCGTAGTCTTTCCATTATAAGCGTGCAACCACCATTTCTAAATCAAAATACTACACAGGAAGTCTTATACTCAAACCATTCATAAAACTACAAAGACTATGAGCATACATGTCAGCATATAAATTTCAAGATGCAAGATGTAAAACACTTATAAGAACTAACACCATATGTGATTGCAACTGCTGAGAGGGGTGCTCATTTCCACCCAACCGTAGGCTCAAGGACTCCCAATGGATTTACTACTAGCCACCCCCGAGCTAAGACCACGATGTTGTGAGACTGTGTCTCTATTTTCCATTGACCGAGAACGAAGGTTACTCTCCTTCTTCTCTGCTATCACTCACTCTGTGTTTTTCTAGAGTTCCTCTTCCTCTTTTCCCTTGCATTTTCCCCCTGATTGCCCACTCTTCCTGCCTTTTTCCTTTCGATGAGGTTGCATGTGGCACAATCTTCCTCATAGTGGTCAGGTTTGAGGACTCTACAGATGGGCGGTTCACCCCCATCCCTCATTACTCATGAGGCGCCCTTTACCTACCAATCCTGACGAGTCATTTAATTCGGGGCCAGCGAGCTGCTCTTGGTTCTCCGGGCCAGTGAAGTCCAAATATGGTATTGGTTTTGGGTGGAAGTTAATGCCACCATTCTAGGTGCCTTCCACCACCTTTCTTCAGCCATCGTGGTCTCTTTTTCAGCACCTTTCCCTCTCAGCAGTCCTGCAATATATATATATATATATATATATATATATATATAATATTATTTACATTCATCGACCTTTTCCACAAGGTCCATTCACATCACACATTCACATTTTTGAGTTTGCCTAAGTTCTTGGCCAGTATAGTTATTTTTACAAACTGGGGGAAACAGGGTGTTATAGTTCATGCACCATGCACGAAGCCTTGTAACAACATACAAGTCCAATATGTAGTATTATTGGATTCTAAGAGAAATATGATACCAATTTTGATGTATAGATGCATTAAGATAGGCTTCATAAACCAATCTATTCTTTGGAGATGAAACTAGGGATTATTTTATAATTAATTCTTTTAGGGATTATGGACCATGAATGGGGTGTTATAACCCTATAATTTATAGAATCAACTGATGACTGGGAATTTATTCCTTTACTGTGTTTTGAGATGTAATCAATGTTTAATTCTGCAAATTGATTTGAAAGGAAAAAGAAAAAGAAAAGAAAGAAAAGAATAAAAGAGGTTATAAAAGAAAAGAAGAAAACCCCATGCAATAACCTAGACTTGATCCATACTACTTAATCTTGGTCAATGTCTTTTGAATTTATGCTTATAGGGTTAGTGAATAAGGATTGGCTAAACCGTTTAATCTTAGCCAAGTAGTTAGGTTAGTTAGTGAATAAATTTGACCAAACTGTTCAAACTTGATCAAATAGCCCCAGATTAGAGTAATCCCTTAGCCCAACAGTCTAATCTAGGCTAAATGTCTAGGTAGGTAGAATAGGACATAGGCTCGCCAGCTTTTCCTTTAGTAAAACATGCATGATGTCGGATGAAAGTTCATGATTTTTATGTTTGAAGTGTTTCTCCTAACCCCTTGGTGACAAAATGTAAGGGAGCAGTGCAAAACCCACAAAAGAAGCATTACCGTAAGTTTTAGCTGTGCATTTTGATTCGGGCCCGAAAATTAAGGAGTGCACATAGATCTACGGCTGATCTGATGGCGCCTAGATCTACAGCTGATAAGAAATTCCAGACCCCCCCCCCCGACTGTTCTACGTTTAATGGTGTGGGTGGGGGTATGATATGAAGACTAAAGAGCGCGCATAGATCTACGGTTGATCTAGCGATGCCCATATCAATGGTTGACAAGAATTTCCAGACCCCCCCCAACCATTATATCTTTAATGGTGGGGGGTGGGTCTGATATGGGCGGTTTTCCCCGGTGGGCCCCATCTTAACGTGTCACCAATCCTTTATGTCAGACTCCCTCCACTTTAAACCATTTACTGCCATACCCCCCCTCCGACATACTTCCATACCAGCATTGTTATACCACTACCACCTCATGACGTCATTCTCCACTATCCCACCTCGTGATGGCATGCTCCAGTATATCCCTGTATAAGTCTCGTCTCATTACTCTGCTAGTGCACTCCCTCCATTCACCTGCCACATGCCCTATCCTTTTCTCCTATCCTCCAGTAATCACCCTCCACGTCATCCTGACATGCCTGTCACCCGTCTTCTACTTGCCACCTTCATATCTCAAATGATCCATTGGCCATTTATTACTAGCTAACATATCCGTTAGTTTGTTGAATTGTCCCCCGTGCCTAACGAATACTCGTTCGCCCAAATTAAATCTCGTTCCTCCGCCATTTTCACACTGTTCACACTCTCCGCACACCAGAAGCTCTGTTTCCTCACCATTTCAGTCAGTGACCCATCCATAGCCATTACCTGCTAACATTTTCTATTTTCAATTGCAAGTACCAGTTGAAATTGATGGCACCGAAATCTAAGAGATCAAAGGTCAAGGAAAATTCATTCCTCCTGCCTCCTATCGATCTCAACTGGATCTCGCTAGCTGACAAATATTATTTGATATCAGAGACTAGGTGAGAGTCTGATTTTTCCGAATTGCAGTCACGGTTTAGGGACACCCTCCTAGATCAAAGTGACGAGATTGGGCTCTGGAAGTCCAATCTTCCCCTGTATCATTTTCCCCAAATCCACCATTTTCCCGAATTCGCCCTAAGTGTCAGGCACATTACCTCCCTGATCAAAGAGTCATTGTTTCATCGTTTGGAGAAACCATTTTCACTATTAAACCCATGGAGGTCATCCCATTGAGTTCAGTTCCCCTCACAGGAGTTAGCACAATAAAAACATCAACCACTACCATAGCAGAACTTCCACCAACCACCCCATTGATAGCTTTAGAAAAATCTGTGGAGCTAGCAAGATCAATGGAGGAGATAACCTTACGAGAATCAGAAATCGAAAGACTAGAAAAAGAGGTAGAGAATCTCCAGGAGCTAAAATCTTCTTTTCAAGCTAGTTATAATACAGAGAGATACACATCATAAAAACTGAAGCAAGAGCTACAATAGCTACAAAAGCAGACAATGGTGGGCAAAACACTGGCAGAATCCAAAGAGACCATTTGGATGGATATCTCCAAATCCATAAATGAAATCTGGCCCATGGTGCAAATCATGCTTGAACAACACAAATTGGTGTTAAGGAACAGATAGGCTATCGACAGGATAAAGGGAGAGCTGGGAGAAATGCCTACAGAGGCAAATGAAGCCATCGAGTTTCTTACCTAGAATACTAAGGAAGAGCTGGAAGAACTGAAGGTTGAAGATAGGACATAAACTATCCTCGAAGTTAAAAGAGTTCTGACTAAGAGAGGATTAATGTTGAAGCTAGAGGAGAAAGTCGAGAACATGGATAGTGGAGTTCAGATATTCTTTAGCAAGATTGATGCCTTGTAGAAGAAGGGTCTTTCGGGTTTATAGGTTTTAAATGATAAGTTGGTGACCCTCCCTGACTACAAGCAGGAGATCTCCATGGTGGAAAAGGACAGCTCAAAGTTTTCAGGAATACAAGGCAGCATAATCGGAAAATCATTTCTAGAGACTTTGCAGTTGGATCTCAGCATCCAACATGAGATCAAACGTATTTTCATCACCAAGGCAACTTTCACAAAATACACAGAAATGGACGAAGTATACTGCAGACTACTAAAAGTAACCATTCCAAATCAGCAGAGATGGGAGGAGCTGCGTGAATTGATCGAATAGAAGATGAGGTGGATGTAACAGTCATCATGTGGAAACATTCAAAGTCTAGTTGATGACTCGCCAACAACCGTCCCCAAAATTAGCGTGGAGATTCTGACAAATCATGAGCAGTTCCTACATTTTTGTATTATGTTATCTAGTTAGTTAGCCTTAGATTTTTCCATGTCCTGATCATTAATGACAAGGTCGTTTGTAATTTTTCTTATAAATACTTTAAGTTTCAAAGTAGTGAGGGTTGATCTTTATGCCCAAGAAAGTTGTAAACTCTATAATCTTTATCAAGAGATCTACCAGTAATAAAGAGACATTTTTCATAGGACTCATGTGTGTTAACTATTGGTGATGTTTACTTTTTTTTGTTGAAAGTTTTTCTTGTCTTTGTATTCATATGTGTTTTCTAAATCTGACATTTAAAAGGAGTTAAAGTTGCAGAATTTATCTTCGTATACTTTTTTTTCTGACTTTTAAAGATCTAAGTGTTTATCTTTTGATGTTAGGATAAAGGAATTCTTAGTTGCTCCTTTATTTTAACTAATTTCCTCATCTTTTCCGCTATTCATCATTTTAATTCTAAAGAATCTGATAGTTGCATTATCCTGTCCCATGAGGAAGGCCTTATAAAATCTGTGTTTGATCTCGAACCTTATAAGACATACCCCATAGCCCATTGGACGCGTGAAACATTTTCGACCATTTTATCAAAACAAACAACTTAAACTTTACACATTTAACTAGCCTAATATCTGGAAATTTAAAGATTACTTAAATCATATAGAGAGATCCCTCTCTGAAATTGGTAGGGCTAGATCCTAGTTTCGAAGTGGTTGGATAAAGTTACCTCTGGTAAATTATTTCTACCTCCCAACAACCTCTGGGAATTTACAGAGTGTTAACATAGTGGCGACCGTACTAGGGAGCGAAAAAACTTCCCACACCTTGATTTCTTTCCCTAGACAAGAAAGCTTTTATTTGTAAACAAATCATAAAAGATAGACTCATAAAGAGACAATGTTCAGAAGTTATTAAAGTTTGTATATAATTAGTTTAAAACCCCCCCAAAAATTAAAAAATATGGATTCCAAAAGAACCTACACCAGATCTCACCCTGACCCAGAACCTGTGACAACAGTAGATAATCCGAAAAAATTACTCAAAAAGAAAAGCATTGCAGAAGGTTCTGGCAATCATAATCCTCTTCATAGGTCCCATTCTCTTCCTAAGAAGCTCATTGACATCTAGGATCTTGAATTTGACCTGTCATTTCAGCAAAGCCTTTTCAGAACTAAATCAGACAGCTCTATAAGTGAAACAATCCTAGATCAAGCCATCTTGCAGCCCCGAACTCCTGAAATACCTTTTCCCAGAGCGAACTTTGATCAACGTTTTCTTCAAGAGTTTGACAAGTTAGAAGATTTACTATAAAACCTTGATCAAGCATTGTACAAAGCCCACTTCCAACAGTCATTTGAACTTTCTACCTTGACTATTACTGCAGCCTCGGTTACGAATCAAATATCTCACTCAGTCCCTCCTAGCCCTACATCTTCCACATCCTCTGTCACTTCCCCTTTAATCACACAAGTTGTTGTTCAACCTCCTTCACCAGCTATGGAAGCAAGATATGCCCCCTTGGTGTTGGCCGCTCCCTTACATGCTATGCCCTGGGACTATCAAACCATACTTCCTCAATTCGATGGTTCTGGACCTCTTAACGCACAAAAAAATGTTGACAAGATGAAGAAATCACTAAGGTAAGAGACATTGCAACTGTAGAAAATGAGGAACTTCCAGTAGACTTTTGGAGCATGTATTTTGATGGAACTGTCAACAAGGAGGGATCTGGAGCTAGATTTTGGTTGCATAATCACAAATCAAAGTATTCAGAGAGATACTCTTACAAACTCAATTTCTAGTGCACTAACAACATTGCTGAGTAAGAAGCTTTGATGCTCGGCCTGAAACCACTGAAGAAGGTTGGTGCCAAAAAAATAATGGTAAGAGGTTACTCTAAACTAATTATTTAAAAAATTAAAGGTGAGTATGCAGCTAAACATCCCAGACTTAGAGCTTATAGGAATGTTGTTTTGGATGCCCTTAAATGTTTTAAAGAGATCGATTTGCAAGCAATGCCCCAGGGAGAGAACATACTAGCAGACGAATTGGCTACATCAGTAGCTACATGAAAAATACCTTTCTGACCCACTCGCCAATACACAATGGAGGTGAAGTGCAGACCGACTGTCCTGGACAACATTTGATACTGGCAGGTATTTGGGAACGACAATCAAATTGAAGACTTATTACAGGGTAAGAATGATTTCCAATGTACAAATATAGATTTAGAGAATGACGATCATATTGTAAATAGATCTTCTTTTGAAAACGGTAGTGTGAATAAAGTAGATTCAGATGAATTGAATGAAAATAATGTAGATCTGGATGAATTCAATGAAAATGAAATAGATTCTAGTATTTTACATTTAAAAAATAATGTGTTACCTAGAGGTTTAGTTCCATTAGAAGACTTGTTTGACTTTAATTATGTAGCAAAAAAACCCAAAATTTAAGCTAGTGGTAAAGAGGTCTAAGACTGCAACATAGGAATAGAAGAGAAACCCAAGATGATAAAACTTTCCAAATCTTTACCCCCTAATCAAAAGCTAAAATACATTGAACTGTTTAAGGAATATGTATATGTGTTTGCTTGGGGTTATGAGGATTTAAAATCTTACGACACAAGCATCATACAACATAGGATCCCAATAAAATAAGAACACAAACCTTTCAAACAAAAACTTAGGAGAATCAATACCAAGTTACTTCCCCTGATAGAAAAAGAGATAAAAAAGATGTATGATGCTAAAATCATAGTTCCCTTAAGATTTTCCAAATGGGTTTCTAATCTGGTGCCCACCAGAAAGAAGACTGGCGAAATCAGGCTTTGCATTGATTTCCAAAATCTGAACAAGGTCTCCCTCAAAGACAATTACCCCTTGCCTAAAATGGACCACATTTTACAAAAGGTAGTTGGGGCCAGTAGGATTTCTTTACTAGATGGCTTCTCAAGCTATAACCAGGTTCTTGTTCACCCACATGATCAGAAAAACATATCCTTCACCACACCCTGGGGAACCTTCATGTATGTAAATATGCCCTTTGGTTTGATGAATGCTTATACTACTTTCCAAAGAGCCATGGACATTGCTTTCATGGGTGAACTAGGCAGGTTTATAGTGATATATCTGGACGATATGACATTCTACTCCAAATCTGATGAGGAACACTTACAACATATCAGACGAGTGTTTGAGAAGTGCAAAAAATTTGGGATTTCATTAGATCCCAAGAAAAGCCTTTTTGGTTTAGAGGAAGGCAAGTTGTTGGGGCATATAATATCTAAATATGGAATTAAAATAGATTCCAACAAAATAGAGTCCATCCAGAAATTGGATCAGCCTAAGACATCAAAGAGTTAAAGTCATTCATCGATAAAATAAATTTCTTGAGAAGGTTCATACCAACTTGGCCGAACTCCTCAGGAATATCACCAATATGCTGAAAAAGGACACCAAAATAAAATGGAACCCTGAATCCAAACAATCATTTGAACAGGTAAAGAACACACTTACACAAGCCCCGATTTTGATCAGTCCAGACTACACCAAAGACTTTTACCTTTTCTCTTTTGCATCTGAACACACCATCGTTGCAGTACTATTGCAGAAAAACAACGAAGGGTATGAACAACCCATAGGTTTTTTCAGCAAATCCCTAAGAGACGCTACACTGAACTATAATATAATGGAGAAATAAGCTTTTTCTCTGGTGAAAGCCATAAAAGACTTCAGATTTTATATTCTCCATTCTCACACAATTGCCTACGTCCCTAATGTTGTGGTGAAGGATATCTTGACTCGGGATAATCCAGATGGTAGGAGAGGAAAGTGGATTGCTATTATTCTGGAATACAATATAGAAATAAAACCCACTAAATTGATCAAGGGTCAGGGTTTGGCCAAGCTGATGGTCGAATCTAATTTCCATACTTTAGACACTAATTTTTTGGTTGCAATTGATGAGTAGGAAGAGCAGGCGAATCCAAACGTTAAAGAGCTATTTCTAAAATCTCCTTGGTATGCAGACCTCATTTTTTTCCTTCATAACTTACAAGCTCCTCCTGGTCTAACTAAAACTAAAGCTAGGTTTTTGAAACTAAGAGCATTGGAATTTTGTATTCTAGAAGGTAAAATTTATTGGAAATATCCCGGGGGTATATTGCTTAATTGCCTACTGAAAGATGAATCTGACAAGGTGTTGCATGAATTTCATGCAAGGGACTATGGTGGTCATCTAAGATGGAATACCATAGCTAACAAAATTCTCAGAGCTGGTTTTTACTTGCCCACACTGTTCACTGATGTACATCAAAGAGTCATTTCATGTCATAAATGACAAGTTTTCAAAGGTAAAAGGAAGCTTTTTCCCCTGCCCCTGAAACCCATATCAGTCAAAACCCCATTTCAACAATGGGGCTTGGACTTTATTGGTGAAATTCATCCAATCTCTTTCGGTCAACATAGATAGATCCTCACTGCCATAGACTACTTCAAAAAGTGAATCGAGGCTATACCATGCAAGCAATCCACTGAATCTTTCATCATTAAATTCTTGGAAAATAATATTTTGTCTCATTTTGGATGTCCTAGGAAAATCATAACTGACAATGCAGCTGCCTTCAGATCCAAAAAGATTATAGAGATTTGCAGTCAGTACCAGATCACTCTGGGGCATTCCACAACCTATTACCCTTAGAGAAATGGGCTGGCAGAGTCCTCAAACAAAATCCTGGTGAACATCATCAAGAAAACATTACAAGAAAACAAGAAGTCCTGGAATAATAAAGTGGTTTTTGCACTCTGGGGTAATAGGTTGAGCACTAAAAGGTCAATTGGTATGTCTCCATACCAATTGGTATATGGTACTGAGGTAGTTTTCCCTCCTTCCCTGGGGGTTCCAGTTATGAAACTATTGCAGGAAGTGCAGACCGAGCCAAACGATATTCAGAGGAGAAAAAATCAAATGATTCATTTGCAGCAATCCAGAGAAAAAGTGTACAAAAGGACCCAAATGATCCAGGAAAATATCAAAAATATTTATGACAAAAGAACCAAAGAGGATAATTTTGAATTGGGTGATTTAGTGTTGAAATAGGACTCTAGAAATGAGGATAAAGGTAAACATGGAAAGTTCGATAGTTTGTGGAAGGATCCTTACACCATTCAGGCCTACAGAGGAAATAATGATTTCCTGCTCAATAATAATGATGGAACAGACCTGCCAGGTGGACCTGTGAATGGCAAGATGATGAAACATAACTTACCACCTCAATAAAGGCACTAGCCACCCATATCCATTGTACAAACCATTTATTTACTTTCAGATCATGTGTGGGTGATGTTGATCAGATGTTTGAAGCCCGCAGAGAAGACCCTAAGACATTGGTCAATTCCACCAAATTTTTCAAAATAAAAACAAATCAAATAACAGAAGAAACTCTATATGAAATTTTTCAGGATATCAGAAAGCAAATTCTTGGCACTTCACAAGGAAAGTACCATCCCCAGATGGAGTCGATGTTATAACCCTATAATTTATAGAATCAACTGATGACTGGGAATTTATTCCTTTATTGTGTTTTGAGATGTAATAAATGTTTCATTCTGTAAATTGATTTGAAAAAAAAAAAAAAGAGGAAAAAGAAAAGAAAGAAAAGAATAAAAGAGGGTATAAAAGAAAAGAAGAAAGCCCCATGCAATAACCTAGACTTGATCCATACTACTTAATCTTGGTCAATGTCTTTTGAATTTATGCTTATAGGGTTAGTGAATAAGGATTGGCTAAACCGTTTAATCTTAGCCAAGTACTTAGGTTAGTTAGTGAATAAATTTGACCAAGTTGTTCAAACTTGGTCAAATAACCCCAGGTTGGAGTAATCCCTTAGCTCAATAGTCTAATCTGGGCTAAATGTGTAGGTAGGTAGAATAGGACATAGGCTAGCCAACTTTTCCTTCAATAAAACATGCATGATGTCGGATGAAAGTTCATGATTTTGATGTTTGAAGTGTTTTTCCTAACCCCTTGGTGACAAAATGTAAGGGAGCAGCGCAAAACCCATAAAAGAAGCATTACCCTAAGTTTTAGCTGAGCATTTTCATTCGGGCCCAAAAATTAAGGAGTGTGCCTAGATCTATGACTGATCTTATGGCACCTTGATCTACGACTGATAAGAAATTTCGGACCCCCCCAACTGTTCTACCTTTAATGG
>ML780683.1:235022-251727 GCA_009831015.1 Picea engelmannii | reverse complement strand
TTATTTTGGGTGAGATTGTGGTTTTTTATAATGTTAGTATGATTTGTTTAGTGATGAACATGCAATTTTTAAAGATGTCAATCTATATGACAATTAATGAGGTTGTTCTCATTTTAGGTTTGGTACAATGAACCATATTTATTAGATTGAAAAAACTAAAACAAATGATTTTCTTTTTTTTTGTAATTTAGGTTTTGTATTAGATCCTGATCAAAAAAACATATGTCTAAGAGTTATCTGACTACCTAGCATTAGCGCCCAATTGGGAAACCACTTCTGCCAGGTGTCCAAAGTCAAAAGAGGGGTAACAGTGCCCAGTTGGGAAACCACCATTTCCAGTTGTCTAGTATTATGGCCACTTAGGGCCAGGTGTCCAATGCAAGAAGGCATACATTCTACTTTGTCACACAGGGTCAAAAAAAGAAGAAAAAATACTAAGAAACAGATAAAACATGGGGAAAATTTAGTGACCTGGACCAAGACGCGGTTCGACATAGACTTGTGCTACCTGTGCTTTTCCTTTTTCTCGATCTGCCATGGCCCTTCTCAGGTCTTGTAGAAATGCCATCACGTTATCCACCCTGCGCCATCTATCATGTTCCCTGGACTACACTTCATTCATGGTTGTTTTTATGTTCTTCAGCTCCTGTTTGATACTGTCAAGAGTGGTCGAGAGCTCTATGTCCCTGAAAATCGAAGGAGAAGGCCGGTGGGAAATAGGGGAGGAGGGTGAAACTGTGGGGGTGAGATGAGGGGGCGATGGGGGAGGTGGCGCATAGCCAATTGAATTACCCATCAGATCAAACCATTCCATTCTACAACTGAAGGGGTTTGAAAGTGGGGAGCGACTAGTTTTAGGGTCCAGTTTCAAAATTGACGAAGAAGGGATGACTAAGTGGGTAAGGGGAGGGGGAGAGATTTCTCCCGAAGGCTGGGCATCCATGGGAGCCAGAGGAGGGAGAGAAGCTGAAGTGCAGTGTGGGGAAAAGGTTGGAGAAGGGTTCTAGGCCGTGCGCGACTAAACTAAAGGAGGAGGTTCCCTTCCCCGGGCTCGATACCAGGCCGCACCATGCCTTGATCTACCCCTGAGCCATGGCATGAAGGGAGGGTCTATGTGCACTAGAAGCCACTCGAATGGAGGGTAAGAGCCAACAAACTCCAAAATTTCTAGAGAGAAACACACCAGGTTGAAGGATCATAGCTGTGGGTGAAATGAGCTTCCGGGAGGTTGCTTCGAAATAAGGGAGCATTAGAAAACTCTACAAACTGGCTTGGAGGTGACCAGTAAGTCTCGTCGTGCAGCACCATGAAGACTCACATGAGGGAGGTAAGGTGTTGAAGTATGTAGATTGTTGGATACGCATGTGGGAGGTTAGGTGAAGACGGGGAATTTGCCAGCCAGCAAGTTCCTAGGTGATGGGACGTGAGTCTGCTTCCCGTGGACAAGTGACTTGGCCGAGTGGTTCTTTGCTGCGAGTGTGGATGTGACATGGGGTTTCCACCTGTGGCCATGTATCCTGGACGGGTGGCTCATTGTGGTGTTGCTTCCTTCATGATCAAATAGGCACCCCATCCAAGGTAAAACAAATGATTTTCATTACCAATCCCTATTAAAATTTATTTTTAAATATACTAAAAACATTTTTCAATAAATTTATAAATATTTATAAATTTAATCCTCAAAATCAACTCTTTATATAATTTCAAAAATATGTCTATTATTTCATAAAATTTAAGTGTCTAATCCATTTTCGATAAAAACCCTACACTACTGCACATTGAGTTATATGCATAAAAAAATATGTTTAATTAGTTTAAAGTCATCAAACCTTGCATGTATGTACTTAACACATCACACACACACACACACACACATATTGCTGGCCCTAGACCAAGTTTTGGGAGATCCTTGGTCATGTTGACCTATTTTGGGACTTCCACAGCCTGTCGAAGAAGGAGTGCAAGATGAAGTGGAGATTGTGGAATCTCGACCCACTTTTAGGTCCTTTTTGGGATTATGTAATGGGATTGGGATGTTGGTCCATGGGTTTACCCATGTTTAGGCCTATTTTGTAATGTATAAATAGAAGTCTAGGCAATGTAAGGAAGGGCCATAATTGTTATGTGCAAGGGTAGATCTGTGTGATTTGTCTCTATGAATATTGTTTAAGACTTGCAAGGCTATGTGCAAGTGATTATGATAGACTGTGCGGAAGGCTTTGTGTTGTAACCTAGCTAGGGGAAGGAGGATCTAGCATAGTGTGCGCAAATCTCATGTCCTATGCAGAGTAGGTTTTTGGGGCTCTATGCATATAGACGATTGACTGAAGATAATAAAGAAGAAGAGTTGGTGGACGTAGCCCCAAGGTGGGGGCGAACCACGTAAACACTGTGCTATGTTGCTTTGTGATTTGTCTTCATGTGTTCACAAGTTATTTGCTAACTGATTTGACATGTTTAGATAGATCTACTTATGCTTTATGCTTATTATATGTGAGAATGTTAGATTTGATCTAGATATCCATGCTTAGTGCTTGATATGCTCAATCTGGTCCATTTATCTATGCTAAGTTCTTAAATACTGTAGATTAGTGTGAATGTTGTGAAGCTCAGTTTTATCAGCAAAGTGGATATTGATTGTATATTGGGGAACTGACGGTGCTAAGTTCTTTATTAAGTGTTATAATCACAAATCTATGTCCTAGCTAAGGTTGCAGACACCTGAGTCTTGCAACCATCCTTGCCTCTACCTCGGGTGAGACTTCATCTGCTTCGCAGGTGTTGTCGAAAGGGCTGGTAGTTAGGGATTTGTTGGTGTGTGTTTCTAGTGTTGAACCCCAGATCTTCCCCTGTGCCAACAAATGGTTCCATTGTTGGGACCTGAAACTGTGATTGCTGGGAATTGAGGAAGAAGAAGCTTCATGCAAAGATTTGGCCTAAAATATTTGTGCATAGATCTGTTCCCTAGCATGGAGTATTCTACTCGATTTATAAATCTTTGTGCTAAATAAAGAAGCCTGATATGGAGAAAGGAGATCAGATCTGAAAGAAAGAGGCCCGATCTGAAGAAAGGAGGTCAGCTCTGGAGAAAAGAAGCAAGATATGAACGCTTTGTGCTCTGAGAAAGGTAAAAAGTGGAAATTCCTGATTAAAAGAGGTAATATCTGCAAGCTCTGTGCTCTGATAAAGATAAGAATAAGTGAAAAGTTTTAGATCTGGAAGCATTGTGCTCTGTAGAAGTAAGATAAGTGGAAATTTTTGTTTCTAGAGTATGGATCTAGGTATGTTTTATAGAGTCTATCCTAGTTTGGAAACTAGGGCATTGATAGATGAAATAAGGTTTGATATTAATAGATCTAATAAGAATAATGAAAGATATGTTATACCTATGCACAGAAAGAATGTTTGGACTAACGAATGGATGCAGGATCCTAGAAAGAATTATTTGCAGGTTAGCTACTATGATCCTAGTGTGCAGTACATAAGAGGTTGGGGATCATTTAGGAGAAAGAGAGGATTAATCCTCTATTATAGTTGCAGAAGACCGGGACATGTGGCTAAGGAATGCCTTGGTGGAAGACCTAGTTGCCTCTGTTGTAAAGCTCTAGACCATGAAGTGATGGATTTCCCTAGAATGATTGTTAATCTTGAGAGAATGAATCTGAATCAAGAAACTAAGATTATGGTAGAAACCCAGAGAGGATCTGAACAAGCATTGTTACAGATGAAAGAAACCCTGAATAACTACCGACATGTCAGCTTATTAGATATCTTCAAAGAAAAAGAATGCATCGAAGCAATAATAGGAGACTTCGACATTGACTGTGTTCTAGATGAGGAAACACGGGTGAATATCATGATTGAGAGAACTTGGGAAGCTATAGGGAGGCCTGTTATGACTCTCTCATTAGGAGGAATAGGGTTATCTAGAGGAAAGCTAGTAAACCTATGTGGAAGGCTTGCCCAGATACCTATGACTATCAATGGAACTTCGACAGAAGAAGATTTTGAGATTATTAAATTTATTGAAGATAGTGCCCCATTTACCATGTTAATAGGAAAATATTGGATTGATAGAGATCGATCCAGACAAAAAGAAGAAGAAGAAGTTTTGGAACAGAAGAAGCAAGAGTTAAAAGATTTTATGACCAGAAGAATCGCACACTTGATTGAAGAACATGAGAGAAGATAGAAGATATTTAATGATAGCAACCCAGATGTTGAAGTTAAGAGAACACTAGAGGATCCAAAAAATATTGAAGTGCCTATCCCAAACAAAGAAGAAGTATTACCCAAGTATTACCCAGGAACCCTAAGGAAGAATCTCAACAACGCGCAATGATTATGTCAAAAGAAGATAGAATCAAAATGGGAAAAGAACTACCAAGATAAATCTTACTGGAAAGAAGGCTAGAAAGCAAATTAAGAAGAGGGCTAAGACTGAAAAGTTACAAAAGGTTCCAGAGGAGAACTCGTAGAAAGAAAAATTGCAGAATTGGAGCTTCGTCGGGATATCAGAACAACGACGCATGGCACTTTGCCATGGCGAAGCAATATAGTCGTTGGGGATATTATAATTGTTCGATCGACGCTTCGAACGGGAAGAAGGGCAATAAAAGTTAGTCATCAGACCGTTAGACCATGCCATAATGGATCTAACAAGAGTTAATGGAGGCTCATACCCATTGCAAGTGAATCGTTGTCAAGTTACCTATTTATCTCATCGCGCCACACACCGAGAACACTTTTACCAATTAAGAATTCAAGCCCATAGACTAAGACGAGTTTATACAATGATCAACGCACTCTTTCTCTCTATCTCAATACTGTGTCTAAGTTGTTCCCTGAACCCACGATTGTTCACCTCGAGTGTGTATGTCGGAAGAATTGAGCACCGAGGAGAAATTTGTTGAAGAAGTCTTGATCGACTTGATGACTGAGAGAGTCATGTCGATGTATGAAGGTATCCATGCTTCATCTACAAGAACAGTTCAAGCGTCCCCATCCACTGCTCGAGTCGGACGATCCCGACCAGCCAATGAAAAGAGAACTTAGCATAGAGACGATCTCATGAACGCTAAGTTGATTCCAAGTATTTTACCTGCCTATCTACCACCTCTGAGCAGCGCAATCAATCAAGACAATGTGCCCCGATAATTTGAGTACGCTTTGGTCACTGCATACCTCCTGAAATGGATACGCGTAGTGTGCGCAGACCAAGATAAGATCACAGTGTTGAAGTTTAGCAACTTCAACCTCGGTGATAGGAAGGCCTACAACATGCTCGCCCCGCACAAGTACCTGACTAGGAATAAGGGAAAGAACTCGAATATCATCCCTCAATCATGGACCATGAACCTTACACAGTCCACACTACTCAATGTTATGAATATTCCTCACTTCGGAAGGCACCAAGAAGTGAATGCGTGTGTCAAGATACTGTTGTCATGCTACCATGGCGGATACTTGTGGTTGAACTATCGTATCACAGTGGATCCGACATTGATCAATCAGATCACAGGGTTGAGTATGCAAGGCCCTAACCCATAGGATTTCTATCCTGGGAAGGCCATGGATCGCGCTCTTGCACATAATATTAAGGACACCTATGGAGATGTAGAGAAGGGAATGCAAGGATACAAGGTAGCCTCTATCCAGAGTGACGCAATGCACCTTGCTTGTCAATTGATCGCAGGAAAGTTAGTTCACAAGAACATGCCCACCCAAGTAACTGGATTTGTAGTCGACCTCGCACGAAAGTGCACGGAGGGCCTACAAATGAATTGGGTGAAGTATCTCGTGAACCAGTTGGAATTGGACTGTAGATAAGTGCAAGATCAAGGATATGAGTTCCACTTCAGCTGGCTTCTCATCCTAATTGCTTTCATTGCATGGGAGATGCCGGAAGGTGCAACCTTCCCAGACATCAAGCCCTTTGAACCTTTGGCCGCGAAGTTTAGTACATTGTGGTGCTCCAGTGACATGAACAAGCAATGGCAGTCAAATGCCATGTTCCACACATATTAAAGCCAGTTGAAGACAACCATCCAGCCTGAACCTCGTATAACCTTGAACACTCTCCACAAGTTCAGGCCCTTGATGAAATTCAGCGTGGACCGCCATTTCATCTATATCACAACGTGCGCTGATGAGCATAAACAACGGTTGCAGTCATACTACAAGATGATGGAGGAAGACTTAGAAGAGATTACTAAGGAATGGTCGATGAACCTCCTCATTCTAGCAGACCCCATGGAGATATCTTATATTGATAGTCCAGAAGCAGTGCATGATACACCTGGACCCAGCAAGATCAATAAAAATGAAGAAGCTTAAGATGTAAGAAGTACCTCAGCAAAGACTGCTTCTATCTCACCTGATCAAGGAGATGATGGCAGAGAGATAGATGGCGTAGAAATAGAACAGAAGAAAGGAAAATTTACACGACCTAGAGACAAGGAGGACCCCTCGAAGAAAAGGAAGGTTTCCCCTCCGAAACCTTCTTCTAGGAAGAAATCAAGAACTTTGATGACTAAAATTCAGACCACCCTCACCTCAGACAACTTCGACTTCATCTTCACAACACTTCACAATGCTTTGTTGGAGATAGTAGAGAAGCAAGAGGCTCAACAAGAGGAGATATATAATCGAATCAAGGTTGAACTTCAAGGGGTGCAGCAGGCACTACAGTCCAACTGCACAATTTCCACTGCGCCTCTACCATTGGAAACACCAGAACTAGGAGATGAGCCAGCTCAACTCCACCAGATTGTTGATACAGTCGAAGCTTGCCTTTGACGAGAAAAGGAGGAAACAGCGCAAGCCACCCAAGTTTTGGCACAATAACAAGGATACCTTCTAGAACAATGTAGTACTATAGAACAGGAGAAGCTTTCTCTCCAAGAGAAGTGGGACAAAGAAAGAGCACAACTACAACAAAGCAAGGAACAATTTCTTGCAGAGAAACTCGAAGTTAAGGAAATAGTCAAAAGAGCACTTCGCTCTGTGACAGTTGTAGAGGTAAAATCCAAAGAGAGATTCCCACAATAGGTGGCGCAACTCGAAGAAGTGATCCAACAACTCCAGCAACGCATTGCAGATCTAGAACTATGCACTGTGCTCGAGACACCGCAGGACGTAAGGGACCAATGAGAAGCAACTGCCCAGAGCGCAGTTGACATATTAAAATCTCTTGCCATGGAGTGCAAGTAGCTGAGTAACCGTAGCACCCAGACATATGAGAAACTCACTGAGAACCCAGAGTTACAAACATTAAAGTCGCAACTCCAGGAAGCGAAGCAACACGCAAACACACTACAGGCACAGCTAAAATCCCTGTCAGCTGTAGAAAGAATGAAGAGATCTCAAGAGAAACGCACAACCCAGCAACAGATCCATATGATCTAGAGCAAAGTGATGGAAGTAACTCAACGACTCCAACCTATGCAAGATAAGGCATGTTAGTTTTTTACAGAGGTCGAGAGCCAAGGAGTAGAGCTAGAATAGGTTTTCATCATAGCAGAACAACGCCTAGAAGGGCCAGTGAACGACGTAGTAATCCAAGAGTTCACCGAAAAGGAGGCCACAACAAAGCAACAAGTTGAAGTAGCTCGAGCCAATATCAAGGCGTTTGAGGTAGAACTTCTCAAACCAGAGTGACTCAGGATGAGTCACAAGTGAGTGTTGGGGGCCTATTGGCCCTTAACCAAGTTTTGGGAGATCCTTGGTCATGTTGACCTATTTTGGGACTTCAACAGCCTGTTGAAGAAGGAGTGCAAGACAAAGTGAATATTGTGGAATATCGGCCCACTTTTGGATCCTTTTTGGGATTATGTAATGGGATTGGGATGTCATCCCATGGGTTTACCCATGTTTATCCCTATTTTGTAATGTATAAATAGAAGTCTAGGCAATGTAAGGAAGGGCCATAATTGCTATGTGCAAGGGTAGATCTGTGTGATTTTGCTCTATGCATATTGTGTAAGACTTGCAAGACTAAGTGCAAGTGATTGTGATAGACTGTGTGAAAGGCTTTGTTCTATAACCTAGCTCGGGGAAGGAGGATCTAGCGAAGTGTGCACAGATCTCCTGTCTTATGCGGAGTAGGGTTTTGTGGCTCTGTGCATATAGATGATTGACTGAAGATAATAAATAAGAAGAGTTGGTGGATGTATCCCCAGGGTGGGGGTGAACCACGTAAACACTGTGTTATGTTGCTTTGTGATTTGTCTTGATGTGTTCACATGTTATTTGCTAAGTGCTTTGATATGTTTAGATAGATCAACTTATGATTTGTACTTATTATATGTGAGAATGTTCGATCTGATCTAGATAGCCATGCTTAGTGCTTGATATGCTCAATCTGGTCCATTTATGTATGCTAAGTGATTAAATACTATATATTAGTGTGAATGTTGCGAAGCTCTGTTTTATTAGCGAAGTGGATATTGATTGTATATTGGGGAACTGATGGTGCTAAGTGATTTATTAAGTGTTATAATCATAGATCTGTGTCCCAGCTAAGGTTGCAGACACTTGAGTCTTGCAACCACCCCTGCCTCTACCTCGGGTGAGACTTCATCTGCTTCGCAGGTGTTGCCGAAAGGGCTGGTTGTTAGGGATTTGTTGTTGCGTTGTTGTAGCATTGAACCCCAGGTCTGCACCTGTGCCAACACACACACATATATTTACATCCATACAATTTTTAATTCAAAACTCTTAGTACCAGATCTATCATCATAGCAGAAAACAAAAATATTACAGCGAATACCAAAAGAACAACATTAGAGAACGTAAACATAGCAGCGAAACAATAGAATATATGGAACCACAACACCAAAATAATACATTTATTGATAGAAAACAATGTTCACTTGCCTCTTCGAGGGGGCAACCTCTAGCAGAGAATAACTCTATTACAATAATTCTCAAGACAAAGCTTTCTCACGCCTTCTACTCTTATTTATACTAATTCTATCTTCTAAAGAACATTCTGGATGAAGATATTTTTAGAAGTGAAAGATTCTATTAGGTCTTCTTACATTGACTTGTTCATATTTATTAAATAGGCCTTATTAACTAATGTCGGTCTTTATTACATGAAAAATATATTATTCTATCTATGTGAGGGGTTAGGGAGGTTGGGTGCGTAACATGCCCCCTGCCCCCCTCCCCCCCTCCCGCCTAAAAATATCCTTGTCCTCAAGGCTTAAGATGAGGAATGTTTTGTAGAATAATAGCCAACTTCCAGGTGACATCTTTTGGTGGAGTATCCTTCCATTGAACTAACACTTCCTGGATAGTGTGCTGACAAAGACGACACTCTCGCTGGTCCAATATGGCTTGTGGATGCAACCAAATGGAACCTTCTTCATGGAACTCTGGTAGACTGGTATGAGCATGGCACTTGGTGCTAATCACTTTCTTTGGGAAGGAGACATGAAAAACATGATGTAGCTTGGAGTTGTTGGGCAAAGCTAACTGATAGGCCACTGGTCCCACACGTTTGAGAATAGTATAAGGACCATAAAATTTGGGGGCTAGTTTCTGACACTGCTGAAATTTGAGTGAAGTCTGCTTGTATGGATGTAGACAAAGAAACACTTGGCCCCCTTCAGAAAAATGACGTCCAGAACGAGCCTGATCTGCTTGTTTCTTCATGTGGTTCTGAGCCATGACCAAATTTTCCTTGAGAGTACAGAGAATGGTCATGTGGGTTGTAAGATTGTGGTCAGACTCCTAAACCTTGGATACGCCTGACATGTATGTGAACAATTATGGTGGATTTTTTCCTTAGACTGCTTCAAAGGGAGTCATGCGAGTGGTCATATGGTAACAGGTGTTGTACCACCATTAAACTAAGGGTAACCATTGAACCCACATATGTTTTCGATTGGATGCAAAACACCTCAAATATGTTTCTATACACTTGTTGACCACTTATGTTTGGCCATCCATCTGGGGATCATAGGTTGTACTAAGATGTAATTGGGTTCCCTGGAGCCTAAATAAATCTTGCCATAAATTTCTAGTAAAATTTGGATCATGATCAGAAACAATAGAATGAGGCATTCCATGAAGTTCGAAGATATTATCCATAAAAATTTGAGCCATTGTAGATGTTGTGAATGGTTGTTGAAGAGAAAAAAAATGAGCATATTTGGATACACGATCCACTACTAGCATGATGACTGACTTATTTCTTGTTTTGGGTAAGCTCACAATGAAATCCATATAAATATATGTCCAAATAGTAGGTGGAACCGGAAGTGGTTGGAATGTGCCAGGAGTTTTGGTAGTCTCACCCTTATTACATTGACATATATCACATTCTTCCACAAAGTTGCAGACATCCTGTTTCATACCATCCCAAAAGAAGGAGCGTTTGACCCGTTCATAAGTTTTGGTAAAATATGAATGCTCTACAGTAGGAGAAGCATGAAACTCAAAGACCACTTTGGATTTAAGTGTCGACTCTTTTCTTAAATATAGGCGGCCTTTATAGAGAAACTCTTCATTGTGCCAAGAGTACCCTGGAGCAACTTGAGGATCCTGTTGCAAGTTTTGGGTGAGGCTGGAGATTTTAGGGTTGTGCAACCATTCCTGGCGTACATCCCGAAGCCAGTCAACGATAATGAATGAGAGGTAAAAGAGGGACCCTTTTTCTTCATATTTCTTGGAAAGAGCGTCAACCACCACATTTTCTTTACCCTTTTTGTAAATTATCTCATAATCATAGCCTAACAACTTGGTCACCCATTTTTGTTGCTCTGGGGATAAGATGTGTTTTTCCATGAAGTATTTGAGGCTTTGATGGTCCATTTTAATTTTGAAGCATTGTCCCAAGAGATAAGGGTGCCATAGATCTACTGCATGCAAAACAACCATCATTTATTTTTCATATATCGATTGGCCCAAATGTCGCTTTGACAATTGTTTACTGGTGAAAAATAAAGGGTGTCCATCTTGCATGAGGACTGCCCCGATTCCTCTCCCTGGTGCATCACATTTTAGAACAAATTTCTTGGTGTGTTAGCACTTGGTAAATTTCCTAGAGGTTGAAAACAGAAGAAATCTACTAAGGTAACTTTATCCAACTGCTTTTGAAGTTGGGATCTAGCCCTTCCAACTTCAAAGAGGGATCTCTCTATATGATTTAGCTATGGTTCAAATTTTAAATATTAGGCTAGGTAAATAAATAGGTCAGTTTTTGTTGTCGTAGTGTTTGTCGAGTTGGTTGAGACAGTCTACACATCCATTGGGCTATGGGGTCTGTGTTTTTAATAAAATATGAAATCTGAACAAGAAACTCAAAGGAAAACTTTCACAGGGCGAGATAATATAATCACTGGATCCTTTAGTAGCATAAATGATGATTAGCAGAAAGACGAGAAAGATAATTTCAACAAAGAAGAAGTTAAGAATTTCTTTATTGAAAAACCAGAAGATAAACACTAAAATCTTTTGATTCAGAAACAGGGTATACGAGATAAATCCTGCAACATTCGTTACTTCTAAAGATTATAATTAGAAAACAATATGATAACAAAGCAAGAGTCGCATTCAACTTAGAGAGAAAAACATCACCAGGGAATACACGCAAGAATCTTGTAAAAGTGCCTCTTTGTATTAATGGAAGATCTCTTCAAAAATATTACAGTCTGATAGCGTCAGGGTGTGAAGATCAATAACCCCCAATACTTCGAAAGATGAAGTATTTATAACTCATATTACAAATGATCCTATCATTAATGATCAGGACGTGCTAAATATATTTTTAGCCTAACTAACTTAACGAATTTCCTAAATATAGGAACTGCTTGATGATGTGGTGTAACTGCATGATGATTTCTGGGTGGGTCGTTGATGAAGCCTCTGCACGACCTCATCTGACTGGACATATGACTGGACCAGGACAGCTCATCTGCTACTCGATCAGATCACAGAGTTCCTCCCATCGGAGATGACTGGGCACATTGACTTTGAGTAGCCTTCGATACACTTCGTCCATTTCTATGTACTTGGCGAAGGTAGGCTTGGTGAGGAAGATATATCGAATCTCATGTTGGATATTGATGTCCCACTAAAGTGCATCTAGAAATGCCTTACCAGTGATGCTCCCTTGAATTCCTACAAACTTTGAGCTGTCCTTAGCCACATTGGCCAATCTCTTTTTGTAGTCTGGGAGTGTCATCAATTTATCATTGATTACCTTCAGACCAGGAAGACCTTTCTTTTGTAGAGCCTTGATCTTACTAAAGAATCTTTTACCCCTAGGTCCATGGCTTGAACCTTTTCTTCCAGTTGAAGCATTAATTCTCTCTTGGTCAAAACTATTTTGACCTCAAGGATGGTCTCTGTTCTGTCTTCAATTTTCAGCTCTTCCAGCTCTTCCCTGGTCTTAGAATTTAGGAACTTGATGATCTCGTTCACCTATGTTGGGATCTCTCCCAATTATGATCTGATCTTATTAATGGCCTATTTGCTTCTATGCACTAATTCATTCTTCTCAAACATTATCTGTATCATGGGCCATATCTCGTTCGTGGACTTGGTGATGTCTTTCCATACACTTTCCTTAACCTCAGCCAAAGTTTTTCCTGCCACTGTTTGCTTTCGGAGCTGCTGTAACTCCTCTTTGAGCTGATCTGTCACCTGCTTTTCCTTAAAGAGGCTAGTATGAAAGGAATATTTGAGTTCTTGAAGGTTCTCAATCTCCTTTTTGAGGATGTTGATCTCTGTTTCCTACAGGTTCATCTTTTCCATAGACTTAGCCAGGTCGACTGCCTTCTCCAGAGATGTCAATGGAGTCGCGGATGGGACTTCTGTCACTAATGTTGTGCTCACTCCTGAAATTGGAATAACACTCAATCGAATGACTTCCATTGGCTTCAATTGCTCTTTCTCTTTTAATAGCTTCTCCATCTTAGCTTCAATTTCCTTAAAGTATGCATTCTGCTCCATGAGCAGCTTGAGCATTTCATCTTTCTCTCCTTCTTTCTCTGCTATCTCCTTCACTTGTGAATCCTCTGTGGGAAAGAGCTTCAATTGTTTCCTCAAGGAGGCTATGTCAGCATTCTTCTTCTTAATCATCTCCTTAGCTTCTTTCACGTTCGACGGATCGTAACCGATCTTGAGGACCAGTTCCTCCAAAGTCTTGATTCTATTGTCCTTGGAAAAGGACGATATCTTCTCTAACTTCAATTGTGTTTGAACATTGTTCAGGGACACTTGCAGTTTGGACGCAGTAGTGGAAGCATGCACTAGCATGTAAAAGACCATTTCCCCTGTATGCTTGTGCAGATCCATCTAATCGGTCGGATGCACGTCCTTCGTCTGGAATTCGAAGGTGGCCCTTTTGTAGTCAGTGATCACCTTTGGATCTGGTACCTATGCCTGGAGGAATGCCATATGCATTCTGCCCTTCTCGGTGTCAAATGCCGACAACAGCCTATGTTGTGCAGTCGACCTCTACTTCCAGAACTGGGCGCAAGTACTGCTGGTCAGGGTCTAGTTCCTTTTCTTGATCAGCTCATACTTTTCGAAGATACTCAGCTTCGGTCCCACCTTGACTGGCTGGGTGGTCAATGGAGAATCTGTATATTTTTTTGGCAATGCTGAGGTTATGACCTTATGGAGGCTCGAACCAAAGGGTGGCCTATCAACTTTGGTCACTGTAGTAGACGGGGCTTCTTTTTCCCCGATCGGGCCAAGAACTACAAAAGTCTTAGGCCTCTTGGTATGCAGCTAGAATTCTTCTGATGATACCTCCGTGACAGGCGGAGATAAATCTTGCCTAGGCCTTTTCTCTTTCGGGACCTGTGGCATGGTTGTTTGTGACACAGTGGCTGGGGGATCCTACTGTTCTACTTCGACCAATGTGTTAGGCTCCCATACTGTCTGGTTTGCAAATTTTTCAACTTCAGGCCTAGCTTCATGGACATATGGTATGTTCTTGTTTTTTACCCTCATCTTGGAGATGATCCCACATGGATCGTAATGCCATGGGAAGCTCATGAAGAACTTCATCTCCCTCAACATCCTGTCTGCTTCTTTCCTAGCGCCACGATTGTTGCAGATGAAGGAGCCAATCTACCCCTTGATTCTAAGCTTCTGCTTTTTCTTCAGTGACACAAAATGGATATCATCGGAATTTATTATCTACGTTATATATTCCAAAGAAAATATTATGACAGGCAGATACTTGGGCAGCTTATACGGTGCTAACTCGCACTCGTATACTCTGATCTCGGTGTAATCTTTGTACAAATACCAATCCCCTGTCTTTGTGTTATCCGAGAGATGCAGGATCCTCTGAACTTCATCATTTATCTGAGGCTCGGGCCTGCCACCTAGCATACTTACCACAGGGTGGTAGAATTGATCAATGGACTCCTTCAAACTGAACTCTGTGGAGTTGTGCTTGAGCAAGGAGGTCCATGCTGTCATTTCCTAGGGTCTATCACCTCCATCCATCTTCTGCATGGAAAACACGAATTTGTCCGCTTGGAAGAAGACGAACAAGTACGCCAATATGGAAGAGTATCGAAACATGCCTTCCGTGGAAAAATTCACGAACTATTCATGAATATTGTTCGCCAGGAATGTGTTGAAGTCAAACTGGGTGGTGGGCTTTTCATCGGTAGAGAAGATGGATAAAAATCCCAAAATGGGTTCATCTACCCACTGATCAGAATAGTATCCTAACAAGGCAAAAAGGGATCAAATGATATGGGTTCCTTTAGTCGAGAACATGGAAGAAGGATAAGGAGGATTTGTGGAGGGAAATTGAGTGGATGGGGGGAGGAAAAGCTCGAATATTTTAGCCCTTTGAGGGAAGGTCATTTTCTGGTATAATTCTGTAAGAATTTTCAGGTTGAAGGGCGATGTAGAGTCGACTCGGGGGATTTGCATCATCTGGTTGATAGATTCGGGCATGATGAGGAAAAGGATCTCTCCAGACGAGGAGACGACGAATCTTTTCTCAGGAATGTAGTGGGCTTGGCACTTGAGTGTGAATTCTAGAAAAGGGTGGATCTGAGGGAAGAGGTAAAGGGGTAAGTTGGACTCGCAGAGTCTGATTTCATCACTCTGGTCGAGGAAGACTTCCTTGAGCCATGACTGAAGGTCTGCAAAATCAAAATCACACTTTGTATCCACGATTAAGTGGTCTTTGTCGACCAGTGGGATCCTGTCAAGGTCAACAAGATGCGGGAGAAACATATTCTCCTCTCCTTCTTCTTGTTTGGAATTTGGCGCCATTACTGCCATAGTACCTACAAGTAAAACAACGTTAGTGGGGTGGTTGTTGGTGGGGGCAGCTGATTGTAACAGAGGAGAAAATGGGGTAAATCTCTCTGGTGTGATGAGTGGGTAAATGGTGAGAATAGGAAGAAGAAGGGTAGTTTTGAGTAAATGGGTGTCCGTTGGGCACGAGAGACAGTTCAGTTGGTTAACGGATAGGTCATCCAATAATAAATGGCCAACGGATCACTTAGAGTGTGAGATGGCAGGTGACAGTGACTAAGGGATACAGATGAGTGACGTGGCAACTACCGATTGGGGTAAACGTCATAGTGAGGGGGCTTGCCACGAGCGAATGGGGGGGGAAGAACTGACAGCAGTTATGGGACGTGACTATTTCGGGTAAGGTGGATGGTGACATCTAGAGGTGACGATGGTATGTCAGATAGTAGGAGATGATGGGACTCGGGGCCATTATATCGTTGCCACGTATAAAAAGGGGCCCACTAGAGGAAAGATACCATTCCGGACCCCCCCCCCCTCAGTTAAAAGCAGAACAGTTGGGGGGGTTCGAAAAACATCTTGGGCCGTTGATCTGCGCGCCTTCTTCTGAGCTGCAGATATATGCGCACTGTTTATAACACATTTCGGACCGCCCCCCCCTCCATTAAAGGCAGAATGGACCGGGGGGTCCAGAATTCAATGTTGATCGTAGATTTGCGCGGTTGATCCTGAGCCGTCCAAATGCGCACGGGTCTTATCAGCAATTCTGAAACCCCCCCCATCTGTTAAACATAGAACAGTCGGGGGGGTCCGGAAAGACCTGTCCACCGTATATCTGAGCGTGATCATCTGGACCATTGATACATGATCGGAGCATAAGTGAGGGCGCGGAAAATACATGCGCCTAGAAAACTTAGGATAAGTGTTTTTTCATGGGTTTTCTCCAAGACTTTTCATGTCTACACCACCAAGGGGTTAGTCGAACAACATTTTAGGTATCCAAATCATGGTGCAACATTGATCATCAAACTGGTTCTTATTGAAATAAAGAAATAAAGCAACTAGCCTATCTTCTAACCTAGCTTCCTATGACAATTAACCCAGAATAGACTGTTGGGTTAAGAATTTACTCTACCCTGGGCCTATCTGACCAAGATTAGACAGTCTGGCCAGATTTATTCACTAATCTATCCTAGACACTTTGGCTAAGATTAAACTGTTTAGCCAAACTCATTCACTAACCCTATCAACATCAATTTAAAAGAACTTGGCCATGCTTGAAAGGTACGGACCAAGTTACTATTATTGCATGGGGCTTTTATTGAATTCTTTTATGCCCTCTTTTCTTTTCTTTTTCTTTTTTCTTTTCTTTTCTTTCTTTTTTCTTTTCTTTTCTTTTTCTTTTCTTTTCTTTCTTTTTTCTTTTCTTTTTCAAATTATTTGCAGAATGAAAAATCAT
>ML780683.1:223629-234972 GCA_009831015.1 Picea engelmannii | reverse complement strand
CTTTTTCTTTTTTCTTTTCTTTTCTTTCTTTTTTCTTTTCTTTTCTTTTTCTTTTCTTTTCTTTCTTTTTTCTTTTCTTTTTCAAATTATTTGCAGAATGAAAAATCATTTGTCAACAAAAACACTAGAGACAGATAATATCCTAGTCACCAGTTGATCCTATAACTTATAGGGTGATAACAGCGGCTCCACCTGGGGATGGTACTTTCCATGTGAAGTGCCAAGAATCCTGGTTCCTGTCATTCTGAAAATTTCTTCCTAGTAGGCTTTGTTGATTGATTAGTTTTATTCTCAAAAATTGGAAGAACAGTGGTCAGCGGCTTAGGGCCTTCTCTTTGGGCTTCAACCAATTGACTAATGTTATTCGCTCAGAAAATGCAGGCGAAAAATAAAAATGGTATGTACAATGGTGGGTGAAAACTCGAGTCTCTACTAAGGTGGCACATAATATTTCAACAGTTTGCCATTTACAGGTTCTCCTGGCAGATCTGTCCCATCAGCATTGTTTAGCAAGAAAGCGTTGTTTCTCTTGAATGCTTGAATCATGTATGGTCCTCTTTATAGACTGTCAAATTTTCCATGCTTTCCCTTGTCTTCATTTCTGGCATCCCATCTTAGTACCAAATCTCCTTGCTCAAAATCAACTTCCTTGGTTCTTTTGTCAAAAATCTTCTTGATGCTTTCTTGGATTACCTGAGTCTTGTTGAAAACTTCTTCCCTAGACTGTTGTAAATGGATCATCTAGTTGATCCTTCTCTGTGAGTCATTTGGCTCGGCTTGTACATATTGAAGCAACTTCATGACAGGGACTCCTAAGGAAGTGGGGAAAACTACTTTTGTGCCATAGACCAGCTGGTATGGTGACATACCGATTGACCTTTTGGTGGTCAGTCTATCAGCCCATAATGAAAACACCAACTTGTTGTGCCACAATTTCTTGTTTTCCTGCAATCTTTTCTTGATGATGTTTACCAAGGTTTTGTTTGAAGATTCTGCCAGCCCATTCCCCTGAGGGTAGTAAGCTGTGGAATGTCCCAAACCAATGTGATATTGGTTGCAGAAATCTATGAGTTTCTTTGACTGAAAAGCAGTTGCATTATTAGTTATAATCTTTCTAGGACATCCAAAGCGAGACAAGATATTATTTTCAAGGAATTTGATAATAACATAGTCAGTGGCTTGCCTGCTTAGTACTGCTTCGATCCATTTGGTAAAATAATTGGTGGCAATGAGAATCCACCTATGCTGGCCTGAAGAAGGGGGGTGTATTTTTCCAATGAAGTCCAATCCCCATTGCTAGAAAGGGGCTTGAACTGAGATCGGTTTCAGAGGTAGAGGGAGGAGTTTCCTTTTGCCTTCAAATAGTTGACATTGATGACATGCAGTCACTTTATGATGTACATCGGTGAATAGGGTGGGCCAATAGAATCCATCTCTGAGTATTTTGTTGGCTGTGACCTTCCAATTCAGATGGCCACCACATTCGCCTGCATGAAATTCTTGTAACACATTGTCAGCTTCATCTTTCAATAAACAATTTAACAGAATACCTCCAGGATCTTTCCAATACAAATTGCCTTCTAGAATACATAATTTTAAGGATTTCAACTTAAAAATCTAGCTTTAGTCTTAGTCAAACCAGGGGGAGCTTGTAAATTTTTCAAAACAAATATAAGGTCTACGTACCATGGAGAGTTTAGAAATACCTCTCTCACGCTTGGTGTTTCCATCTCTCCCTGTTCATCTGCTGCAGCTAAAAAATTAATGTCAAGAGCATGGAAATTAGATTCAGCCATTAATTTTTCTAGGCCTTGACCTTTGATTAGTTTCGTAGGCTTAATCTCTATGTCATATTCTAAAATGACATCAATCCATTTTCCTCTTCTTCCATCTGGATTGTCCTGGGTCAAAATGTCTTTTACTACCGCATTTGGAACATATGCAATGGTATGGGAATGGAGAATGTAGACCCTAAAATCTTTTATAGCTTTTACCAAGGCAAAAGCTTGTTTCTCCATTATCTTGTAATTCAGAGCAACATCTCTTAATGCTTTACTAGAGAAAGATATGGGTTGTTCATACCCTTCATTGTTCTTTTGTAGTAATACCGTTGCTATAGTATGTTCAAAAGCGAAAGAAAAAAGATAGAAATCCTTAGTGAAATCAAAACTGATCAAAACAGGGGCCTCTATGAGTGCTCGTTTGACTTGTTCGAAATATTGTCTGGAATCAGTGTCCCATTTTATTTTTACATCCTTTTTTAGCATATTTGTAATGTTTCTGAGGAGCTCTTCCAGATTGGGAATGAATCTTCGTAGAAAGTTTATTCTCCTGATAAAAGACTATAATTCTTTGATGTTTCTTGGGTGTTCTAATTTTTGTATGGCCTCAATTCTACTGGGGTCTATTTTGATTCCGTCCTTGGAGATGATGTGTCCTAGCAGTTTGCCTTCCTCTGGTCTGAAAAGGATTTTCTTAGGATTTAAAGGAATCCCAAACCTTCTACATTCCTCGAAGACTCGTCTGAGGTGTCGCAGGTGTTCGTCATCAGATTGGGAAAACACAGTTACATCATCCAAATAGACGACAATAAACTTACCCGATTCTTCCACAAAGGCGATATCCATCGCTCTCTGGAAAGTGGCTCCAGCGTTCATCAAACCAAAAGGCATTTTCACATACATGAAAGTGCCCCATGGTGTGGTGAAAGCGGTTTTGTCTTGGTCATCTGGGTGAACTGGGACCTGATTATAACCCAAGAACCCGTCCAGCAAAGAGATTCAACTGGATCCGACCATCCTTTGTAGGATGTGGTCTATTTTGGGCAAGGGGTAATTGTCCTTCAGAGAGACCTTATTCAGATTTCAAAAATCAATGCACAGCCTGATTTCCCCGGATTTCTTACGTGTTGGGACCAAATTCGAGACCCACTTGGAAAAAAGCAATGGGACTATGATTTTGGCATCATACATTTTTTTAATCTCCTTTTCTATCAGAGGGGGTAACTTGGGATTTATTCTCCTAAGTTTTTGTCTGAACGGTTTTTGGTCTTCTTTTACTGGAATCCAGTGTTGTATGATGTTGGTATTGTAAGCTTTCAAATCCTCATAACCCCAGGCGAAAACATCTGAATATTCTTTGAACAGCTCAATGTATTTGAGTTTTTTCTTAGGGGGTAATGATTTAGACAATTTGACCATCCTGGGTTTCTCTTCAGTCCCTATATTGCAGTCTTCTACCTCTTGTACATTGGCTTCAATTTTCAATTTTTTGGCTACGTCGTTAAAATCAAACAAGTCCTATAAAGGAACTAGACCCCTAGGCAACACATTACTTTTCAAATGTAAGATACCGGCCTCCATCTCATCATTGCCTAATTCTCCCTAATCTACGCTATTTACACTATCAATTTCAAAATCAGATATATTTACATTTTCATCTTCGTTCTCTAAATCTATATTTGTACATTCAAAATCATTTTTACACTGCAGAAAGTCTTCGATTTGATCATCATTACCAAATACTTGCCAGTACCTGATATTGTCAGGAACGGTTGGTCTACATTTTACCTCTACCATGTATGGGCGAGTCAAGCGGAAAGGAATCTTACATGTGGCTGCTGACGTAGCCAATCCATCCACCAAAATATTTTTTCCCCTCGGCATTACCTGCAAGTCAACTTCAGTGAAACATCTCAGGGCATCAAGAAAAACATTCCTATAAGCTCTAAGATGGGGATGCTTCGCAGCATACTCACCTTTAATTTGCTTGATTATTAACTCAGAATCACCCCTTACCATAATCTGTTTGGCACCAACTTTTTTCAAAAGCTTCAGACCGAGCATCAAGGCTTCATACTCAGCGATATTGTTAGTGCATTGGAAATTTAATTTGTAAGAGTGGTTTTCCGAATACCCGGTTTTGTGATTGTGTAGCCAAACTCCCGCTCTGGCTCCTTCTTTGCTTACTGCCCCATCAAAATCCATGCTCCAGAAATCTGTCGGTAGCTCTTCAATTATCACGTTTTTATTCCTTGCTACCTCAATGATTTCTTGACCTTCATCCTGACTAGATGTATCTTCTCCCAGCTGAGTATCTTGTTCTCCCATGTCACCGTCATTGTACAAGATAAAAGAATCCAAATCAGAATGCGCGGAGTAAAGAGGATAGTTGTGCGGTTTTTCTTGGCTACTGACAATGTATTTCATCAATGTTTCTCTGTATAGCCTTCTTTGTTGCCCGAAAACTGGGATAGTAGCATAAGACATATCTAGCTGCAGGGTACCTCTCAACTTAGCCCCCCAAGATCGGGATAGCAACATTCCATACTTCGGAGGGATGTCTACAACTACCACATCCATTACCATGCTCTTTGCAGAAATCTGAACCAAGGTGATACATAGGTCCTTGATCAGACCAATACATCTAACTTTACTGGAGTTGAATGAATGTAGATCTTTATAAGGTCTGGTGACCTCCAGTACCAGTTTCTCCATCACTGCTTTCGACATCAGATTGTGGGAAGTGCCTGAATCCAGCATAGTGTTATGCAAGATCAGGTCATGTATGTTTAGACTGATGTAAAAAGGAGTGACATCACCATTATCGTCTCGGTCATCTACTTCAGGTCCAAACAAAAGTTTAGGTTGATCATCTGTAAGGTTCACGGTATCTAAATGATTTGTTGATCCAATGGTTAAGGCCTTCGTGCCTATGTTAGGTTCAATGGTTAGTGCTTTAATCACCTGTGAATGATAAATGTCTTTGTTCATCAACTTGGAAAGTGGAATGGGAATTTTTACTTTGGCTAATTCTCCCTCAAGGCTGCAAGGTGTAGGAGCTTTGCCTTGGCTCATCAATTCTGGTTTGTCCACCATACTCTTCTGGCCATAAGTACTTGGTGGATTAACAGGTGAAACCTCGGGCTATGACGGTCTTTTCAGAATAGTAAGGTTTTTCTTCGCGGGAACTTCGACAGTGCTCTTTTTAGGAATCTTCTCGGCAGATGGCTTAGAGGCCTTCTTGGTTTCGATTACCTTCTTCGTTTCAATCGTCTTTTTTGGGGAACTCCCTTCTGTCTTTTTACTCCGCAGATTATACTGTTGGTGTACCTCCAAAATGGCATTTTTGAATGCTTGTTGTTCTGCATCTTTAACTTCTTCACTTAGTTTTGTTTGATTGAGAAGAAAAAGTTCTTGTTCTTCTTGGGCGAGGAAAATAGCTTCGTTATCGTGAATGCCCATGAGATTTATTTGAGTATCCTCTAGTTCCTCAATCAATTCCTCCCCTTCATCAACATAATTTTCTTGTAGGGGAGTTCTGATCTGTTGATCTGGATCTCTCTTCTCTCTTTGATCCCTAGGTTCTCTCTGTCTGATTTGAGGAGGGTTTCTCCTAAAGTTAGGGTTTCGAACCTAAGGAGCTGGTGGGTTTTCTCTTGGAGGATTTATTTCTGACACAGTAAGTCTTTTCATCATTCTTTCCATTGCTCTAGCCAAGGAATCCAATTTGGAATCGAAGGTTGACATGGAAGGTTCCTCTTTAATTGTGACTCTCCTCTCTGACCTCTGTCATGCCCTTTTTGCCAACAAATTGGCCTCCACACTTATTTCACTTTTCTGCATGTCTTCCAAGGTGGCAGAATTTCTTTCCCTTAGTTGGTATGACATATCAGCATCAAAACCATCATGGAATTTTATCAATGGCAAACCCTGTGGAGGTTTGATTTTAGTTGGGATTGCATTGTACAGGTTATTGAAACGAGTGCAATAATCTTGCACTGTCTCACCTTGATTTCTTATAATATTTTCATATTCTGACAAGATTTGGAGAGGGTTTTTCTTTACCTCCCATCTGTCTAGAAAACTCCTTTGGAATGCGGTAAGGTCAAGGACTGAGGCGGCACGCAAACCTTTGTACCATTTTTTAACGTCACCTGTCAAACTTTGGGCAAACAATATCATTTGAACATCAGCCTCATCTACTTCATGCAGATCATAATAATCATTCATTTTATCAACGTGTTGTTGGGCGATTAAAGGTCCTGTTGCATCGAACTGTGGAAGTCTCATTTGATAGTCTTGGGGCATGGCATGAAGAGGCGGAGCCAACACCAAGGGAGCATATCTAGCTACCATGATGTGTGGAGGAGGTGGGATAACAGACTGGATGATCGGCGAGGTAGTGATTGAAGACGAGGATGAGGAGGGACTGGATAGCACTGAGGGAGTGGTTTGCGGTTTAGCAGTGGGAGACATAACTTCAGGGGTTCGGGGTTGTAAAACGGTTGGGTCGAAAATGATTCCAGACACAAAACTATCGGACTGTGTTCTAACCAGGATCTGTTGGGAAAAGGTGTCAAAGTCAGGGTTTTGAAAGGTAATGAGCTCCCCTGAAAAGGAAAAGGACTTATGAAAGGGAGTATGACTTACTGAACCTTCAGCTACAGTCTTTTTCCTGAGCAACTGTTCTGGGTTATTTGTCACTATCACCGGTTCTGGGTCTGGATGACATTGAGTATAAACTTTCTTGGGAGCCAGATTTGTTTTTGATTTTTATATATATACTTTTTAGTTTTATGAGTCCGAAAATAATATCTACAAATTTTAATCAACCTCTAAACATTACTTTCTTCTCAAATTTGCAATATTCCAGGAACAGACTTTCTTTTTAGGGAAAAGAAAACGCGAAATTATAAATTTTTAGTTATGTCCCCAGCGGAGTCGCCACTATGTTGGCACTTGGTGAATTTCCTAGAGGTTGACACTTGGTGAATTTCCTAGAGGTTGACAGCAGAAGAAATCTACTAAGGTAACTTTATCCAACCGCTTTTGAAGCTGGGATCTAGCCCTTCCAACTTCAGAGAGGGATCTCTCTATATGCTTTAGCTATGGTTCAAATTTTAAATATTAGGCTAGGTAAATAAATAGGTCGGTTTTTGTTGTTGTAGTGTTTGTCGAGTTGGTTGAGACAGTCTACACATCCATTGGGCTATGGGGTTTGTGTTTTTAATAAAATATGAAATCCAAACAAGAAACGCAAAGGAAAACTTTCACAGGGCGAGATGATATAATCACTGGATCCTTTAGTAGCATAAATGATGATTAGCAGAAAGACAAGAAAGATAATTTCAACAAAGAAGCAGTTAATAATTTCTTTATTGAAAAACCAGAAGATAAACACTAAAATCTTTTGAGTCAGAAATAGGGTATACGAGATAAATCCTACAACATTCGTTACTTCTAAATATTAGAATTAGAAAACAATATGATAACAAAGAGAGAGTCAAATTCAACTTAGAGAGAAAAACATCACCAGTGAATACACGCAAGAATCCTGCAAAAGTGCCTCTTTGTATTAATGGAATATCTCTTCAAAAATATTACAGTCTGATAGCGTCAGGGTGTGAAGATCAACAACCCCCAATTCTTCGAAAGATGAAGTATTTATAACTCAAATTACAAACGATCCTGTCATTAATGATCAGGACATGCTAAATCTATTTTTAGCCTAACTAACTTAACAAATTTCCTAAATCTAGGAACTGCTTGATGATGTGGTGTAACTGCATTCTGATTTATGGGTGGGCCGTTGATGAAGCCTCTGCATGACCTCATCTGACTGGACAAATGACTGGACTGGGACAGCTCATCTGCTACTCGATCAGATCATAGAGTTCCTCCCATCGGAGATGACTGGGCACGTTGACTTTGAGTAGCCTTCGATACACTTCGTCCATTTCTGTGTACTTGGCGAAAGTAGGCTTGGTGAGGAAGATATATCGAATCTCATGTTGGATACTGATGTCCCACTAAAGTGCATCTAGAAATGCCTTGCCAGTGATGCTCCCTTGAATTCCTGCAAACTTTGAATTGTCCTTAGCCACATCAGCCAATCTCTTCTTATAGTCTGGGAGTGTCATCAATTTATCATTGATTACCTTCAGACCAGGAAGACCTTTCTTTTGTAGAGCCTCGATCTTACTAAAGAATCTTTGTACCCCTAGGTCCATGGCCCGAACCTTTTCTTCCAGCTGAAGCATTAATCCTCTCTTGGTCAAAACTCTTTTGACCTCAAGGATGGTCTCTATTATGTCTTCAATTTTCAGCTCTTCCAGCTCTTCCCTGGTTTTAGAATTTAGGAACTTGATGATGTCGTTCGCCTGTGTTGGCTTCTCTCCCAATTCTCATCTGATCTTCTCGATGGCCTGTTTTCTTCTTTTCACCAATTCATTATGCTCAAACATTATCTGTATCATGGGCCATATCTCGTTCATGGACTTGGTGATGTCTGTCCATACACTTTCTTTAACCTCAGCCAAAGTTTTCCTGCCACTGTTTGCTTCCGGAGCTGCTGTAACTCCTGTTTGAGCTAATATGTCACCTACTTTTCCTTGGAGAGGTTGGTCTGAAAGAAAGATTTGAGTTCCTGAACATTCTCAATCTCCTTTTTGAGCATGTTGATCTCTGTTTCCTGCAAGTTCATCTTTTCCATAGACTTATCCAGGTCGGTTGCCTTCTCCAGGGATGTCAATGGAGTCATGAATGGGACTTCTCTCACTGATGTTGTGCTCACTCCTGAAATTGGAATAACACTCAATGGAATGACTTCCATTGGATTCAGTTGCTCTTTCTCTTTTAATAGCTTCTCCATCTCAGCTTCCATTTTCTTAAGCTATGCATTCTGCTCCATGAGTAGCTTGAGCACTTCATCTTTCTCTCCTTCTTTCTCTGCTATCTCCTTTGCCTGTGAATCCTCTGTGGGTGGGAGCTTCAATTGTTTCCTCAAGGAGGCTATGTTAGCATTCTTTTTCTTAATCATCTCCTCAGCTGCTTTCACATTCGAAGGATCGTAACCGATCTTGAGGACCAGTTCCTCCAAAGTCTTGATTCTGTTGTCCTTGGCAAAGGACGATATCTTCTCTAACTTCAATTGTGTTTGAACATTGTTCAGGGACACTTGCAGTTTGGACGCAGTAGTGGAAGCATGAGCTAGTGTGTAAAATACCATTTCCCCTGTATGCTTGTACAGATCCATCTAATCGGCTGGATGCACATCCTTCGTTTGGAATTCGAAGGTGGCCCTTTTGTAGTCAGTGATCACCTTTGGATCTGGTACCTGTGCCTGGAGGAATGCCATATGCATTCTACCCTTCTTGGTGTCAAATGCCAACAACAGCCTATGTTGTGCAGTCGACGTCTGCTTCCAGAATTGGTTGCAAGTACTGTTGGTCAGGGCTTGGTTCCTTTTCTTGATCATCTCATACTTTTCTAAGATACTCAGCTTCGGTCCCACCTTGACTGGCTGGGTGGTCAATGGAGAATCTATAGATTTTTTCGGCAATGCTGAGGTTATGACCTTATGGAGGCTCGAACCAAAGGGTGGCCTATCAACTTTGGTCACTTTAGTAGATGGGGCTTCTTTTTCCCTGGTCGGGCCAGGAACCGCAAAAGTCTTAGGCCTCTTGGTATGCAGCTGGAATTCTTCTTACGATACCTCCGTGACAGGCGGAAGTAAATCTTGCCTAGGACTTTTCTCTTTTGGGACCTATGGCATGGTTATTTGTGACACAGTGGTCGGGGGATCCTGCTGTTCTACTTCGACCAATGTGTTAGGCTCCCATACTGTCTGGTTTGCAAATTTTTCAACTTCAGGCCTAGCTTCATGGACATATGGGATGTTCTTGTTTTTTACCCTCATCTCGGAGATGATCCCACATGGATCGTAATTCCATGGGAAGCTCATGAAGAACTTCATCTCCCTCAGAATCTCATCTGCTTCTTCCGCAGCACCACGATTGTTGCAGATGAAGGAGCCAATCTACCCCTTGATTCTAAGCTTCTACTTTTTCTTCAGTGACACAAAATGGATATCATCGGAATTTATTATCTACCTTATATATTCCAAAGCAAAAATTATGACAGGAAGATACTTGGGCAGCTTATACGGTGCCAACTCGCACCCGTATACTCTGATCTCGGTGTAATCTTGGTACAAATACCAATCCCCTATATTTGTGTTATCCGAGAGATGCAGGATCCTATGAACTTCATCATTTATCCGAGGCTCGGGCTTGCCGCCTAGCATACTTACCACAGGGTGGTAAAATTGATCAATGAACTCCTTGAAACTGAACTCTGTGGAGTTGTACTTGAGCAAGGAGGTCCATCCCGTCACTGCCTAGGGTCTACCATCTCCATCCATCTTCTGCATGGAAAACATGAATTTGTCCGCTTGGAAGAAGATGAACAAGTACGCCAGTATGGAAGAGTATCAGAACATGCCTTCCGTGGAGAAATTCACAAACTGTTCGTGAATATTTTTCGCCAGGAATGTGATGAAGTCAAACTGGGTGGTGGGCTTCTCATCGGTAGAGAAGATGATAAAAATCCCAGAATGGGTTCATCTACCCACTGATCAGAATAGTATCCTAACAAGGCACAAAGGGATGAGATTATCTGGTTTCCTTTAGTCGAGAACATGGAAGAAGGATAAGGAGGATTTGTGGAGGGAAATTGAGCTGATGGGGGGAGGAAAAGCTCGAATATTTGAGCCCTTTGAGGGAAGGTCATTTTCTGGTATAATTCTGTAAGAATTTCCAGGTTGAAGGGTGATGCAGAGTTGACTCAGGAGATTTGCATCATTTGGTCAATAGATTCAAGCGTGATGAGGAAAAGGATCTTTTCGGACGAGGAGATGATGGCTCTTTGCTCGAGAATGTAGTGGGCTTGGCACTTGAGTGTGAATTCTAGAAAAGGGTGGATCTGAGGGAAGAGGTAAAGGGGTAAGTTGGACTCCCAGAGTTCGATTTCATCACTCTAGTCCAGGAAGACTTCCTTGAGCCATGACTGAAGATCTGCAAAATCAAAATCGCACTTTTTATCCGCGATTAAGCGGTCTTTGTCGACCAGTGGGATCCTTTCAAGGTCGATAGGAGGCGAGAGAAATGGATTCTCCTCTCCTTCTGCTTGTTTGGAATTTGGCGCCATTACTGCCACAATACCTACAAGTAAAACAACGTTAGTGGGGTGGTTGTTGGTGGGGGTAGCTGATTGTAACAGAGGAGAAAACGAGGTAAATCTCTCTGGTGCGATGAGTGGGTAAATGGTGAGAATAGAAAGAAGAAGGGTAGTTTTGAGTAAATGGGTGTCCGTTGGGCATGGGAGACAGGTCAGATGGTTAACGTATAGGTCATCCAGTAATAAATGGCCAACAGATCACTTAGAGTGTGAGATGGGAGGTGACGGTGACTGAGGGATATGGATGAGTGACATGGCGGATACCGATTGGGGTAAAGGTCATAGTGAGGGGGCTTGCCACAAGCAAATAGGGGGGGGGGGGGGG
>ML780683.1:211483-223314 GCA_009831015.1 Picea engelmannii | reverse complement strand
CCCCCCCCCCCCCTCAGTTAAAAGTAGAACAATCAGGGGGGTTCGAAAAACATCTTGGGCCGTTGATCTGCGCGCCTGCTTTTGAGCCGCAGATCTATGCGCGCTATTTATAACACATTCTGGACCCCCCCCCTCCATTAAAGGCAGAATGGACGGGGGGGTCCGAAATTCAACGTTGATCATAGATTTACGCACTTGATCCTGATCCGTCCAGATGCGCGCGAGTCTTATCAGCAATTCCGGACCCCCCCCCCCTTCCGTTAAAGATAGAACGGTCTGGGGGGTCTGGAAAGACCTGTCCACCGTAGATCTGAGCGTGATCATCTGGACCATTGATACATGATCGGAGCATAAGTGAGGGCGCGGAAAATACATGCGCCTAGAAAACTTAGGATAAGTGCTTTTTCACAGGTTTTCTCCAAGACTTTTCATGTCTACACCACCAAGGGGTTAGTCAAACAACATTTTAGGTATCCAAATCATGGTGCAACATTGATCATCAAACTGGTTCTTATTGAAATAAAGCAATAAAGCAACTATCCTATCTTCTAACCTAGCTTCCTATGACAATTAACCCAGATTAGACTGTTGGGTTAAGAATTTACTCTACCCTGGGGCTGTCTGACCAAGATTAGACAGTCTAGCCAGATTTATTCACTAATCTATCCTAGACACTTTGGCTAAGATTAAACTGTTTAGCCAAACTCATTCACTAACCCTATCAACATCAATTTAAAAGAACTTGGCCATGCTTGAAAGGTATGGACCAAGTTACTATTATTGCATGGGGATTTTATTGAATTCTTTTATGCCCTCTTTTCTTTTCTTTTTCTTTTTTCTTTTCTTTTCTTTCTTTTTTCTTTTCTTTTCTTTTTCTTTTCTTTTCTTTCTTTTTTCTTTTCTTTTTCAAATTATTTGCAGAATGAAAAATCATTTGTCAACAAAAACACTAGAGACAGATAATATCCCAGTCACTAGTTGATCCTATAACTTATAGGGTGATAACATGGTGAAATTAGGTAGGGCCAGTACAGGAGTAGTGACTATAGCTTCCTTCAAGGCTTGGAAGGATTGGTCTACTATTGGAGTCCAACTGAAGGCATTGTTTTTAAGGAGAGTTATTAAAGGGGGCACAATTTTTCCATAATTTTGAACAAACTTATGATAATATCCCATTAAACCTAGGAAACCACATAGACCAATTCTTCATAGCTTCAATTTTCTTTGGACCCACCCTTACACCATCCTTGCCAACAATATGACCTAGGTACTCAACTTCAGAGACACCAAAAGAACATTTAGACTATTTGAAGAAAAGTTTGTGCATGGAGAAGAGATGGAGAACTTGATCTACATGGATGAGATGGGTTGGCCACATTTTACTATAGATGAGAATATTATCAAAGAAAACTAACACAAAGTGACGGAGGAAAGGACAAAAGACATTATTCATGAGACTTTCAAAAGTGGAGGGAGCATTACATAGACCAAAGGGCATGACCAAGAACTCATATTGGCCATCAAGAGTGTGAAATGTTATCTTGGGGATGTCTTCCTCTTTCATACATATCTGGTGGTAGCTAGAATGAAGGTCGAGTTCAGTAAAGTATTGAGCCTCATTGAGTTAATCCAAAAGGTCATCTATGACAAGAATGGTAAGTTTGTTAAGGGCACAGAAATTAGAACACATGTGCCAAGTTCCTTCCTTCTTGAGAACCATAGCAACATGGGAAGAATAGGGGCTATTACTAGGACATATAACACCCGCTTCTAACATTTCATGGAAATTTTTCTCAATTTCATTTTTTTTAGCAAATGGATGATGATAAGGGAGAAAATTGGGAGGAAGACAGTCTAGTATTAAAGGAATGGAATGATCATGGTCACCAAGGGAGGGTAGAAGGCCCTAGGGAGTTTGGAAAACAATGTGATGGCGTGAAAGGATAGCTTGAAGGTCAAGGTGTATTAGGGGTGTATCAACTGCTTGAAGGGAATGGAGTTAGGCAATGATGCTAGAATGACCTTTTTTGAGTAACTTTTCCATGTGGTGGGAACAAATGATCTTCAAAGATCCTACGATAATGCCTTGGAATTTATATTTTTGGCCTTCCTGTTGGAATTGCATGGTTAACTCCTTAAAATCCATGAGTGTGTGTCCTAGAGTGTATAACCATTCCACACCAAGCACAATGTTAGAACCACCCATGCAATAGAAAACATGTGAGATTTCAAGCTTTACTGACCAATTTGTAAGTGCACATTTTCACAACTCCCTCCACATTTCTTGGAACCACCATTGGCAATCATGATTTAAAATTGTTGAAAATTGGCGATCTTCTCTGTTCCTTTTATGTTTTGTTTCCTTCCCAAGGGTTAGGGTTTTCAAGGTTCCTACATGCAAGGGTTTTCCCTGCACTATATTTATCTGATATACATGCAGGGTCCAACTGTAGTACTTGGCCCAATATATCAAGGAACTAACTAAGGAGGCTAGATTGTACTCTTAGTCGTACTACCCGATTACCCAGGTACTAGAGATTATCTTCCTAAGTGTTGTTCTCGGTGGCACTATAGTAGTTAGGCAGTCGATCAATTGATCTATGGCTGGTTTCAAGATACTTAGGGGGCTCCTGATATACCATAGGTACGTGGAAGTGCAAGTCCATATACATGTGTTGTATGATGTGCTACCACTCGAGGGGGTACCAAAAGGGGTTACAAGGGTGTCAAACAATGTGAGCTTAAGTACCTCTTGTATTTCCTGCATGTACGCTTCCCCGACCACGGATTTATGCATTGAATGACATATCTCTATATTTTAAAGATGTCAAAACACGTCTCTACCCTGTAAAAGAAAATTTAACCCACAATTCCTACCAAGGAAAGTGCTCTGATACCACTTGTTAGGTATTGTATCTATTATAATAGCATAAAACAAAAATATTGTAGTGAATACTAGCTGAACAACAACAAAGAACAAAAATATAACAACAGAACAACATAATATATGGAACCACAACACCAAAATAATACATTTATTGATAGAAAACAATGTTTACTTGCCTCTTTGAGGGGGAAACCTCGACCAGAGCATAGCTCTATTACAATAATTCTCAAGACAAAGCTTTCTCATGCCTCTTACTCTTATTTATACTAATTCTATCTTCTAAAGAACATTCTAGATGAAGATATTTCTAGAAGCGAAAGCTTCTATTAGGTCTTCTTACATTGACTTGTTCATATTTATTAAATAGGTCTTATAAACTAATGTCGGCCTTTATTACTTGGAAAATATATTATTCTATCTATGTGATGGGTTAGGGAGGTTAGTTCCCTAACAATTGTACTATGATTTAATTCCTAATATGTGACATGTAGATACATATATGCATTATGTTTTTGTTGAAAATATAAGATGGGAAGATGTTTATAATTCAATATCTAATCTTATGAAGAGTTTGATATTTTGCATGAATCTCTAACTTAATTTTATGAAAAGTTTAGTTCATCTTAGTTTGTTTTTTTAAGTGATAATATTACAAGAAAAATGTAATAATATAAATTCATCCATAATAATAATAATAATAATAAGTTGATGAAAAATTACACAATCTTAATTATATGACATTTTACAAAAATTAAATGAATTTAAAAACATAAAAGAAGATACGGAATAAGTAAGCCACACTTTGCAAATAGATATTCATAGATCTTTTCATAAATTGCAAATTATTTTATTAGTAAACTTAAAATGTATTGTTACTTTTAATTTTACTAAAATTAATATAAGAATAAAAATAATAAATTTGAATATTTTGAGATTACATCATAAAAAATAAATATTAGTATTTAAATGATCTAAATTTTGTATGGTCTTCTTCTAATATTGATGATGATGGTTAATTGGTTTATCAGACTTCAAGAAATGTAAGTGATTACCTGGAATTCTTTAGAATGTTATTTGGATATTCGAAAAACATTAGCGATTACCTAGAATTCTTTAGAATGTTTTTTTGATATCTGAAAAGCGTTAGGAGAAGTTTTTCAAGATCATTATAGTTTTGATGACTTATTGTGAAAAATATTTTTAAATTGAAAAATTATGACATACTAGATGAAACTTAATCTTGATACCATTTTAAAAATATATCTACATTAAAATAATATAACAAAATGATATACTCGGATGCGGGTGCTCACCACCTAGCGACCATCACGATCCTCTCTAGCGTGCGATCCAATGGACACAGGGACTCCACCTCTCCCTCTCCTCATGTGCATTAAATCCCTTCTTACCTCGAGGTATTGGGCATTCACTTCGCCTCCCGCTCTAGCTTGGCTTCTGTAGAGACAAAGTATGATGGCCTTGATCGCGCACATGCAAAGGATGTGGGAATTGAAATCCCATCGCATATGGTTCCATTCTCAATATGGAAACTACCAAATTCTAACCCTCATTAGGTCAAACTCAGGCTCATGGCTCTATTCCTCAAAGCTTACTAGGCCAATGGAGACCCCCCTGATAGGTACCTATCTTCCACCACAATCAATGGTGAACCTGCAATCCACAAGTGGTTTCCAATGTCTCCTTGAAGGCATGCTACCCCCATCCTGGAAAGAGGTGCTCATGGAGGTCACACATCCACAAAAAATCCTCCACCCATTATGGATAACCAGGAGGGTTATGATTGCATAGTTCCAAACTCTCTTCGACAACTGTTAGATGACTGAGAGGAGGAATTAACTGGCTCTCTCCCGTCCACTCAGTGCACCCCTAGACAATGTAACAACTATTGGGTCGTGAAAAACCTCCTTGCACACTCTCTCGTCAGCCTTCCAGGTGTGTTTTTCCCGAGCCCTTCCAACTCGCCTCACTCCCCTAGATCCTACTCTCCTCCTCCAAAGGGCACCCCTAACAACTCGACTCCACTAGAGAATAGAGGTAAGCCCATGGAAGAATCTCTACCCGACAAGAAAAATTACTAGACAACTCCCACCATCAAAAGTGCAGGTCTACTAATCAAAGAAATGAGCTCAGACAACACCAGTTCTTCCAGTGAAAATGATTTCGATGGCTGACCCATTGTGGAAGAGCTTCTTTCAGACAATCCTTCAAGTGTTCATGGCAACCTTTTTTAATTCCCAAGATCTTGTTTATTTTTAGGTTTTACAGTCTAGTTTAGTCTCTGTTTTCATGATAGTAATTATAGTGTCAAATATTTTAACTGCTTTTTGTGAGCCTGGTTTCCCTTCAAAGGGAAGGCATGTTTGTCAAGCTTTATTAGCCTGGTTTCCCAGCTTGGGCAGGCCTCATTTTCCAGGTCATTTATGTCAACTTCTCAGATTGATCCTCCCACAGCTCATCGATGTTTTTTGCTTGTATTATGACTGTATTTTTAATAGAATAGTTCTGGAATTTACAAACAAAAAAAATATAGCAAAATGATATATATATATAATATATATATATATATCTATTAAGTAGCTAATGTATTAACTATAGACATAATTTACAATAGAGGCAACATTGTTCCTAGCCCAAAGAGACCATGATAGTCTCTTGGGGGAAACCATCCTACATAATATGTCATATGTCTTAAAAAATGAAAAACATCAATCCTAACAGGTCCATGTCCCTTTCTATAATTCACTACAATATTTGAAGCTAGATAACAAAAATAAAAACTATAACCAAATCCCCATTGATCACTAAGCATGAAAAACTTGAGTGAAGATGGGTCATGAGCCGCCTCGTCAAGTAGCAACATAAGACATTTCTAGACTAGACCAATTGCCAACATGAGGAACGAAGGCCTCTCCATGACGATGAGCAGGCCAAGTCACCACCTCAATCAGATACGCATTCTAAGTTTCTAGAGCCTCTAATTGACCTTTGAGCTAGCATAAGTTTTCATCCTTGGGCAACATACCTAAGGAAACCATTGTTTTCATATGCCGATACAGTTCCATGGTAAGAAAGAACTTAGAGTTCCTATTCATGGTGCAACCAAGATTGAGGATTAATCCAACCACTTGAAACTCCACCTCTTCATCATATTTAAATTCCCTAGTAAGACGAAGTTCTGCATCCAGGCCTTGCATAGTGGCTTTGTCCTCCTTAGGAACAAAGTCTTCATAAAACGTTTTTGTAGCCTTAGTTGCCTTAGTTGCATGAGATGACATCACATAGGGGGAACGAGGCTTCCTTCCTTGTGGTGCCATATCTAGAAAGACAAGATAAATTCTAGTGAGCTATGAAAAGAATCAGAATAAACTGAAATCCACCGGATCTATGAAACTACCAAAGAATGAGCACGATGATTTATCTTTTTCAAATTTGGACTATTTCCCATCCACCTACCAACCCATATCTCATCGCTCATTCTGATCATGAATTCCTAAAAATACATTTAGTTTTTTTATGAAAATTTAAATTTATGCTTCTTCATATTGTTTTGCACTCGCAAATTTCTTCTGCATATTTTTCTTTTTCTTTCTGCTTGAGTTTGCTTTGCTTTGGAGTTGAAAAATCCAAAGCCATGGAGGTCATTTGGAATGGAGTTGTAGCCAACACCATAAGAAACATTTTTTTCATTGTTATCGCTCCACTTGTCCAACTCATAGATGATGTTATTCACTTGGATCGAAACACTCGGCTTCTGCAAGGGAATCTATTAACTACAAGCGTCTTCAAAGAAGAAACGACCAACTGATTTAAACATCAGCAAGGGAGGATGTTGACCAATGTGAATGAAGGGTTGGAAAATATCCATGAGTCCCTCAAAGATGCGAAAAGGGCCATAGATTTCTCCCAACAATGACAAGGTTGTTTAGATCACCACTTATGAAAGCCCAGACTCTGTAGACAAATTAGAAAATACAATAAATATATTGAGGAACGCTACAACAATCTTTGGAATGTCATTTCAATAGTATGTGATAGTACATGATACTCAATAGATTGTTTCATCGACACCAATAGAAGCAGGGGTATTACAACGGTCTACAACACCTACAAGAAAGGTAATTGTTGAAAACGTGTCAACTAATTTCCCATGTGGTAGCATGCACATACACATCACCTAAATTTAGAATGTGCATGCATGCACTCTTCAGTGAACAGTTTGTGCAACTAGTGGATCTTATTATAATCAATTTCTCTAACTATTTGAGAGATGCTATATATATGAGCATACCCATAGAGGTGAGGAGTGTGTGAGAAATTCACAATATTGTGGAGTGTGGTGTGTGCGTAGAGAGGATAGGATGGTTTTATTCCTATGTTGGTTATTGTAATTCTCCCTTGAATAATAAGAATACAGATTATCATTTCCCCATGGTTTTTTCCTGTATTGGGTTTCCACACAAATTACTGTGTCAATTGTGTGATTGTTGTTGTGTCTGGTGTCTAAGCTAATCTTTGACCCAACTGTGGTGCAACCCCGAACCCCCGAAGTCTTGTCTCCTACAACTAAACTACAAGTCACTACCTCAGCACCACCCAGTCCTTCATCGTCCATGTCTTCCGTCGCTACCTCTCCAACCACCCAAGTCGTCGGACCACCTCCTTCGCCCATCATGGCAGCTCGATATGCACCTTTGGTGTTGGCTACACCTTTACATGCCATGCCCCAAGACTACCAGACTAGACTTCCACAGTTCGATGCAACTGGAACATTAAGCGCACAACAACACGTGGATAAAATGAACGACTACTTGGATTTGCAAGAAGTTGACGTTCAAATGAGACTGTTCGCCCAGAGTCTGACAGGGGACGTCAAGAAATGGTTCAAAGCTCTACCTGCCGCATAAATCCCTGACCTTATCGCGTTCCAAAGAAGCTTTCTTGACAGATGGGAGGTAAAGAAAAACCCTCTTCAAATACTGTCAGAATACGAGAACATAAAAAGAAATCAAGGTGAAACGGTCCAAGACTATTACATCCATTTTAACAACTTGTGTAATGCAATCCCAAACGAAATCAAACCTCCCCCAGGTTTGGCATTGATTAAATTCCCTGATGGATTCGATGCTGACATGTCTTACCAATTGAGAGAAAGAAATGCTGCCACCCTTGAAGACATGCAGAAAAGTGCTATTAGTGTGGAGGCAAATCTGTTGGCAAAATGGGCCTGGCAAAGGTCAGAAAGAAGGGTCACTATCAAAGAAGAACCTTCCACGTCGACCACAGATTTCAAGCTGGATTCTTTGGCCTGAATAGTGGAATTAATGATGGAAAGAATAAATTTGTCCGATAGAAACCCTCCCAGGGACAACGCACCTGCTCCCCAGATTCGGAACCCCAATTTTAGAAGAAATCCTCCTCAAATCAGGCAAAGAGATCAAAGAGATCAAAGGGACCTTAGAGACCAAAGAGAGCAGAGAGGTCCTGATCAGCCGATCAGGCCTCCCCTACAGGAANGGGGGGGGGGAGTAAATGAGGAATTGGAGGACACTCATATCAACCTCATGGGCATTCACGATAATGAGGCCATTTTCCTTACTCAAGAAGAGCAGGAACTCTTTCTGCTAAATCAAACAAAGGTTAGTAAGGAGGCCGAGGATGCAGGACAACAAGACCATGAAAACACTATTTTGGAGGTGCACTGCCAATATAATCTGTGAAGTAAGAAGACAGAAGGAAATTCCTCTAAAAAGAAGACCAAAATGCAGAAGGTAGCCGAGGATGAGAAAAATATCGAGAAGACCACTGCTGAAAAGTCTCCTGAGAAAGGTAGAACTGATGCTCCGGTGAAGAAAAACATCACTATACTGAAAAGACCGGCACAGCCCGAAGTTTCACCTGCTAATCTGCCTAGTACTTCTGACCAGAGGAATATGGGGGACCAACCAGAACCAACGAGTCAGACCCAAACACCTGCACCTTTTAGCCTAGAAGCAGAATTGGCCAAAATTAAAATTCCCATCCCACTGAGAGAGTTGATACGCAGAGGCGGTTATCATTCACGGGTACTAAAAGAATTAGCCATCGAACCTGACATAGGCACCAAGGCCTTAACTATTGGATCAGTGACTCACTCAGATACTGTGAACCTTGCTGACGACCATCCCAAACTCCTTTTCAGGCCTGAAGTAGATGGACGAGACGATACCGGTGATGTAGCTCCCTTTTACATCAGTTTGAACATACATGATTTGATATTGCATAATGCCATGTTGGATTCAGGTGCCTCACACAATTTGATGCCTAACGCAGTAATGGAAAAACTGGGATTGGAGGTCACTAGGCCTTACAAAGACTTACACTCGTTTGACTCTAGCAAAGTCAAATGTATTGGTCTGATTAAGGACCTCTGCATCACCCTGGTTCAGATCCCTTCGAAAAGCATGGTAATGGATGTGGTAGTCGCAGACATCCCGCCAAAATACGGTATGTTGCTGTCCCAGTCCTGGGGAGCTAAGTTGAAAGGAACCTTGCAGCTGGATATGTCTTACGCCACTATCCCAGTGTTTGGACAACAGAGGAGGTTATACAGAGAAACATTGATGACGTACATGGTCAACAGTCAAGAGAAACCTCACAATTACCCCCTTTACTCTGCTCATTCAGATTTAGATTCATTCATCTTGTACAATGATGGTGATACTGAAGAGACAGACCCTGAGTTGGTGGAAGAGGTAGTTAGTCAAGATGAAGGTCCAAAAAACGGTGAGGCAGCAAAGATGAAAAATGTAATCACTGAAGAATTCCCTGCTGATTTCTGGAGTATGGATTTTGACGGAGCTGTGAGTAAAGAAGGAGCAGGAGCTGGAGTCTGGTTGCATAATCATCAAAAAAGGTATTCAGAAAATCATTCCTATAAATTAAATTTCCACTGCACTAACAACGTTGCTGAATATGAAGCTTTAATGCTCAGTCTGAAGCTACTAAAGAAGGTTGGTGCTAAGCAAATAATGGTAAGGGGTGATTCTGAATTAATTATTAAACAAATTAAAGGTGAATATGCTGCTAAACATCCATGCCTGAGAGCCTACAGGAATGTTGTTCTTGACGCTTTGAAGTGTTTTAATGAGGTTGAATTGCAGGTAATGCCGAGAGGACAGAATATCCTGGCCGACGGATTAGCTACGTCAGCTGCTTCCTGCAAGATTCCTTTCCGTCAAACTCGCCCATACACTGTTGAAGTGAAATGCAGACCGACGGTGCCCGATAATATCAGGTACTGGCAAGTGTTTGGAAATGACGATCAGATAGAGGACTTTCTGTAATGCAAGAACGATTTGGAGCTATGAAGATTTGAAAGCCTATGATACTAGCATCATACAGCATAGGATTCCCATAAAGGAAGACCAGAAACTGTTTAGGCAGAAACTGAGGAGGATAAATCCCAATTTTCTTCTATTAATAGAAAAAGAGATTAAGAAAATGTATGATGCCAAGATCATAGTCCCGCTACGTTTCTCTAAGTGGGTTTCCAATTTAGTCCCTACACGCAAGAAAACAGGGGAAATCAGACTCTGTATAGATTTCTGCAACCTGAACAAAGCATCCTTGAAGGACAATTACCCCTTGCCTAAAATGGATCACCTCCTGCAAAGAGTGGTCGGGTCCAGTCGGATTTCTCTGTTAGATGGTTTCTCAGGCTACAACCAGGTCCTAGTTCACCCAGACGATCAGGAAAAGACCGCTTTCACCACACCATGGGGCACTTTCATGTATGTGAAGATGCCTTTTGGTCTGATGAATGCAGGAGCCACCTTCCAGAGGGCAATGGACATTGCCTTCGTAGACGAGTCAGGAAAATTTATTGTCGTTTATCTAGATGACGTGACTGTGTTTTCCCAATCTGATGATGAACACCTGCGGCACCTTAGACGAGTTTTCGAAAAGTGTAGAAGGTTTGGGATTTCTTTAAATCCCAAGAAATGTCTTTTTGGGTTAGAAGAAGGCAAACTGCTGGGACACATCATCTCTAAGGAGGGAATCAGAATTGACCCCAGCAGAATAGAGGCCATACTAAAGTTAGAACACCCAAGAAACCTTAAAGAACTTCAGTCTTTTATAGGACAAATCAACTTTCATCGAAGATTCATTCCTAATCTGGCCGAACTCCTCCGAAACATCACAAACATGCTCAAAAAGGATGCCAAAATAAAATGGGATCCTGAGTCCCAACAATCCTTCGAACAGGTCAAACGAGCACTCACAGAAGCCCTAGTTTTGATTAGTCCCGATTTCACTAAAGATTTCTATCTCTTTTCCTTCGCCTCTGAACATACAATAGCAGTTGTACTACTGCAAAAGAACAGTGAAGGGTATGAACAACCCATCGCTTTCTTCAGCAAAGCTTTAAGAGATGCTGCCCTGAACTATAATATTATGGAGAAGCAGGATTTTGCTTTGGTGAAGGCTATAAAGGACTTCAGGGTCTATATTCTTCATTCACACGTCATATCATATGTTCCAAACGCGGTAGTGAAAGATATCTTGACACAAGAAAACCCTAATGGGAGAAGGGGAAAGTGGATTGCAATTATTCTAGAATATGACATAGAAATTAAGCCCACCAAACTGATCAAAGGCCAAGGCCTTGCCAAATTGATGGCTGAATCTAACTTTCAGGCTCTTGACATTAGTTTTCTAGACGTGGCAGATGAACAGGGTGAGATGGCGACTCCAAAAGTTAAAGAGGTTTTTCTAAACTCTCCATGGTATGCAGACCTTAATTTTGTTTTACAAAATTTACAAGCTCCCCCTGGTTTAACTAAAACTAAAGCTAGATTTTTAAAGTTGAAAGCTTTGAAATTATGTATTCTAGAAGGAAATTTGTATTGGAAAGACCCTGCAGGTATTCTTTTAAATTGCTTAC
>ML780683.1:196873-209402 GCA_009831015.1 Picea engelmannii | reverse complement strand
ATCACGATGGATTCTGGAGCCCCCTTGGTGTTCTGCTTTTAATCAAAAGGGGGGGGGGTCCGGAAAGAATATTATTTGCAACAGGGCCCATTTCACAGTTGGCATTTTCCTATTGGTCTGAAAGTATTTTCACCTTATGACCGTCTGACAGCCTTCGTCACTCCGGGATGTCATCCTCCACTAAGTCCACTTGTCCCACTTGCTCCCGGGTTGAAGTCCCATCCCATAACTGTTGTCAATCCCTGCTGTCAGGCCTTTACCCTTTCCATTCATGGCCAGCCCCCTTCAGCGACTTTTGCCTCCAATCACCTGCCTCCACGTCACTCCTCCGTATGCTCTAGCCACCGTCATTTTCCACTTCATCCCTAGTGGCCCATTGTCCATTAATAACTGGATGACATACCCGTTGTCACGTTGACCGTTTTCCTGCGTCCAACCGACCCATTTTTGAATAAAACAATCGTTTCCCTTTGTATTCGTTATTCATCCATCGCGCCAGAAACCTTTTATTCCTCCATTGCTCCCGCATCGCTTTCACCTACAGTCAGTCGACCCCACTAACGTATTGTTTATTGCAGGTACAGTTGCCGAAATGGTGTCTAAGACAAAGCAAGATGAAGAGGAAGAGAACCCTTTCCTTCATCCTCCGGTTGACCTGGATAAAATTCCCCTGGTCGAAAAAGATCGCTTGATAGCCGATACTATATGCAGTTTCGACTTTTCTGATCTCCAGTCGTGGCTCCGGGAGGTTTTCCTGGACCAGAGTGATGAAATTGGACTCTGGGAGTCCAATTTGCCTTTGTATCTTTTCCCCCAGATTCATAATCTCCCCGAGTTTGCCTTCCACTGCCAGGCCCACTACGTCCCCGACTAGAAAGCCATCATTTCTTCATCCGGAGACATTCTTTTCTTCATCACCCCTGAAGATATCGACCAGATGTTACAAATTACCCGAGCAGAATCTGCGTCCCCCTTTAATTTAGAAATCTTCACCGAGCTATACCAGAAAATGACATTCCCACAGAGAGCTTAGATTTTCGAGCTTTTTCTTCCCACTTCCACTCCACTCCCGTCCACCAATCCTCCTTATCCTTCTTCCATGTTTTCCACCAGAGGAAATCAAATTATTTCTTCTCTGTGTGCCCTACTTGGATACTATTCTAATCAGTGGGTAGATGAGCCCATCCTGGGTTTTCTATCCATCTTCTCAAACGATGAACAACCGACCACGCAGTTCGACTACATCACCTTCTTTGCCAATAATATCCATGAGCAATTTGTTAATTTCGCCACAGAAGGCATGTTTAGGTACTCATCAATTCTGGCTTACATGTTCGTCTATTTCCAAGCCGACAAGTTCAATTTCTCCATGCAAAAGATGGACATCGACGGGAAGCCCCAGCCAATCACAGCGTGGACTTCTCTCCTGAAACACAATTCTCTCGAATATGACTTCATAGCGTTCATTGAACAGTTTTACCATCGAGTGGTAAGTATGTTGCGTGGCATGCCTGAGCCATGAATTAATGATGAAGTCCAGAGGATCCTGCATCTCTCGGACAACATTCAGACAGGAGACTGGTATTTATGCCAGAATCACACAGAAATCAGAGTCTTTGGATGCGAATTGGCGCCTTATAAACTGTCGCGTTATGTACCGGTAAGGGTTTTTGCATTAGAGTATATAAGGCAGATTATGAATTCTGATGATATTCATTTTGTTTCCCTTAAGAAAAAGCAACAATTGAGAATCAAGGGACAAATTGGTCCTTTCATCTGCAATAACCGAGGTGCAGGGGAAGAAGCAAATCAAATTTTGAAGGAGATGAAATTCTCTACGAGTTTCATCTAGCACTATGATCCACACGGGATCATTTCAGATATGAGGGTGAAAAACAAAATTGCCCCGTATGCTCATGAGCCCAAGCCAGAGATCGAGAAATTTGCGAATCAGACAGTATGGTTGCCTGACACTTTGCTGGACTTGGAACAACAGGAGCCCTCGACAAGTGCACTACCCTCTTCCACACCGCAGGTCCTCAAGGAGAAGAGGCCCCGATATGAATCATCTCCTCTTGTAACATAGGTGTCTTCAGAGGAATTTTAGATTCACTCCAAGAAGTCGAAGACAGTCTCAACGCCCGGCACAACAGTAGAAGCTACCACAGTGACTACCACAGTGACCACCACTGGGGCCAAGCAATTCACTTTACCTTTCAACTCTAGTCAGCTTAAGGAAGTAAAAAAAGCATTAAAATCCACAGCTTCTCCCTTGGATACTCCGCCAAGCAAGACTGGGCCCAAGTTGGGCATTTTTGAAAAATATGACTTGATCAAGAAGAAGAACTAGATGCTCACAAGCAACACATATGCACAGTTCCAGAAGTAGTCATCCACAGCCCATCATATACTTCTCTCAGCATTTGATACAAAAAGGGGTAGGATGCATATGGCGTTCCTCCAAGCACAAGTGCCCGATCCCAAGGTGATATCTGATTACAAGAGGGCCACGTTTGAGTTTCAAGCAAAGGATGTGCATCCAGCAGATCAAATGGATCTGCACAAGCAAATTGGGGAGATGATTTTCCATACTTTGGCCCATGCTTCAGCTTCTGCATCAAAGTTTCGGATAGCTTTGAACAATGCCCAAACCCAACTTAAGTTAGAAAAAATATCTTCTTTCGAAAAAGACAACAGGATAAAGACATTGGAGGAGTTGGTCCTCAATATTGGTTACGACCCGGCGAACGTCAAGGCGGCCGAAGAGATGATTAAAAAGAAAAATGCTGACATCACCTCATTAAGAAAACAGCTAAAGCTCCCTCCAACAGAGGACCCACAGGCAAAGGAAATAGCTGAAAAGGAAGGTGAAAAGGATGAGATGCTGAAATTACTCCTGGAGCAGAATACTCAGTTAAAAGAGATGGAGGCAAAGATGGAGAGAATGCTCAAGGAGAAAGAGCAGGCAAAGCCAATGGAAGGCATTCCATTGAGTGCTATCCCAATTACAGGATTGAGCACAACAACAGTGACAGTCATTCCATCCGCAACAGCAGTACCCCTACCAGAAGGAGCAACAAACCTGGCCAAGTCTATGGAGAGAATGAACCTGCAAGAATCAGAGATCAGCAGGCTTAAGAAAGAAGTGGAGAATCTCTAAGAGCTAAAGACTTCTTTCCAGACAAGTCTGTCCAAAGAGAAACAGGTGAATGAGCAAATAAGGAAGGAGTTACAACAGCTCCAAAAACAGACAATGGCAAGAAAAACTTCGGCTGAGGTCAAAGAGATCATGTATTTCCATGTCCATAAATGAAATTTGGCCAATGGTTCAAATCATGTTTGAACAAAATGAGTTGCTCGAGAGGAGCAAACAGGCTGTGGATAAAATCATAATGAAGCTGGGAGACATGCCAGCCCAAGCTAATGAAATCATAAGGTTCCTGAATTCCAAGACCCGGGAGGAACTCGAAGAATTGAAGATTGAGGACAGGACAGAAACTATATTGGAGGTGAAAAGAGTTCTAACCAAAAGAAGTCTCATGCTTCAGCTTGAGGAAAAGATTCAAGTCATGGATCAAGGAGTGCAGAAGTTTTTCCACAAGATAGACGCTCTACAGAGGAAGGGCCTGCCTGGTATGAAGGTCATTAATGACAAGTTAATGACACTCCCTGATTATAAGAAAAGGTTGACTGAAGTGTCTAAGGACAGTTCTAAGTTTGCAGGTATGCAGGGAAGCATCACAGGAAAGGCATTCCTGGATGCGTTACAGTCGAATATTAGTATCCAGCATGAGATTAAGCACATTTTCGTCATCAAGCCCACATTTGCTAAGTACACAGACATGGATGAAGTGTATCGAAGATTGCTTAAAGTCACACTGCCAGGTCATATCAGATGGGAAGAGTTGTGTGATCTACTAGATTAGCAGATGAGCTGTCACATCCAGTCACCTGTCCTGTCAGAAGAGGTTGTGGAGGCACCTTGCCAACGGCCTACCCCAGAAAATCAGCATACAGTTGTATTGAGTCATCAAAACAGTTTTGATCAGTTAAGTCAGTTAGTCTAAAAATAGCATGAACATGTCCTGATCAGTTATGACAGGAACGTTTGTATTTTTGAATTATAAATACTTCTTCTTTTGAAGTATTGAGGGTTGTTGATTCGCATACCCTATTGCTATCAGACTGTATCATTTTTGAAGAGATTCACCATTAATAAAGAAGAGGCATTTTACAGGATTCTTTCATATGTTCACTGGTGATGTGATTTTCTTAGTCAAAACGTTTTCCTTTCTCTGTATTCATTTTGTTTTCTGAATCTAATCTTTATGAATAGCGTTATGTTGCAGGATTTATCTCTGATACCCTGTTTCCGATTCTAAAGATTTAAATGTTTGTCTTCTAATATCTTCAATTAAGAAATTCTTGACTGCTTGTTAGTTGAAGTTATTTTCCTCCTCTGTTCTTCCACCCATCATTTTAATTACCAAAAGATCCAGTGAATGTATTACCTCGCCCTGTGGAAAACTTATTTGGCGTTTCTGGTTATTTCTCGGATTTGATTAAACACAGACCCCATAGCCCAATGGATGTGTAGATTGTCTCAACCACTCTCAAAAAACTCTTTACAACAAAACCAACAGTCTTTACACCTAGCCTAATATCTGAAACTAAAATAAAGCTAAATCATATAGAGAGATCCCTCTCTGAAGTTGGAAGGGCTAGATCCCAGCTTTAAAAGCGGTTGGTTAAGGTTACCTTTGTAGATTTCTTCTTTTTCAGCCTCTAGGAAATTTACCAAGTGCTAACATAAATGGCGACTCCACTGGGGAAGAACTAAAACTGATAATCTCGTGACTTCTTTCCCCTAAAGAAAGTTTGACTCTGAGAAGAACGTAATTGTTTAGAGGTTGATTAACTCTGTACATATTACTTCCAGTATCTTCCTTAGAACCTTTTGTTCCTCTATGACTGTCCCTGCAACAGTACAACCTAATATCAAGCCTGGACTATCGAATCAAACGCATATTGCGTCAAACCTTTTTGACTTAATCCTCCAAACTGCCAATAACTGGGAAGAGCTCGAACGTTCGTGGGCATCCATCGAATGTGACATAGTTTCTCAGGAACGATTAGAAGCTAGACGACGTCAGCATAGAAATCTCCCTTAGTTTGCACTTATCATAAAATAAAATAAATATATATATATATAAACCCAAAAAGAGTTCTGGCCCCCAAGAAAGTCCACACTCGATCTCATCTAGACCGAGAACCCTCTACAGCGTTAAATAACCCCGAGAAATTGTTGAGGCGAAAGACCTTCACTTCCAGTTCAGCGAGCGATACTCCACTTCACAAGTCTCCTTCCTTTTCCGGAGAACGGGCTAACCTACAAAACCTTGATCCCGAGCCTTCTCCGCAACGAAACCTGATCAGAACACGGTCTGAAACTTTTGTGTCTAAGCTCATCTTTGACCCAACTGTGGTGCAACCCCGAACCCCCGAAGTATTGTCTCCTACGACTAAACTACAAGTCACTACCTCAGCACCACCCAGTCCTTCATCGTCCGCATCTTCCGTTGCTACCTCTCCAACCACCCAGGCCGTCGGTCCACCTCCTCCGCCCATCATGGCAGCTCGATATGCACCTTTGGTGTTGGTTGCACCTTTACATGCCATGCCCCAAGACTACCAGACTAGACTTCCATAGTTCAATGCAACCGGAACATTAAGCGCACAACAACACATGGATAAAATGAACGACTACTTGGATTTGCAAGAAGTTGAAAAAGTTGACGTTCAAATGAGACTGTTTGCCCAGAGTCTGATAGGGGACGTCAAGAAATGGTTCAAAGCTCTACCTGCCACATCAATCCCTGACCTTGTCGCGTTCCAAAGAAGCTTTCTTGACAGATGGGAGGTAAAGAAAAACCCTCTTCAAATACTGTCAGAATACGAGAACATAAAAAGAAATCAAGGTGAAACGGTCCAAGACTATTGCATCCATTTTAACAACTTGTATAATGCAATCCCAAATGAAATCAAACCTCCCCCGAGTTTGGCATTGATTAAATTCCCTGATGGATTCGATGCTGACATGTCTTACCAATTGAGAGAAAGAAATGCTGCCACCCTTGAAGACATGCAGAAAAGTGCTATTAGTGTGGAGGCAAATCTATTGGCAAAATAGGCCCGGCAAAGGTCAGAAAGAAGGGTCACTATCAAAGAAGAACCTTCCACGTCGACCACAGATTCCAAGCTGGATTCTTTGGCCCGAACAGTGGAATTAATGATGGAAAGAATAAATTTGTCCGATAGAAACCCTCCCAGGGACAACGCACCTGCTCCCCATATTCGGAACCCCAATTTTAGAAGAAATCCTCCTCAAATCAGGCAAAAAGATCAAAGAGATCAAAGGGACCTTAGAGACCAAAGAGAGCAGAGAAGTCATGATCAGCCGATCAGGCCTCCCCTACAGGAAAACTATGCTGATGATGGGGGGGGAGTAAATGAGGAATTGGAGGACAATCATATCAACCTCATGGGCATTCATGATAATGAGGCCATTTTCCTTACTCAAGAAGAGCAAGAACTCTTTCTGCTAAATCAAACAAAGGTTAGTAAGGAGGCCAAGGATGCAGGACAACAGGACCATGAAAACACTATTTTGGAGGTGCACCACCAATATAATCTATGAAGTAAGAAGACAGAAGGAAATTCCTCTAAAAAGACGACCGAAACGCAGAAGGTAGTCAAGGATGAGAAAAATCTCGAGAAGACCACTGTTGAAAAGTCTCCTGAGAAAGGTAGAACTGATGCTCCGGTGAAGAAAAAAATCACTATACTGAAAAGACCGGCACAGCCCGAAGTTTCACCTGCTAATCTTCCTAGTACTTCTGACCAGAGGAATATGGGGGACCAACCAGAACCAATGAGTCAGACCCAAACACCTGCACCTTTTAGCCTGGAGGCAGAATTGGCCAAAATTAAAATTCCCGTCCCACTAACAGAGTTGATACGTAGAGGCGGTTATCGTTCACAGGTACTAAAAACATTAGCCATTGAACCTGACATAGGCACCAAGGCCTTAACTATTGGATCAGTGACTCACTCAGATACTGTGAACCTTGCTGACGACCATCCCGAACTCCTTTTCAGGCCTGAAGTAGATGGTCGAGACGATACCAGTAATGTATCTCCCTTTTACATCAGTTTGAACATACACGATTTGATATTGCATAATGCCATGTTGGATTCAGGTGCCTCACACAATTTGATTCCTAAAGTAGTAATGGAAAAAATGGGATTGGAGGTCACTAGGCCTTACAAAGCTTACACTCGTTTGACTCCAGCAAAGTCAAATGTATTGGTCTGATTAAGGACCTCTGCATCACCCTGGTTCAGATCCCTTCTAAAAGCATGGTAATGGACGTGGTAGTCGCATACATCCCGCCAAAATACGATATGTTGCTGTCCCGGTCCTGGGGAGCTAAGTTGAAAGGAACCTTGCAGCTGGATATGTCTTACGCCACTATCCGAGTGTTTGGACAACAGAGGAGGTTATACAGAGAAACACTGATGAAGTACATGGTCAGCAGTCAAGAGAAACCTCACAATTACCCCCTTTACTCTGCTCATTCAGATTTAGATTCATTCATCTTGTACAATGATGGTGATACTGAAGAGCCAGACCCTCAGTTGTTGGGAGAGGTAGTTAGTCAAGATGAAGGTCCAGAAAACGGTGAGGCAACAAAGATGAAAAATGTAATCACTGAAGAATTCCCTGCTGATTTCTGGAGTATGGATTTTGACAGAGCTGTGAGTAAAGAAGGAGCAGGAGTTGGATTCTGGTTGCATAATCATCAAAAAAGGTATTCAGAAAATCATTCCTATAAATTAAATTTCCACTGCACTAACAACGTTGCTGAATATGAAGCTTTAATGCTCGGTCTGAAGCTACTCTAGAAGGTTGGTGCTAAGCAAATAATGGTAAGGGGTGATTCTGAATTAATTATTAAACAAATTAAAGGTGAATATGCTGCTAAACATCCATGCCTGAGAGCCTACAGGAATGATGTTCTTGACACTTTGAAGTGTTTTAATGAGGTTGACTTGCAGGTAATGCCGAGAGGACAGAATATCCTGGCCGACGGATTAGCTATGTCAGCTGCTTCCTGCAAGATTCCTTTCTGTCAAACTCGCCCATACACTGTTGAAGTGAAATGCAGACCGACGGTGCCCGATAATATCAGGTACTGGCAAGTGTTTGGAAATGACGATCAGATAGAGGACTTTCTGCAATGCAAGAACGATTTTGAATGTACAAACATAGATGTAGAAAACGAAAACGAAAATATAAATAATTCTGAGTTTGAAATAGATAGTGTTAATACTGTAAATACAAAAGATACAAAGGATACAGTAGATTCAGGAGAGTTAGGAGATGACGAACTGGATGCCGAAGTTTTGCAATTGAAAAGCAATATTTTACCTAGAGGGCTTGTCCCTTTAGAAGACCTGTTTGACAATGATGATGTAGCTAAGAAACCAAAAATAGAAGCTCATGGGCAAGAGGTAGAGGACTGCAATATAGGAACGGATGAGAAGCCTAAGATGATCAAACTGTCCAAATCTTTACCCCCAGAACAAAAGCGCAAGTACATTGAACTATTCAAAGAATATTCAGACGTTTTTGCCTGGAGCTATGAAGATTTGAAAGCCTATGATACTAGCATCATACAGCACAGGATTCCCATAAAGGAAGACCAGAAACTGTTTAGGCAGAAACTGAGAAGGATAAATCCCAAGTTGCTTCCATTAATAGAAAAAGAGATTAACAAAATGTATGATGCCAAGATCATAGTCCCGCTACGTTTCTCTAAGTGGGTTTCCAATTTAGTGTCTACACGCAAGAAAATAGGGGAAATCAGACTCTCTATAGATTTCCGCAACCTGAACAAAGCATCCTTGAAGGACAATTACCCCTTGCCTAAAATGGATCACCTCCTACAAAGAGTGGTTGGGTCCAGTCGGATTTCTCTGTTAGATGGTTTCTCAGGCTACAACCAGGTCCTAGTTCACCCAGACGATCAGGAAAAGACCACTTTCACCACACCATAGGGCACTTTCATGTATGTGAAGATGCCTTTTGGTCTGATGAACGCAGGAGCCACCCTCCAGAGGGCAATGGACATTGCCTTCGTAGACGAGTCAGGAAAATTTATTGTCGTTTATCTAGATGACGTGACTGTGTTTTCCCAATCTGATGATGAACACCTGCAGCACCTTAGACGAGTGTTCGAAAAGTGTAGAAGGTTTGGGATTTCTTTAAATCCTAAGAAATGTCTTTTTGGGTTAGAAGAAGGCAAACTGCTGGGACACATCATCTCTAAGGAGGGAATCAGAATTGACCCCAGCAGAATAGAGGCCATACTAAAGTTAGAACACCCAAGAAACCTTAAAGAACTTCAGTCTTTTATAGGACAAATCAACTTTCTTCGAAGATTCATTCCTAATCTGGCCGAACTCCTCCAAAACATCACAAACATGCTCAAAAAGGATGCCAAAATAAAATGGGATCCTGAGTCCCGACAATCTTTCGAACAGGTCAAACGAGCACTCACAGAAGGCCCAGTTTTGATTAGTCCTGATTTCACTAAAGATTTCTATCTCTTTTCCTTCGCCTCTGAACATACAATAGCAGCTGTACTACTGCAGAAGAACAGTGAAGGGTATGAACAACCCATCGCTTTCTTCAGCAAAGCTTTAAGAGATGCTGTCCTGAACTATAATATTATGGAGAAGTAGGCTTTTGCTTTGGTGAAGGCTATAAAGGACTTCAGGGTCTATATTCTTCATTCACACGTCATAGCATATGTTCCAAATGTGGTAGTGAAAGATATCTTGACACAAGACAACCCTGATGGGAGAAGGGGAAAGTGGATTGCAGTTATTCTAGAATACGACATAGAAATTAAAACCACCAAACTGATCAAAGGCCAAGGCCTTACCAAATTGATGGTTGAATCTAACTTTCAGGCTCTTGACATTAATTTTCTAGACGTGGCAGATGAACAGGGTGAGATGGCGACTCCAAAAGTTAAAGAGGTTTTTCTAAACTCTCCATGGTATGCAGACCTTATTTTTGTTGTACAAAATTTACAAGCTCCCCCTGGTTTAACTAAAACTAAAGCTAGATTTTTAAAGTTGAAAGCTTTGAAATTCTGTATTCTAGAAGGAAATTTGTATTGGAAAGACCCTGCAGGTATTCTTTTAAATTGCTTACTCAAAGATGAAGCTGACAAAGTGTTGTAGGAGTTTCATGCAGGTGAATGTGGTGGCCATTTGAACTGGAAAGTTACAGCCAACAAAATACTCAGAGCTGGTTTTTACTGGCCCACCCTGTTTGCAGATGTACATCAGAAAGTAACAGCCTGTCATCAATGCCAACTGTTTGAGGGTAAAAGGAAACTCCTTCCTCTACCTCTTAAACCAATTTCAGTTGAGGCCCCTTTCCAACAATGGGGACTTGACTTCATTGGAGAAATACACCCTCCATCTTCCGGCCAACATAGGTGGATTCTTACTGCCACTTATTATTTTACCAAATGGATCGAGGCTGTACCAAGAAGGCAAGCCACTGACGCTGTTATTATTAAATTTCTTGAAAATAATATTTTGTCTCGTTTTGGTTGTCCTAGAAAGATCATTACTGACAATGTAGCTGCCTTTCGATCGAAGAAACTCATTGACTTCTGCAGTCGTTACCACATTGGCTTGGGGCACTCCACAGCCTACTACCCTCAGGGGAACGGGTTGGCGGAATCCTCGAACAAGACCTTGGTAAATATCATCAAGAAAACATTGCAGGAGAATAAAAAATCATGGCACGATAAGCTGGTATTTGCTTTATGGGCAGATAGACTGACCACCAAGAGGTCAATTGGTATGTCACCGTACCAGCTGGTCTATGGTACTGAGGCTGTTTTCCCAACTTGTTTGGGATTTCCAGTCATGAAGTTACTTCAATAAATGCAAGCTGAGCCAAATGACTCCCAGAGACGAATCAATCAGATGATTCAGTTGCAACAGACTAGAGAGGATGTTTTCAACAAAACGCAAGTCATCCAAGAGAACATTAAGAAGATCTTTGACAAACGAACCAAGGAGGATGACTTCAAGCTGGGAGACCTGGTATTGAGATGGGATGCCAGGAATGAGGACAAGGGAAAGCATGGGAAATTTGATCATCTATGGACAGGGCCCTACAGGATCCAAGCTTTCAGAGGAAAAAACGCCTTTTTGTTAAACAATGCCGATGGGTCAGATCTGCCAGGAGCACCTGTGAATGGCAGAATGTTGGAACATTATGTCCCTCCTCAATAAGAGAATCGAAGAACTCACTCTCCATTGTACATACCGTTTTAATTTTCAGTCATTACTTGCATTTTTCTGAGTGAAGGACAGCGGTCAGTTTGTTGAAGCCTGAAGAGAAGGCCCTAAGCTACTGATCAATCTTTTTCGAAGTTTTCCCGAGAGTAAGACCAACTAAGGCTACTAGATAGATAGGCCCGGAATGACAGGAAACTGGATTCTTGGCACTTAATAGGGCAAGTACCATCCCCAGGTGGAACCGTTGTTATCACCCCATAAAAATGGGAATCAACTTATGACTTGGATATTATTGATATTATCTGTATCTAGTGTTCTTATTGGAAATTTACTCTTCATTTTTGCAAAAAGGAAAAGAAAAAGAAAAAGAAAAAAGAAAAGAAAAAGAAAAAGAGAAAAGAAAAGAAAAAGAAAAGAGGGCAAAAAGAATTGAAACAAAAAGCCCCATGCAATAATAGTAACTTGGTCATACCTTTCAAGCATGACCAAGTTCTTTTAAATTTTCAATGTTGTTAGAACTAGTGAATACATCTGACCACACTGTCTAATCCTGGTCAGATAGCCCCTAGGTTAGAACTAGTGAATACATCTGACCACACTGTCTAATCCTGGTCAGATAGCCCCTAGGTTAGAACTAGTGAATACATCTGACCAGACTGTCTAATCCTGGTCAGATAGCCCTTAGGAAGAATAATACCTTAACCCAACAGTTTAATCTGGGTTATTCATCTTGTGAAAGTAGGTTAGAATGTAGATTAACTTCTTGGCATGCCTTGCCCAAATAAAACCAGATTGATAAAGATGTTACCCTATGACTCCAATGCCTAAGTATAGTCGAAATGATGTCCCCTTGGTGGTGTGTATGAGAAAAATAGAAGAAAAACCCATAAAACACACCTATCCTAAGTTTTTCCCCAATATATGTCACCCCGCTCCTGCTTTATGCCTCGCACATATTTCAGTGGTCCAGATCACAGGGCTTAAATCAATGGCTCACAGAGCATCCCAGACCCCCCTTAGTGTTCTGCTTTTAGACAAAGTGGAGGGGTCCGAAATTAGAGATAATATATACGCAGATCTGGATGGTCCAGAACAGAGCGCCCAGATCCATGGCTCACATCGGATTCCGGATCCCCCT
>ML780683.1:156739-169982 GCA_009831015.1 Picea engelmannii | reverse complement strand
ATTAGTGTCCCAAGACACAGGAAGAAGAAGAGGACATGTCCCATGTTCCATATGCCAGTGCAGTTGGCAGTTTGATGTATGCAATGGTTTGTACTAGACCGGACATTGCACATGCAGTAGGAGTTTTGAGCAGGTATATGTCAAAACCAGGGAAGGAGCATTGGAAAGCAGTAAAGAGGGTCTTCAGGTATCTTCGTGGCACCACCAGTTATGGATTGTGCTACCAAGGAAGACCAGGATTGGACAAAGTGGTGGACATACATGGCTTTGTTGATGCAGACTAGGCTAGAGATTTAGATTGCAGAAGATCTACAAGTGGTATGTGTTTAACCTATTTGGAGGAGCAATCAGTTGGATGAGCAAAAGACAGGCTGTAGTGGCAGTATCAACTACAGAAGTTGAATACATGGCAGCCACTCATGCAAGCAAGGAAGCAGTATGGTTACAAAGATTGTGTTCAGGTATTAGGTTGGTACAACAAGCAGTGAGATTAGACTGTGACAGTCAGAGTGCAATATTCTTGGCAAAGAACCCAGCTTATCATTTGAAGACAAAGCATATTGATGTTCAGTATAACTTTGTGAGAGACATGGTTGAGGAAAAGAAGGTGTTGCTAGAAAAGGTTGACACTTTGAAGAATGTTGTAGATTCATTGACAAAGTCTGTGAGCATAGAAAAGTTCTCCTGGTTTAGAGTAACAATGGGCATTGTTGCCCTAGATTATTGACTATATAATCCCCTGGACCCTTGGATGCAAATAAAACAACAAGTGGGAGAATGTTGGGTATGTGTTATATTCTTTGCATGTGTGTGTGTGTGGGCGCGTCAAATACGACAACTGGGTCTGACCCCTGGATTTTTGCTATTTTTAGCAGATTTTGCTATTTTTAGCAGATTTGTATATTAATCCTAGATTAAGGGATTAGGATTTTGGTATCTACGGAATACCTAAAAGCATTGTATATATTGTATGGAGAATGGTGAAATTTGATATAATGAAAATAAGAAAGGTTTTCCCGGTTGAGGGTTTCTGGTATAAAATCTCTATGTACTCTGTGTATGAGCCATTGATTAATTTCTGTATTTCTTAAGAATCTATATGCATTGCTTTACTTCGCAAGTTTAAAACTTACAATTGTCTCCATTGCGTTGAGGTCTTGGGGGAGAGGGAAACAAGCTTGTTGAATCTGCATCTTGGTGAGACACTTGCCTTGCTGGAGATGTTGTGTTGCTCAATTTGTGGAAGTCTGTCACGAAATTGTTGAGGTTGAGGTTTTTCAATATGTTGGGCTACATGAGAGGACGGTGTGTAGAAGGAATATTTTCTCTTTGTTGCAACCTTGTCGACCTTCTTTTGTTGGATAGAAGGTGCTTGGGGCGAAGCTGTAATGGTTGCAGTGTCCTTCTGTTCCCCTTTTGAACAGATTGTGAAGAAGCTGAATTTTGCAGTGTGAGATACTACCTTGCGACACTTTTTAGGTGGAACAGTAGTCCAAACTACCTATGGTATTCTATAGAGATGACCCCCTAGTGAAACAATGACACTATGGGGTCGAGACTCATAAAAAACATGGCACTTCCACATATATGGTTGGCCCAAGAGAACATTATAGACATCTAATGGTGCAACATCACATAATACCTCATCCTTGAAGGGATGGATGCCATATGACAATCGATATTGCTAGCTGACACGAAGATCTCGTCCTTGGCAAAGCCACCCGATGTTGTATGGCTGTGGGTGTGGTGCTGTCAACAATCCCAACTGTTTGATGACCTCTGCTGAGATGAGGTTCTTCTGGCTTCTGCTATCAACAATACAATGCATCGGGTTCCCCTTCACCCACATCTATGAATGAAAAAGGTGCTCCCCCTCTTCAAGATCTTTTGGTTCTTCTGGTTGAATTACTGCGGTCGTGACAATAGCAGTGGGGTCTGCGTTAATGATCTATCCTTTACCAGTATTTTCATAATCAGATTTTGAATTAGGGTTCGGGTCCTTTTCTTTGATCTTGGCCACCAATGACTATTTTGAGCGACATTCATCGGTATTGTGCCATGGGATTTTATGGAAATCGCACCATTTTCTGGTGTCCTTCTTTATCTTTCCATGACCCTTCTTTTCCTGTAGCTTGGACTGATTTTTAGGAGACTGTTTGTTAGGTCCGTATTTTTCATACTTTGGTTGTTGTGGATTTGCAAACCCAAACTCCAATTTGTTTTGGTGCTTAAATTTCTTCTCACTTTTAACATCATATAGATAAGCAGCACCGAGAGATGAGATGTCTAGAAAATCCATTTCAGTTTGGATGTATCTGTGTAGAGCCCCGCAATATTTCAGAACCAAATGTCGTTCAGAGTCTTTGATACCCAGCTTGGTGTGCAAGGTATGGAAGGTATTGGTGAACTCCAGAACTGCTTGGCCCCTCTCTTGTTGTCGTGTGGTCCATCTCATGTACTGGTCCTCATAGTTGCCAACAGGGTAATACTGTTTCTTTACCGCATCCACAAAAAAATCCCAAGTGGGCTCAACCCCATATATTCCAGACTCCTCTGGTGAAATTTAATCCCATTAAGTTTCCCACCAATGTTTGACATGAGGGAGAGGTTTAAGGAGTGCGAAGGTGATCATTTCTCTGTCAGAAAAATTATGAACAGAGAAATACCCTTCTAGCAGATTTAACCATTTTTCTAGGGCTTCTGCATCTATCTGTCCTTCAAATACATGAATATAAAAATTAACTTGTACTTTGAAAGGTGAGGTGCCTCCAAAGTGGCCTCTTTATGAAGATACACCTGATGTTATCGGGAGAGGTTGAAGGATGTGGAAAAAATTCTCCATCATTTCTTCCCTATGTCGCGTGAGAGCTTGCTCAAGAAACAGACTGATAGGATCGTATGTTCTGTCATTTTTATTTTCTTCTGCCATTGAGGGTTTCTTGGGTGTGTGAGAGTGATTTTCCTCAAGAGAGACAATCTCGAGATCCAACTTTCTATACTTGGACCTCATCGGGGACTTGCACTGAAAAACGATCAAGAGCAACCTGCTCTGATACCACTGATCCAGATTATTTTCGGCACGAAATGAGAGTGAAGATATAATAAAGAAATGCAGAGATATATCACATATATTCAATAATATAACATAAATGTATTAGATATGCAACCATAAACACAGATATACAGTAATACATGATTTCTATTAATGAAAGAAATGTACAGAGACTGTAAAAATACAGAGTGAAAGACTCGCTAGAATGGTGGCAGCTTATCTCTAAGAAGAGATGTGAAGGCTACTTGCTTTCTCAAGAATATGATTACAATGAGGCTCTGAAGGCCCTTTTACAATAAGTAGGAGTTCCAAAAACCCTATACATCCAAAAAACCTAACCCTAGGAGATGAAGCGCCAAAAGTCATGTGGGCCCTGTTTGGGTAAGTTGGTGCATCAACTTCTCAGGGTCGTAACTTTTGCATACGATCTCCATTTTAGGAATATGATAGATCGTTGGAAAGTTATCATCGAGGAGATTCATTTTGGGAGCTCAAACATGTCTTCAATTTTCATTAAGAACCTCTATCTTGAAAATCTTTCATTTAGGCCCTCAAAATGGCCCCGGAAGTTAAAACCTGCTAAAAATAGTAAATTGCTAAAATTGCTAGAAAACTGTTTTGAGCCAGTTGAAAAAGGTGGGTGGCCACTGATATCCACCTGGATCAGTCCTCCCTCCTTAGGAAGAAATTGTCTCCATTGCATTGATTTCCCAAAGGAGAGGGAAAAACGCTTGTTGAATATGCATCTTAGTGAGCTGCTTGCCTTGCTAGAGATGTTGCACTGCTCAATTTGTGGAAGTCTGTCACGAAGATATTGAGGTTGAGGCTGTTCAAAAAGTTGGGCTACATGAGAGGACGGTGTGCAGAAGCAATCTTTGCACATTGCTGCAACCTTATCGATCTACTTCTGTTGGATAGAAGGTGCTTGGGGCGAGGTTGTAGTGGTTGCAGTGTCCTTTTGTTCCCCTTTTGAACATATTGTGAAGAAGCTGAATTTTGCAGTATGAGATACTACCTTGCGACACTTTTTTGGTGGAACAATAGTCGGAACAACCTCTGGTATTCTATAGAGATGACCCTCCAAGGAAATAATAACATTGCGAGGTCGAGACTCATAAACAACATGGCACTTCCATATATATGGCTGGCCCAAGAGAACATCAAAGACATCTAGTGGTGCAACATCACATAATACCTCATCCTTGAAGGGCTGGATATCGTATGAGAATTGACATTGTTGGATGACATGGAGATCTCTTCCTTGGTGAAGCCACCCGATGTTGTATGGTTGCAGGTGTGGTGTTGTCGACAATCCCAACTGTTTGACGACCTCTACTGAGATGAGGTTCTTCTGGCTTCCACTATCAACAATAAAATGTAGGGGATTCCCCTTCACCCACATATATGAATGAAAAAGGAACTCCCCCTCTTCAAGATATGTTGGTTCTTCTGGTTGAATTGTTGTGGTCGTGACAATAGCAGTGGGGTCTGCGTCAATGATATGTCCTTTACAAGTATTTTCAGAATTAGATTCTGAATCAGGGTTTGGATCCTTGTTTTTGATCTTGGCCACTAAAGACTATTTTGAGTAACATTCATTGGTGTTGTGCCAGGGGCTTTTATGGAAATCGCACCATTTTCTGGTGTCCTTCTTTGTCTTTCTGTGACCCTTCTTTTCCTGTGGCTTGGATTGGTTTTCAGAAGACTGTTTGTTAGGGTTGTCTTTGTCATATTTTGGTTGTTGCGGATTTGCAGACCCAAACTCCTGCTTTTTTTGGTGCTTAAATTTCTACTCGATTTTAACAGCATATCAATAAGCAGCATCGAGAGATGAGATGTCTATAAAATCCATTTCAGTTTGGATGTATCTGTGTGGAGCCCCACGGTATTTCAGAACCAAATGTTTTTCGAAGTTTTTGATACCTATATTGGTGCGCAAGGTATGGAAGGTATTGGTGAACTCCGGAACTGCTTGGCCCCTCTCTTTCCACAGTGTGGTCCATCTCATGTACTTGTCCTCATAGTTTCCAACAGGGTAATACTGTTCCTTTACCGCATCCACAAAAAAATCCCAAGTGGGCTCGGCCCCATATATTCCAGACTCCTCTACGAAAGTTTTCTCCCAGTAAGTTTCCCACCAATGTTTGACATGAGGGAGAGATTTAAGGAGTGCGAAGGTGATCTTTTCTCTTTCAAAATTTTTTTGAATAGAGAAATACCCTTCTAGCATATTTAACCATTTTTCTAGGGCTTCTGCATCTATCTGTCCTTCAAATACAGGAATATCAAAATTAACTTGTACCTTGAAAGGTGAGGTTCCTCCAAAGTGGTCGCTTGATGAATATGCACTTGATGCTATCGAGAGGCGTTGAAGGATGTAGGAAAATTCCTCCATCATTTCGTCCCTCTCTCGCCTGAGAGATTTCTCAAGCAATAGATTGATAGGATTGTCTGCTCCGTTGTTTTTATTTTCCTCTGCCATTGAGGGTTTCTTGGGTGTGCGAGAGCGATTTTCCTCAAGAGATACAAGATCAAGACCCAACTTTCTATACTTGGACCTCGTCGGGGACATGCACTGAAAAATGATCAAGAGCAGCCTACTCTGATACCACTGATCCGGATTATTTTTGGCACGAAATGAGACTGGAGATATAATAAAGAAATGCAGAGATATATTGAAAATATTCAATAATATAATAGAAATGTATCAAAGATACAACATTAAACATAGATATATAGTAATACACGATTTCTATTAATGAAAGAAATGTACAGAGACTATAAAAGTACAGAGTGAAAGACTTGCTAGAATGGTGGTAGTTTATCGTTGAGAAGAGATGTGATGGCTACTCGCATTTTCAAGAAGATGATTACAATGAGGATTTGAAGGACCTTTTACAATAAGTAGGAATTCCAAAAACCCTAGAAATCCAAAAAACCTAACCCTATGAGATGAAGCGCCAAAATTCATGTGGGCCCCGTTTGTGTAAGTTGGTGCATCAACTTCCCGAGGTCGTAACTTTTGCATACGATCTTCATTTTAGGAATATGATAGATTGTTGGAAAGGTATGGTCAAGGAGATTCATTTTGGGGGTTAAATCATTCCTTCAAATATCTTTGAGAACATTTATCTCTAAAAACCTTCATTTAGGCCCTCAAAATGGTCATGGAGGTTAAAAACTGCTAAAAATAGTAAATTGCCAAAATTGTCAGAAAACTATTTTGAGCCAGTCGAAAAAGGTGGGTGGCCACCGATATCCACCTGAATCAATCCTCCCTCCTTAGGAAAAAATGGTCTCCATTGTGTTGAGTTCCCAGGGGAGAGGGAAAAGCGCTTGTTGAATCTGCATATTGTTGAGTTGCTTGTCTTGCTAGAGATGTCCTGTTGCTCAATTTGTGGAAGTTTGTCAGGAACCTGTTGAGGCTAAGGTTGTTCAACAAGTCAGGAAAAATGAGAGGATGGTGTGCAGAAGGAATATTTGTTCTTTGATGCAACCTTGTTGATCTGCTTCTGTTGGATAGATGGTGCTTTGGGCGAAGCTGTAGTGGTTGCAGTGTCCTTCTGTTCCCCTTTTGAATAGATTGTGAAGAAGCTGAATTTTGCAATATGAGATACTACCTTGTGACACTTTTTAGGTGGAACAGTAGTCGGAACTACCTCTGGTATTTTGTAGAGATGACCCCCCAGAGAAACAATGACACTGCGGGGTCAAGACTCATAAACAGCATGGCACTTCCACATATATGGCTGGCCCAAGAGAACATCACAGACATCTAGTGTTGCAACATCACATAATACCTCATCCTTGAATAGATGGATGTCATATGACAATCGACATTGTTGGCTGACACAAAGATCTCGTGCTTGGCGAAGCCACCCGATGTTGTATGGCTGAGGGTGTGGTGTTGTCAACAATACCGACTGTTTGACGACCTCTGCTGAGATGAGGTTCTTCTGGCTTCCGCTATCAACAATAAAATGCAACAGGTTCCCCTTCACCCACATCTGTGAATGAAAAAGGTGCTCCCCCTCTTCAGGATCTATTGGTTCTTTTGGTTGAATTGTTGTGGTTGCAACAATAGCAGTGGGGTCTACATCAATGACCTATCCTTTACCAGTATTTTCAGAATCAAATTTTGAATCAGGGTTTGGCTTCTTGTCTTTGATCTTGGCCACCAATGACTATTTTGAGAGACATTTATCCGTGTTGTGCGAGGGGGTTTTATCACCATTTTTCGGTGTCCTTCTTTGTCTTTCCATGACCCTTCTTTTCCTGTGGCTTAGACTTGTTTTGGGGAGAATTTTTTTTAGGGTCGTCTTTGTCATACTTTGGTTTTTGCGTATTTGCAGACCCAAAGTCCCATTTGTTCTAGTGCTTAAATTTATTCTTTATTTTAACAGCATATTGATAAGCAACACCGAGAGATGAGATATCTAGAAAATCTATTTCAGTTTGGATGTATTTGTGTAGAGCTCCACTGTATTTTAGAACCAAATGTCCTTCGGAGTCTTTGATACCCATCTTGGTGCACAAGGTATGGAAGGTATTGGTCAACTTCGGAACTACTTGGCCCCTCTCTTTCCGAAATGTGGTCCATCTCATGTACTGGTCCTCATAGTTTCCAATAGGGTAATACTGTTCCTTTACCGCATCTACAAAATAATCCCAAGTGGGCTCAATCCCATATATTCAAGACTCCTCTATGGAACGTTGCTCCCAGTAAGTTTCCCACCAATGTTTGACATGAGGGAGATCTTTAAGGAGTGTGAAGGCGATCTTTTCTCTATCAAAAATATTGTGAATAGAGAAATACCCTTCTAACAGATTTAACCATTTTTCTAAGGCTTTTGCATCTATCTGTCCTTCAAATATAGGAATATCAAAATTAACTTGTACCTTGAAAGGTGAGGTTCCTCCAAAGTGGTCGCTTGATGAAGATGTTCCTGATGCTATTGGGAGGCATTGAAGGATGTGGGAAAAATTCTCCATCATTTCATCCCTCTGTCGCATGAGATCTTTCTCAAGCAAAAAACTGATAGGATCGTCTGCTTCGTCGTTTTTATTTTCTTCTGCCATTGAGGATTTCTTGGGTGTGAGAGAGAGATTGTCCTCAAGAGATACAAGCTCGAGACCAAACTTGCTATACTTATACCTCATCGGGGACATGCACTGAAAAATGATCAAGAGCATCCTGCTCTGATACCACTGATCCGGATTAGTTTCAGCACGAAATGAGAGTGGAGATATAATAAAGAAATGCAGAGATATATCACAGATATTCAATAATATAATAGAAATGTATCAGATATGCAACCATAAACACAGATATACAGTAATACATGATTTCTATTAATGAAATAAATGTATAGACACTGTAAAAATACAGAGTGAAAGACTCGCTAGAATGGTGACAGCTTATCCCTAAGAAGAGATGTGACAGCTACTCGCATTCACAAGAATATGATTAAAATGAGGCTCTAAAGGTCCTTTTACAATAAGTAGGAATGCCAAAATCCCTAGACATCCAAAAAACATAACCCTAGGAGATGAAGCGCCAAAAGTCATGTGGGCCCTGTTTGATCCGTAAACGGGTCGAGTATTACTCTCCCAAATGTTTACAATGTGAGGATCTTTTAAATTGACTATGGATTATACAGGTTTTATTGAGCATATTAGTTCATTTATCATAATGCATTACAAGCATAAACATAATACAAATGAACATTAAGGAGTATAAAACACATGAAGGCAAATAAGAGAGAGACAACCAATGTTGATAACGGAGTTCACCCCTCCACCTTTGGGGCTATGTCTCTGGACCTGTTCCAACTGGAATGCAGATCTTCTATATTCCTTCTTCAAAGTGAGCTCTCAAAACTCTCTTACATTCAAGGACTATGGCTCTTCATCAGCTCAACACTATGGCTTTCAATAGCTAAGCACTCTCTCTTCTCTTCTCCTTCTCTCAACATGGCTCAAATAAGGAATATATATATTTTTTCCTTACTCACTCTCCAACTAAGAGCATTAATTACAAGATCCACAATTGTAGGATCTGATTACAAAGAAGGAAAAACAAGATCCTTAAAACTAGGATCTTCAACCATCTTAGGCTCAAAAATGGAAAAGTCTCAAAACTACCCAAAGACTTTCCAACCATGCCCTTGATTCTCTCAACCTACAATTGAGAAAAAATGGCAAATTGGTGTGAGGTGGTTTCTCACATGAAAACCAATTTCCATAATTAATAAATGAATAATATGTGAGACAAATTTTCTCTCACAAATATTAATCATTTTAATTACAAGTGAATAATAATAATAATGTATGAGTTATTAAAGATCATAAAATGCATGAGCACTTCATAAAAGCATTAATCAAACTAATATAAAAAATGCATGAAGTATTTTTCCCACAAATGCATAATTAAATGCGTGAGAAATAAAACTCAAGAAAGCATCATTTAAATCCACTTAAACACTTTTGTCGCCACCTTGAAATCAACATGGTGCTAATTTCTTTCATGTGTGGAGATCCATTCGGATCACACCTCCCCACAAAAGAAACTTTTGGTCTCCAAAAGTATCAGCTTCAATCCATCATCAAGTGCATGCAAATGTCTCTGAAAGGCACGTTCCCTTAAGACTCCTTCGCCCTTGTTCTTCAGAATCGGAAGGCAACACCAACACCTACAACTGCTACAACGCAAATGCCTGAAAAAGGCACATCCCCTCAAGACTCCTTCACCTATGTTCTTTGAAATTGGAATGCAAATGCCCACATCTGCTTAAAGTTGCAACCTGTAATTGATGATAACCTGGATCTGTGACTGATCATTCCTGTTTACATTTTATTTTGAAACACTTGCCAAGAGTTTATAACCACACTCATTGGTCAAGTTTACATGAAAATGCCAAAAATAGGCTTGCTTCAATCAACTTTTTACAAAGAAGCCAATAAGGCTTAATGCGCAAAAATACGCCTCTCACTCTTCCTCACGTAAGAGTGGCTAAACAAGCCTTTTTACAATGCATCATAATCACTTTTACATGGAAATTACATGCTTCAAAATAAAACAAAGTCTCAATACCTTTACATGGCCAACACATCAAATCTGATGTCAAAATATGCGCTATGGTGAGAAATCCTCATGGAAAAAAATGTACTAGAGGTGGAAGTTCCCAAAATCCAACTACAACATTACGAGCATCATTTCCAAAGTGCCCCTTCCATGCCATCTTTCCACATGGTAAATATTTTTAAATAGTTCACATAGAAGAACTATAATGGACATACCTATTTTKCAAAAGBTKCCCTTGGAATTTGGTCTTCGGTTTATGGTTCCAATGATGGTATCTCGACAATCAATACTTTGGCCTCCATGCTAACGTTCACGATGTTGTGGCATGTCTTTGGCTCTCAGTCTTATGATCGACCCTTGTACAAAGGTTTATAGAACCTGTAATTAAAACCAAGTTTCGCCCATCATACCACAGCACATATATTCAACCTCAGCCTCTGATCTATGGCTCTCAGGTCTTTAGGAAGGAAGAATCAATCAAGTGAAGTTATCGCCTGCCCAATAAATAATTGTTGCACAGACTGAATGACTTCTCCCCAAACTACTCATACATACTATGTGGATCGGTAGCTTGACTTCAACGTTCCCTGATACGTTTGGCTCTTTGGCACCTGCAAGTGATCACCAGATCCAAATCCAATTTGTGTGCTTTGATTTTGGTCTCGATATTTCACAAGTGAGAAATTCGGTGGTCCAAAAACCAAACCTTGATCTATGGTCTCAGTTCCATGGTATGGGTTCTCTGCAACTCGGCGGTAAGAAAACAGTGGCAATCCCTTTCCAAACAATGTAATTGCCGTAAACCAAATTGATGCGTGCATTCCCTCCAAGTACAACACATGGAAAGTTGAATGCAGTAATTACTCCAACTATTCCAAGAGGATTCCAAACCTCCATCATCATATGATTGGGTCGTTCTGAAGTTATGATAGAGACATTCAACTGTCGACTTTCATGCCACATCGAGTGGAAATAAGTGGACACATGTCGCATCATTTCATACTATGTCCAAAACAATATTAATGGAGTCTCAATCACCGGTATTCACATCGTCTGCAATCTGATATTTATGGATTTGATCCGCGAGCTATGGGAGCCACGTATTGGAGAATATTAGTGGAGATTTAGTGGATCACATCATATTGGATATTCATCTATCCGCACCACAGGAGGGAGCCACATATTGGAGAATAATCTCCCATGAATCTGGATCGATCCCAGTATTTGAGAAAACCCCCTCGGTATTCTCCAGGGGAGGGACGAGCTTGAAATTCCTTCATCACGTCTTCGTTAAACCTCGTGGGAAAATCGTGAACATAAACATACCTCCCACCGCATGGATCACTACTATTCTTAGCGGTTTTTAGGGCCTTCAGGAAGGGTTTCGGCAGAAAAAGATTCTGATTTTCCCATCCTTGGATGGGAATTCCCTCAGATCTGTACTGCGGAGCATTGTCAAGGGAAAAGAATGGGAAACAAAATATGACGCACCACATAGCACAACATATCAATACCATATAAAATAATTTGTAGCGGGACTTGCCTGTGGATTTGTCCATTCTCTTACATTCGAGGTTCAAACCGGGCGGCATCACATCACGCTACTACAATATTCATCTACGAGTCTCTTCCATCTCCCAGCGCCATCTTCTCCTCATCTGTCTTTGGGAGGTTCGGCCCAAACAAGGGACATTTCCCTTGTAGTTATGACAAGATCCATGCTTGTCGTTGTTCCTCTGACCACTCTTTGTAGGATCCAATGCCTAAATGCCTTGTAATTGCATCAGCAACATCACTGTGTCTGTCAGATTCCTGTCTGATATCCAGCTTAACAAATGACAAACCAAATGTTGAAACTTGACACATAAAATCAAGAAGACTACCATCTGCAATTGGCTGGTCCCCAGTAGAACACAGTGATCGGTAACAAAGTTCAAGTTGCTCCAAAAAATTGTCAGTATTTGGGTCCTGGAAAACAAACAACCATTTCATCCATCAGTTCACGCCACTCAGGCTTTGGTGCAACTGGAGGCCGCATTCCATGCTCAAGAGTGGTAGCAATAAATCGTTGGAGAGTTCTGTTCCCAGTATAATCCTTCCCATTGAGGGCAAGGCAAGAAGAGAAATGGTGACTAGGGGCAGTTGGGAGGAAGATAAGGAAGGCTGCAATCATCAACCATATTCAAGATAAGAGGCAACTTTCTCATCCAGAGGCTGTTTGGCGCGATTTTCATGCCATTGGATTTCTCTCATCTAGCCCTTCTCAATGATGCCATTACTTCTCGATTCCAAGTCAGAAAATTTTTGAGTGTTTTCCATCAAAAGGGAGATACCTGCCCCCATAAAACTTGAAATTTTGCAACATAGCAGAAATAAAACTTGCAGAAACATTATGAACTGTTTACCAAACCAGCACCAAGCACTTTCATATCGTAATCGTGCTTTTCCAATGGTGGATGGAGCCTCCTTCTTCATAGGCTCTTTTACATTCTACTTGTTTGACTTTTGGCAAATTTCAGGGTGCAATTTCTAGCACTTTTTCTCCCAATGGCCACTGATTTTGCAGAAATTGCAGAAATTCCTTCGTCTTCCATTCAGCTGTACATTCCTTGCAGGAGGATACGAAAGGTTCTTCTTCTGCTTGGTCTCACTTCTCATGGACACATCTGTCTTCTTAACCCACATTTTCTTTGTTTGATGCTTAACTACATCACGGTTAGAAGATCTATGGAAGCAATCATTTCTCTTATATGCAAAAGAAGAACTTGAATGACTGTTATACCTTCCTGACTTGTCCTTGAACTGATGAGGACTAATTGTCTTGATTCCCTTCTTGGAATCCGGTGGTGAAGAGATGGCTTTCGCTTCAGCAAATTTCAAGCATTCTCCTTTCTCTTCATGTCCATAAGCCAAGATTGCAAATGGTTGTCTTGGTACAACCTCCAATGGCTTGGTGACTCCTTAACCATTAATGCCAAGTCCACCTCCTCTATACCCCATCTTCGTGAGGATATTCATGCCAACATTAGTTTCATATTGAGAGAAAACAGAACATGAAGAAACATCATATACCTCGGTTTGAGATGCAGCATCCATCTTCTCAACCT
>ML780683.1:123921-156546 GCA_009831015.1 Picea engelmannii | reverse complement strand
ATTGACTATGGCTTATACAGGTTTTATTGAGCATATTAGTTCATTTATCATAATGCATTACAAGCATAAACATAATACAAATGAACATTAAGGAGTATAAAACACATGAAGGCAAATAAGAGAGAGACAACCGATGTTGATAATGGAGTTCACCCCTCCACCTCTAGGGCTACGTCTCCGGACCTGCTCCAACTGGAATGCAGATCTTCTATATTCCTTCTTCAAAGTGAGCTCTCAAAAATCTCTTACATTCAAGGACTATGGCTCTTCATTAGCTCAGCACTATGGCTTTCAATAGCTAACCACTCTCTCTTCTCTTCTCCTTCTCTCAACATGGCTCACATAAGGAATATATATAGTTTTTCCTTACTCACTCTCCAACTAAGAGCATTAATTACAAGATCCACAATTGTAGGATTTGATTACAAAGAAGGAAAAACAAGATCCTTAAAAGTAGGATCTTCAACCATCTTAGGCTCAAAAATGGAAAAGTCTCAAAACTACCCAAAGACTTTCCAACCATGCCCTTGATTCTCTCAACCTACAATTGAGAAAAAATGGCAAATTGGTGTGAGGTGGTTTTTCACCTGAGAACCAATTTCCATAATTAATAAATGAATAATATGTGAGACAAATTTTCTCTCACAAAGCATCATTTAAATCCACTTAAACACTTTTGTCACCACCTTGAAATCAACATGGTGCTAAGTTCTTTCACGTGCGGAGATCCATTCGGATCACTGTTTGGGTAAGTTGGTGCATCAACTTCCCGGAGTCGTAACTTTTGCATACGATCTTTGTTTTAGGCATATGATAGCTCGTTGGAAAGGTATCATCAAGGAGATTAATTTTTGTGGATCAATAATTCCTTTGATTTTCATTGAGAACCTATATCTCTAAAACCTTCATTTAGGCCCTCAAAATGGCCCCAGAAGTTAAAAACTGCTAAAAATAGTAAATTACCAAAATTGCCAAAAAACTATTTTGAGCCAGTCGAAAAAGGTGGGTGGCCATCGATATCCACCTGGATCAATCCTCCCTCCTTAGGAAGCAATGGTATCCATTGCGTTGAATTCCCGGGGGAGAGGGAAAAGTGCTTGTTGAATCTGCATCTTGGTGAGCTTCTTGCCTTGCTGGAGATGTCACGTTTCTCAATTTGTGGAAGTTGGTCATGAACTTGTTAAGGTTGAGGCTATTCAACAAGTCAGGATACATGAGAGGACGATGTGCAGAAGGAATCTTTGCGCTTTGCTGCAACCTTTTCGACCTGCTTCTATTGGATAGAAGGTGCTTGGGGCGAGGTTGTAGTGGTTGCAGTGTCCTTCTATTCCCCTTTTGAATAGATTGTGAAGAAGCTGAATTTTGTAGTATGAGTTACTACCCTGTGACACATTTTAGGTGGAACAATAGTTGGAACTACCTCTGGTATTCTGTAGAGATGACCCCACAGAGAAACAATGACACTATGGGGTCGAGACTCATAAACAACATGGCTCTTCCACATAAATGGCTGGCCAAAGAGAACATCACAAACCTCTAGTGGTGCAACATCACATAATACCTCATCCTTGAAGGGTTGGATGACCTATGACAATCGACATTACTGGCTCACATGAAGATCTCGTCCTTGGCGAAGCCACCCAATGCTGTATGGATGCGGGTGTGGTGTTTTCGACAATCTCAACTGTTTGACAACCTCTACTGAGATGAGGTTCTTCTGGATTCCACTATTAACAATAAAATGGAGCAGGTTCCCCTTCACCCACATCTGTGAATGAAAAAGGTGCTCCCCCTCTTCATGATCTGTTGGTTCTTCTGGTTGAATTGTTGTGGTCGCAACAATAGTAGTGGGGTCTGTGTCAATGATCTGTCCTTTACCAGTATTTTCATAATCAGATTCTGAATCAGGGTTCGGCTCCTTGTGTTTTATCTCAACCACCAATGACTATTTTGAGGGACATTCATCGGTGTTGTGCCAAGGGATTTTATGGAAATCGCACCATTTTCCGGTATCCTTCTTTGTCTTCTCGTGACCCTTCTTTTCCTATGGCTTGGACTAGTTTTCGGGAGACTGTTTGTTAGGGTCATCTTTGTCATACTTTGTTTGTTGCAGATTTGCAAACTCGAACTCCCATTTGTTCTGGTGCTTAAATTTCTGCTCAATTTTAACAGCATATCGATAAGCAGCACTGAGAGATGAGATGTCTAGAAAATCCATTTCAGTTTGGATGTATCTTTGTAGAGCCTCATGGTATTTCAGAACCAAATGTCATTCAGAGTCTTTGATACCTAGCTTGGTGCGCAAGGCATGGAAGGTATTGGTGAACTTCGTAACTTCTTGGCCTCTCTCTTGCCATAGTGTGGTCCATCTCATGTACTGGTCCTCATAGTTGCCAACAAGGTAATACTATTCCTTTACCGCATCCACAGAAAAATACCAAGTGGGCTCGACCCCATATATTCCAGACTCCTCTGTGGAAATTTACTCCCAGTAAGTTTCCCACCAATGGTTGACATGAGGGAGAGCTTTAACGAGTGCGAAGGTGATATTTTCTCTGTCGGAAAAATTGTGAACAGAGAAATACCCTTCTAACAGATTTAACCATTTTTCTAGGGTTTCTGTATCTATTGTTCCTTCAAATACAGGAATATCAAAATTAACTTGTACCTTTAAAGGAGATGTGCCTTCAAAGTGGCCACTTGATGCTATCGGGAGGCGTTGAAGGATGTGGGAAAAATCTCCATCATTTCGTCCCTCTGTCGCATGAGAGCTTGCTCAAGCAATAGACTGATAGGATCGTCTGCTCCATCATTTTTATTTTCTTCTACCATTGAGGGTTTCTTGGGTGTGTGAGAGAGACTTTCCTCAAGAGATACAATCTTGAGACCCAACTTTCTATACTTGGACCTCGTCAGGGACATGCACTGAAAAATTATCAAGAGCAGCCTGCTCTGATACCACTGATCCGGATTATTTTCGGCATGAAAGGAGAGCGGAGATATAATAAAAAATGCAGAGATATATCGCAGATATTCAATAATATAACAGAAATGTATCAGAGATGAAACCATAAACACAGATATATAGTAATACACAATTTCTATTAATTAAAGAAATGTACAGAGACTGTGAAAAAACAGAGTGAAAGACTCACTAGAATGGTGGCAGCTTATCTATGAGAAGAGATGTGACGGCTACTCAAATTCACAAGAAGATGATTACAATAAGGCTATGAAGTCCCTTTTACAATAATTAGTAATGAAAAAAACCCTAGACATCCAAAAAACATAACCTTAGGAGATGAATCGCCAAAAGTCAAGTGGGTCTCGTTTGGGTAAGTTGGTGCATCAACTTCCCGAGGTCGTAATTTTTGCATACGATCTCTATTTTATGCATATGATAGCTCGTTGGAAAGTTGTCATCGAGGAGATTCATTTTGTAGGCTCAAGCATACCTTTGGATATCATTGAGAACCTAGATCTCAAAAAACCTTCATTTAGGCCCTCAAAATGGCCCCGGAAGAAAATAGTAAATTGCCAAAATTGCCAGAAAACTGTTTTGAGCCAATCGTATATTGGGAGATCAGATCTGGTTCTTATTTCATGTTTATGCTATTGTTCAACACTTCTTACATGGTTCTACATGATCGATGAAATCTTGGTTTTAGTAGCGATGGGTAAGGCTTGTTACGTGTTGGTTCTGATTGCAACAAATGAAGGATGGGTAAGGCATGTTATCTTTTGTTTTTGTTGCTCTAAACTCTAAGTTCATGATTACGATGACCATCCATTGTTACCCTTTCTATATGTTCCTGGATTCATTACTATGACACCTGCAAAAGATACAAGTTACTAACAATAAATAAAGAGCAAATGAAAGGAAATAAAGCAATATAAACAAAAACAGAAAAGGAAGAAGCTTGACTATACTAATATGCTACACTATATGCATTGGAATTGAAAGAATCGTAGTTAGTCCTAGATAACGAGGTTAGTGGCTATACAATTTATTGAGATATATGGAAATACATGTGATATGAGCTATAGTATGGTTGGCAATGGTTAATGTGACATAGGGTGTGGCTCTTGGAAATTAGTGAATGTTGGTTTCGATGCATGGTTTTGTTGAATGAAGTAATGGATTAGTGGACTGGAGTGTACTAAGGAATTGAATAACTAGAGGATGGAGGCGACGTGCATTTACTGGATGTCACTCTATACCCCTCCCACTGGCCATCACCCTAGCTATTGTTCAGTTGTGTTCGTTGTGGTTAAGCTCAGATTATCAAGCAGAGGAAGAACTACTCGAGCAAACTCACGTTTTTAAGGTTTTTGTGGTTACAGGTATGTCTTTTTTCCATCCATGAACCCACTCTGGTTATGAAATAGATATTGGCTCAGTGATGTATGGGTCTGTTATTTCCTTAAGTCTGGCAACTGCATAAAATTGTGATACTTTTTTAAATGAATGTTTAGTGTGGTTTTCATTGCAATAATGTTTGAAGTCATAGTTTCATTGACCATTCTGAGTGTTATAAGCCATGAAGGTTGTCTACCATCCTTATTGGTATTGGTTGAAGTGTTTTCATCCGGTCTAGATTGGATGGTTGTCTCTACGATCCTTATCACCATACCCGGTCATTTTATTTTATGGGGTTTGTTGGGTTTTAAACACTTTGTGTCACTGTGTATCGTTTCACTTGGGTATTGGTTTGTTAATGTTATTCACATTTTCCCAGTGGATTATGATGGTTGTTATGCCAAAGGGTTTTCTTGAGGATGATTTCTATTTATCGGCTTTGTTCTATCTCAGCATTCTTCGGTTGTTATAAGTTTTGTTACATGACCAAATTGAAACCTTTTCTCCTCTATTCATAGTGTCTCCTATCCCAGAAATTGTCACCATGTCTGCAAAGTTATTGGCGGTATATCCTGTGTGTGCACCGTTGGTCTCGAAGGTTCTCGGATAATGTTGGGGGTCGACTCCAGTCTCCCTGTGTTGGTCCACAGAGAAAACCCTTGATTTCTCAAGCCCGTTTTTTGGTAGAGGGAACCATTATGTCATGTCAAGGATGTTGTTGATTGTTATGAGTTGGTGGTGTATTATCAACATTGTCAATTACTGGCTCGTCCCTGTGGATTATGTTGGCAGTGGTGTTGGTTTTTGTATTTAGTCACTGCATTGGTTATTATGACATTTGAATTGTTAAGCCAACATTATTTATAATTGTTTAAGTCACAATGATGCTTCATGCATGATGAATTGGTTGTGCGGACTTCCTATAGCATGTTATGTTGAGTTCATGGTTGTTGTGACTATGTGTTTTAATTTGAAAAATGGGAGTATCGTAATCGTGGCTACCCACTGTATATGCTTTGGATATTATTTGATTGCACCGTCAGAGATGGTCACGGGTTTTTAAACAATATGGTTTGTTGCATTGTTGTCGATTTGAGAAATGGGATTGGGCATACTGTTTCTTACTCCTTGTACTGGATTGATAGCACACCATCATATCAGTTGAAATGGTGATTGTTGCTACTATGTGTTTAGATGACAAGACAATATTTTCGCAAATTAAAATATTGGTGATTGTGTTTGACTGTCCACTATGTATGTTGATGAATATCATGCATCGTAGCATAGATAGGCACAGGTTCTGTAATAGTATGATCTCATTAAAATTTAATTATTAAATGAAAGTGAGGGATGAAATCGGGCTCACTTTTGTATCTGTGTTTGATTAAGGAAATAGTTCATCGACAGTGTTTGATGTTTTGATGATGAACAAAATGGAAATAAGTGACTGTGTGTTCATTTGGGATTTGTTTTAAAACAATAGGTGGACAAATGAGAAGAAACAAAACTCTTCTACACGTTGTTGTGGAATGAATTTTGTCTAGTGTTGACGACACTATGTTAATGATTTAATTGCGAATAGTGGGCAAGTTAATACAAAAATTGATTAAATTATACACAATAGTTGTTTAATTGATCACAGTGACTATTTGGTTGGTGTTGGATCTTTTACGTTTGATATAGAATGTTTTATGTATTACTTAATTAATTTTATGAATGGTATATGTTCTCTTTCCCTACCATTATTTCACTTTTCGCTAATTGCAATCCCCTCTCCTTCCCACATTCGCTTTTCACTCCATGTTCTTAAAATTAATTATAGTTAACAGAATTTTGTATTGAAATAGTTTGAAATCGCATTTTCTAGGTTGAATCACAGTGATATGTCCCTTGGTTTACATTACAATTGATTTTGTGTTGTCTGTGAGTAGTAACCATGATTATTTCCCCCTCATTTTAACATTTTTCGCTCAATACAAGCCCCTCGCATATCCCAGAACCTTCGTTCACCCCATGCTCATTGACAATGGTTAAACAATTTGTATGGATTGGATTTCATCTGTCTGCTATGTTTTGAGCCAAAATTTATTTCATATTTTAAAAGAGTTTTCATGTATGGTGGTTAAAAGGGACTATTTGCTAATCAATTATGCATACATGAATGAGCTCCTCAAGCAAAACGCTGAAAATCAAGGCCCACCATGCCCCTGACAAAGGGAAAGCCACTACTACCCCTTCCTCACCTTCAATTGATTATGATAAATCTGTGTCCTCCCGCATGCATTTGAGGGATGATTTCTCTCCTGTGATCAGTGAGATTAAGCCTAAAATATCCACACAGCCTAAGGAAAATTCATAAAGATTAAAAGGTAATAGAAACAACAAGGGAAAGATTGCCTCGCAGACTGGAAAATATGGATTTTAAGTTTTATGTTATTTATTGTTGATGACAGTTGACTTCATAAATTTTGGACAGCATGATGTTTTCTTTGAATTTATGAGTAATATATTTTTGAAAGTAATTTAAAATATCAATGAGATGAATTGTCAAATATGAATGTGATGATGGGAGTCACAAGGAGGGTTGTTTTGTTTAATTAACTAGTTATGCTATGATTGTTAAGAACTAAAGGGAGTGACAAGGGGTCCCACCTACTAGTTATTATTTATTTAAAACCCTTAGTATGATTTATTACTTTTCCCCTTTAACTAAAAATTTAGTTGAGTTTTTAGTTAACTTAACTAATGAAGTCGTTGAACTACTTCAACCAATTCTAATTTGCTTAAAGGAAAAAGGAAAGGGAGGAACAAGAGGAGGATAGAAGGAGAAGCATACTAAGGTTTTCTCTTTGAGTTTATGTTGAGATAGTTCAGTTTTCATTCATTCCTTAATTTATCACAAGCCTAAATTTTTTTTATGATAGGAGGATCTTATTGTAGACAGCAAGATTCAGGGTTTAATTACATCATTCAGACACTTGTTTTTCAGAGGTCTTGACCTATCTTTGATAGTCTGTGTAGACTTGTCTGTTTGTGAATTAGTTTTCATGACTGAAAAAGGCTATTATCTAGATTCGAGTGGGTAGCAATCTGTGGCAAGTTGATCCAGCTTTTAGAGTTCATTTTTTTATTTTTTGTCAGAGGTCCTTTTGTATGTTCCATCAGGGATGTCTAAGTTTGACTTTGGTCCAAAACTTCTTCATGAAATTTTGTAAAGAGAATGACTCTTTGGTGAATTGAAATGAAATAAATGATTTCTTTATGTCTCATATGTCTTGATTATCATCTTGGTGTCTTTTCTCCTGTCTCTACATTTATTTCAACAACTGTTATATTTAGAAAATCATATAAAAAATGGATTTTTCAACAAGATTTTGTTTATAAAAAGACTAGCCTAAGAACTTGTAATCAATAATTGTGAGTTAGGATATTAATTTTTTTGGCTATAAACATAAGGTCATATTCCCATCTATTTTTCTTTATCCAAGCAGAATCTGAAAATGCTTGAGTAAGATCATTTCATATCTTTTCCTCAACATTTATTTTGGTGACCATACTGGGGAGATCTTCAATATCTCTCTGGTTTATTTTTATACTTGATTATCATCAATACATCTATTTTTCTGATATTGATTCTTTGATTGTTTTATTTCTTAATGACTCTACCTGTTACAAGGCAACCCAATATTGAGCCCGGTCTTCAAGAGAAGACCACCATTGCTTTGAATCTGTTTAACACCATTTTAGACACTCCCAATACTCGTGCTGAGCTTAATCATTCATGGGAAACAATTGAATGAGATATTAGTGCTCAAGAACGATTGGAAGATAGACGTAGACATCCTAGAAATCAGCATTAACCTTCTTGTTTCTTCATTTTTGGCCTTTCTTTAATGTCCTTAGACTCTCGTGTCTCTAGAAGAACAAGAGGTTGATCACCTGAAATTAATCCTATTGTTGAAATAGGAAGAAGGAACATTGTGTTATCTACCCAACAAAGTGCTCTAAGGAGAATTGTGTTTGATTCATCCAGTTTGTCTTTCTTTTCCTCATCTATCATCCACAATATGGCATCTAGTGGTGCCACTGAAAGTTCTTCCTCTTCTTAGTCATCATATTCGTTAGTGATTGATAGCTTATATAGCCACCATATCCCTATCCAATCTACCAAAAATCCCACCAAAGTCATTAAAAAGTATGGGCTTTTTCAGTTTGAAGAAGACACCACAACCACACCGTGGCATGCATCCTCTCCTCTTAACCTAGCACCCAGTACTCATCCACCTCCTATATTCAAAGAACATCTTCCTAGGTTTTCAGGAAGTAACACTATCACTACAAATGAACACCTCGTGGAATTTTCTAATGCTTGTCATAACATAAGAGCCAATGACAATGTACTTGCATGTGTTTATTTGTCAATTCCTTGAAGGGAAAGGTTGCGGCTGATTTCTTTGACCTTCCTCCTAAGATTATATCTACTTGGGAGGACTTAATCTATTGGTTCATATCCACTTATGGGAAATCTAAAATCCCAACCAAGAAGTTATGGGAATACAATAACATCACCTATAAGGATGGTGAGACCATCAAGTCCTTCAACTTGCGTTTCACTAAGTTATACAATCAAATCCCTGAACTCATTCGACCTTAGAACCAAGCCCCTTTAATGAATTACTAAAGTGCATTACTTTCCCCCTACCGTCATAGTCTTGAGGAAAAATTCATTGGTAATCTCAGTTATTCTCTGCATACTTGTTCAGATTATGAAGAACAACTTGAAAGAACATGTCTTCCCCAGGGAAAATCAGTTAAACAGACATACATGTATGCCCACTTACAGCTATTACAAGATATGAAAAATTGTATGATAGCGTATGAGCGAAAGTGGACTGTCTCCCCTCTCACCCCTGGAGCTTCATCCTCTTTTTCACCCCCCTTTAGTAGTCCAATTGAAAATAATTTTCATCCTAAAGTTATCTTGCCTCAAAGTTGGTGTAACTTTTGCGAAGAAAACCACGAGGAAGCCACATGTGAGGTAAGGAAGAGTGCCAGAGATAAATTCTTTGGTAAAATACCAGAAACTACTATCATTGTCCTATATTTTGCAGAGCCAGAAGATGTCACGATCATCAATACTAGGAACAAAGCCTATGCTCCCAAGGGAAAATTTGATCCTCCCCGCAAGTATTCTAGCCCGAGCTCATTTTCACCCACTGCTATCATTCAGGTTCCTAAGGTTCCTGACAGTCAAGGAATAACTTCCCCTCTCCCCTCTTCCAAGTACAATATCTTGAATCAGTTGGCCAACATCAAAGCATATGCAACCCTTTTGGACATGGTTGTCTTCCCTGAACAACAGAGGCATCTGAAACAATTCATGGAAGGAAAATATTTTGTTGTATCCAACCTCTCTGAAGAGGCAAAAAAAGAGGATTCGTCTGTAAATAAAGTAGGTGTACATAATTTTAGATACCATATAAAAAAAATCCCCCTTTTTATATTTCTGTAAATATTATGGATAAGATCACCCATTGTTGCCTCATTGATGGCAGTTTGGGCCCATGTGTGATGTCGAAGATTATTATGGAAGCGTTAGGCTTGTCTTGTACAAATGAAAATGTCGGAAGCATGCTCTCCTATAATAGCCTACAACAAATGACCATAGGTGATATTAAAGATGTGACCTTAGTTTTATGCACACACCCTGAAATAAGGATAACCCTTAGTATTCAGGTAATTGATATGCTAGTAAGAAATTACTCAATCATCTTGAGAAGAGATTGGCAAGCCTTAATAGGTGGATACCTTTCACTTGATGGAACACATTTATCTGTTCCTCGGAATGGTAAAATAATTATAGTCCTTAGAGAGGGAAGGATTTCACCTTACATAGAGATTGTCCCATAGCCTAATGTACACTATATCGAAGAGGACCTAGGGGTGTGTTAGCACTGCCACTTTTCTTTCCATTTAGAGGCGATTTTGAGTCACGTAGTGATCCATACGTCCAAACATGTGAATTCAAGTGTGTAATATCGTAATGCTGAAATCCGCAAATGGTCGGTTGGCCCTTGGAAATGGGAAAGGGTGTCAGAGTTGAAAACTGTATATGTGGTACGAGCTTGTCTTTTCCCAAAAGGCTGAATCCCGTTAAGAATCTAGTTTCTACATACCCCCTGTCGATTCAAATGGTTAATACATGTTGTTTTGGCAAGTCCCAAAGTTATTATCATTCCACCATGAAGGCCGAAGGAATGAAGAATTTCAGTGTTCGTATTATGCCTACACAGAAAATCGTATCACCTGCATTCCACACGCATGGATTTTCCATGAGCGACCTGAAGGCCAACTTGAAACTTCTCATTGCCATAAATTCATTGATGTCCAGTATGTTCTCCTCTTTTGGCCGATTTGCTATAAATTGCAGGTGCTCATCGTGTTTCTCCAGTCGTAGAACCTAGCCTAATTTCTTTTTTCCCAATTTCCCTTTGCCAATCTAATTGGTTCAGAACTGCTCCTCGATACATTTGTTCAAAACATTGCGTGTAGACTATACCTTGGTTGCACCATGGAAGTTTCTCAGAGTACAGGAAAGGTTGTGCGGAGAAGCAGAACTACAAGGTCTGAACCTCAAAGAGATTGGAATTCTTTTGCGCCTACAACAACCATTCACATAAACATAGAAGAATCCATTTTTTCACCTACAGAAAAGACCAGTTTAAGACATGAAATGATCGAGACAGAGAAACTCATACAGAAGGGGGAGATGGAAAGAGCCTCCTCCTCCAAACAACAACTACCTCAGAGGAGAGGCAGGCCAAGAAATAACAAGGATATCACAAAGTCTCGAATTCCAAAAGGACCACGCATTGGAATGGCAGCTGAAGGACTGTTCAAGAACGTCACTCAGCAATAATTTGTCGGGAAATCGAATCAGGAATGCAGGATCAGGACAAGGAAGGAGGAATCCATGGGGACAAATGAATAAATTCCATCTCAGTAGCTGAAGCAAGCAAAGATGGCTATTGTCAAGATTTATCAGGAGAACAGGGAATTAAAATGATAGCTAGCGACAAAGACCGCAGAGGCATCAGCTGCACAGAATCATGAAGGGAATGTGGCATAGATGAAAAGGAAGCTTAAAGAAACTCAGAATGTTATTTTCCAGCTGCGAGAAGTGCAAAGGCTACCATAAGAAAAGCACATGGATCATCCCGGAGAGTGCGGGTCAGCTTAATAGGAAGTCTGTGTGGCTCTTGTCAGCGTGCAAGAAGAGAAAGGTTAATGGGCGACGTTTTGATTAATCACATTTTTGAGTGATACACGTCTGTTGAATACATCTACCTATTTTGATAACGGTCATGAGAAATCAAACAACGATTTTATGCGCACAACTCTCTAGCAAATAGGCTCGTGACGAAAGGCGAAACCAACATTGCAGACAACAAGTTTTGGACGGACACCTGTTCGTTAGGATAACCGATCGAGATACATAGTGACACATTTTTCCCTACATCGGATCCTGACCGACAATCAGATCTCGTGGTGAAACCTGAATACGGTTATTAGTAGACATGCATGATTGTTGCCTATTTTTAGATAGTGCCATGCGAAGAGTCTCTGGCGCATGTGGCGCGGTTTTCCTAGTCTAGAGTTAGCATTTAGAAAGGGGGGCAGCCCAAGTAGCACCCCCATTTATATATTTCATCTTTTTAATGTAACCAGGGTTGGTTGGCAATTTTGAGAAACAAATGCTATTGTATGTAGTCTCAGTTTTTTACCGAAATTTAATGCAAAGGTCTTGTGTTTTGATGTAAAGATTCTAGTTGCGATAGTTGGATGTATTGTGTTTCTTTCTCTGCGTATGTTTTTCCTATTACCTTTTATTCCATATCTTATATCATCTATTTTGGAATGAATTTTTGAACCTATGGATTCATTGTACTGTGCCCCTTATTTGTGCCACTTAGACAAATCGTTTTCCTCTCAAGCTAACTCCGATTTCATCCACAACAACTCTCTTGAGTTTCTTCCTCTTTTTTTCTCCCACCACACTTTACGGTTAACACTGAAGGTTGTCGCTCACCTAGACTTTTCCTCTCGAATCTAGTCACTAAGTCATTTGTTTCGTCTCTTCCTCAGACTGACCCCATAGCTCGATTTTTACTTTTCTGCGCCAATATAACCAGAAGTATTTTATCATCAGTTTTAAAACTATGCATCATTCACAAATCCATATCCTACGCGGAGACGACGCCATTTCTGAGAGAGCCCTCTCTAGATCTGAAAGGCTAATTTTGGGTCTCAAAGTTGGTTGAAAAAGTTACCTTCGTTGTCTGTTTATCAACCAAATAGGTTTACGGAGTGTTAATAGGGTGTATTCCATATTTGTTGAGGAGGATAAAATTCCCATGGAACAAATTGATTTATATGATGGTATGTGGTACATCCACTTTGATGGTTCATGCTCTAATGAAGGTAACAAAGCTGGAATTATCTTGATTTCTCATGTAGGAAAAATCCATAACTTTTCTTACATGTGGGAGTTCACTTGCACTAACAATGTCATTGAATTTGAAGCCTTATTATTAGGCATTGAAAATGCCTATAATATTGGCTGTGGTCACCTTTCATTTTTTTGGGATTCCGAGCTTGTTGTGAACCTTGTACGTAGAATTTACTCTCCTAGCAACAAGTTGATGAAATGATACACCCGGACTATTTGGGCGCTTATCTCGAACCTTTTATCTTTCAACATCACTTATGTTAAGAGGGATTTAAACTCAATGGTTGATCGGTTAGCTAGTTTTACAACCTCCCCTAATCGACAACTTCTTCCACACAGAACTGATTATACTTTTCAATCTCTATATCGTCCACATATCCCCAACAATATATAATCTTGGAAGGTCTTCCCTAACGATGAGAGCATTTGTGATTTCATTCAAAATGAACCTTTTAAGCCTAAGGAAAGTATATCCAAAGAAGATAACAAGATTCCTAAAGGATTGAATCCTATAGATAGTTCATTTTCATCGAGTGATGTAGGAAATAAATAGAAATAGGAAGAAGAGGATTCAAGAAGGAAGGTGGGTGAAACCATCTCCTTGAACATTGGGGCATTCGAATCTTCAAAGTATGTCAAAATAAGTTCCCAATGTTTTGATAAAGAACAAATGATGTTTGCCAAGATACTTGGTGGATTTGAAGATGTTTTTTCTTGGTTTTATGAGGATATTCGTGGTTTTGATCCTGGTCTTATACAACATGCTATACCCATCAAGGAAGGCATGAAACTAGGTAGGAAAAAACAAAGAGCTATTAACTCTACATTTAAAGCAACTTTTCAAAGGGGGTTGGAAAATTTCTTAAGGGCTAGGATTATTTTTTCACTCTACCCTGAATGGGTTTCCAATTGGGTACCTTTTTCGAAGACCACTAATCATATTAGAACCTGCATTAATTTTCTCACTTCAGTCAGGCTATTATGAGAAAGCCTCTTCCTCCTCTCAATATGGAAATGATTCTGCAGCAGGTTGTAAGGTCACAGATGAGGCCCTTACTTGAAATTTTTTTGGGTTACAATAAAATCAAGGAGAAAGGGGTAGATGTTCATAAAACCACTCTTATCACTAATTGGGGTACCATGACTTATAAGTTCCTTCCTTCTGGCTTACCTAATGCAAGTACTCCTTTTAAAAGACTTATACACACAACTCTTGATGAATTGATCAGTATCCATGTCTACCTTGATGATCTAATCATATACATTAAGGGGCTGATAATTACCTCAGAGCTCCAAGTGTTATTTATGAGTCCTTTCAAAATTGTTTTTTTCCTGGATACTAATTGTTATATTCTGAAGGATTTACAGGAGTTATTGTTTTCCTATAGAACTAACGACTCTCACTTGAAACATTATGTGGGGTCAACATGAAAATTCCGAACATTGTTTGGATTTTTTGTATACTAGTAACCTAGCTCTTCTTTCATTTTGCACTATTTTCTTTTCTGCTTTACAATAGTTTGATTTCTGCTTTCTGTTTTAAAACATTTATGGCTGCTTTTCCTTTTCTGTCATTTTATTGATGTTGTTTTAATTTCTGTGGTTTTATTCTGTCATGATTTTGTTGCTTACCATCTTTTAGTTGATTTGGTCAAAAATAAGATGTTGGATCAGTTCTGCCACAGTGACACTCCTGCAAGGAATTGTTAGTCAATAAAAATTAATCTTATACAGTTGTTACAATGTTTCCCCTGAAAGCACCCTTGAATTTTTTTTCTTCTTCCACTGTTGTCTAGAAAATGTTTTGGGTTATATCCTACTTTTGCTTTCCTTTTCTTCACTCATTTGAGAATTTAAGAGAGCAGGTCCATAAATTTTCTCCGTGAAGTTAAGAGTCGATCCCAGTTGAACAATTATGCACACAGTGGTAAAACCTCTCATACTTAACACTTTTCATGAGTTATTCCTGAATTCCCAGACATTTTTCCATTAAATCCGCTCACTTCCCCCTGTTGCATAATGTTCCTGGTTATATTTGCTTGACCTACGAAACCATGAGTTTTGATTTCGAAATTTGTTGAAAACAAATTTCCCTGTGGAGTCACCAGTTTGTTGACGATTAAAATCTCAATGACGATTTCGCCCGCAAAGTATTGCTTAAGCCTATTAATTATAAGTTAATGACATAGATAATACTAGTAGGTGGGACCCCCTAGTAGATTGGGAGATCAAATCTGGTTCTTATTTCATGTTTATGATGTTGTTCGACACTGCTTACATGGTTCTACATGATTGGTGAAATCTTGGTTTTATTGGTGATGGATAAGGCTTGTTACGTGTTGGTTATAATTGCGACAAATAAAGGATGGGTAAGGCATGTTATGTTTTGTTTCTGTTGCTCTAAGATCTTTCATGATTACGATGACCCTCCATTGTTACCCTTGTTATTTGTTCTTGGATTCATTACTGTGACACCTGCAAATGATATAGGCTAGTAACAATAAATAAAGATAAATTGAAAGGAAATAAAGCAATATAAACAAAAATGCAAAAGGAAGAAACTAGACTATAATAATATGCTACACTATATGCATTGGAATTAAAAGGATCGTTGTTAGTCCTAGCTAATGGGGTTAGTGGCTATAGGATTTATTGAGATATATGGAAATACATGTGATATGATCTATAGTATGGTTGGCAGTGGTTAATGTGACATAGGGTGGCACTCTTGGCTATTAGTGGATGTTGGTTTCAATGCATGGTTTCATTGAATGAAGTAATGGATTAGTGGGCTGGCGTTTACTAAGGAATTGAATGACTGGAGGATGGAGGCAATGTGAATTTACTGCATGTCACTCCATACCCCTCCCATTGGCCATCACCTTGGCTATTGTTCAATTGTGTTCATTGTGGTTAAGCTCGGATTATCAAGTAGAGGAATAAATGCTCGGCCAAGATCGCGTTTTCAAGGTTTTCGTGGTTACGGGTATGTCTTTTCGCCATCCATGAACCCACTCTAGTTATGAAATAGATATTGGATCGGTGATGTATGGGTCTGTGCTTTCCTTAAGTCTAGCAACTGTGTAAAATTGTGATATTTTTCAAAAATGAATGGTTGGTGTGGTTTTCATTGCAATAATGTTTGAAGTCACAATTTCATTGACCATTATGAGTGTTATAAGCCATGAAGGCTCTCTGTCATCCTTATTGGTATTGGTTGAAGGGTTTTCATTTAGTCTAGATTGGTTGGTTGTCTCCACGCTCCTTATCACCATACCTAGTCATTTGTTGTTATGGGGTTTGTTGGGTTTGAAACACTTTGTGTCACTCCATATCGTTTCACTTGGGTATCAGTTTGTTAATGTTATTGACATTTTCCCAGTGGATTATGATGGTTTTTATGCCAAAGGGTTTCCTTGAGGATGATTTCTATTTCTCGGCTATGTTTTATCTTAGCATTCTTCAGTTGATTGGGAAAACCACAAGAGTTATACCCTGTGTGTTATAAGTGTTGTTACAGGACCAAAATGAAGTCTTTTCTCCTCTGTTTATAGTCTCTCCTATCACGAGAATTGTCACCATGTCTGCGAATTTATTGGCGATATATCCTGTGTGTGCATTGTTGGTCTCAGAGGTTGTCACTCGATGTTGTGGGTTGACTCCAGTCTCCCTGTGTTGGTCCACAGAGAAAACCCTTGATTTCTCAAGCCAGGTTTTTGGTAGACGGAACCATTATGTCCTGTTGATGATGTTGTTGATTGTTATGATTTGGTGGCGTATTATTGTCAGTGTCATTTATAAGCTTGTCCCTATGGATTATGTTGACAGTGGTGTTGGTTTTTGTATTTAGTCACTACATTGGTTATTATGACATTTGAATTGTTAACCCAACATTAGTTATTTTTGTTTAAGTCACAGCGATGCTTCATGCATGATGCATTAGTTGTGTGGGATTCCTACATCATGTTATGTTGAGTTCATGGTTTTTGTGACTGTGTGTTTTAATTTGACAAATGGGAGTATCGCAATCGTGGCTACCCACTGTATATGCTTTGGATATTATTTGATTGCACCATCAGAGAAAGTCATGGGTTTTTAAACAATATGGTTTGTTGCATTGTGGTCAATTTGAGAAATGGGATTGGGCATAGTGTTGTTGACTCCTTGTATTGGATTGATAGCACATCATATAAGTTGAAATGGTGATTGTTTCTATTATGTGTTTATATGACAAGGCAAGATTTTTTCAAATTAAAATATTGGTGATTGTGTTTGACTGTCCACCATGTATGTTGATGAATATCATGCATCATAGCAGAGATAGGCACAGGTTCTGTAACAGTATGATCTCATTATAATTTAATTATTAAATGAAAGTGAGGGATGAAATCGGGAACGGTTTTGTATCTGTGTTTGATTAAGGAAATAGTTCATGGACAGTGGTTGATGTTTTGATACTAAACATAATGGGAATAAGTGACTGTGTGTTCATTTGGGAATTGTTTTAAAACATTAGGTGGACAAATGAGAAGAAACATAACTCTTCTACAAGTTGTTGTGGAAGTCATTTTATGTTGTTTTGACGACACTGTGTTAATGATTTATCTGTGAACAGTGGGAAAGTTAATACACAAAATTGACTAAATTATACACAATAGTTGTTTAATTGATCACAGTGACTATTTGGTTGGTGTTGGATCTTTTACGTTTGATATAGAATGTTTTATGGATTACTTAATTAATTTTATGAACAGTGTCCATTCTCTTTCCCTACCATTATTTCACTTTTCGCTAATTACAATCCCCTTGCCTTCCCACATTCACTTTTCACTTCTTGTTCTTAAAATTAATTAGAGTTAAGAGAATTATGTATTGAAACAGTTTGAAATCACAGTTTCTAGGCTGAATGACGGTGATATGTCCCTTGGTTTACATTACAATCGATTGTGTGTTGTTTGTGAGAAGTAACCATGATTCTTTCCCCCTCATTTTAACATTTTTTTCTCACTACAAGCCCCTCGCATATCCCAGAACCTTCGTTCACCCCTTGCTCATTGACAACAGTTAAACAATTTGTATGGATTGGATTGCATGTGTCTGGTATGTTGCTGAGCTAAAATTTATTTCATATTTTAAAAGAGTTGTCATGTATGGTTGTTAAAAGGGACTATTTNGAACCTTCGTTCACCCCTTGCTCATTGACAACAGTTAAACAATTTGTATGGATTGGATTGCATGTGTCTGGTATGTTGCTGAGCTAAAATTTATTTCATATTTTAAAAGAGTTGTCATGTATGGTTGTTAAAAGGGACTATTTTATAATCAATTATGCATACAAGAATGAGCTCTTCAAGAAAAAGGATGAAAACCAAGGCCCACCATGCCCCTGACAAAGGGAAAGCCACTACTGCCCCTTCCTCACCTTCAATTGATTCTGATAAATCCGTGTCCTCCTGCATGGATTTGAGGGATGATTTCTCTCCTGTGGTCAGCGAGATTAAGCCTAAAAGCTCCACACATCCTAAGGAAAATTCAGAGAGATTAAAAGGCAATAGCAACAACAAGGGAAAGATTACCTCGCTGACAGGAAAATATGGATTTTAAGTTTTATCTTATTTATTGTTGATGACATTTGGCTTCTTTGGATATATGAGTAATATATTTTTGAAACTAATTTCAAATATCAATGAGATGAATTGTCAAATATGAATGTGATGATGGGAGTCACAAGGAGGGGTGTTTTGTTGAATTAACTAGTTATGTTATGATATTTAAGAACTAAAGGGAGTCACCAGGGGTCCCACCTACTAGTTATTATATATTTAAAACCCTTATTATGATTTATTACTTTTCCCCCTTAACTAAAACGTTGGTTGAGTTTTTAGTTAACTTAACTAAAGAAGTAGTTGAACTACTTCAACCAATTCTAATTTGCTTAAAGGCAAAAGGAAAGGGAGGAAAAAGAGGAGTATAGAAGGAGAAGCATACTAAGGCTTTCTCTTTGAGTTTATGTTGAGATAGTTCAGTTTTCATTCATTCCTTAATTTATCACAAGACTAAAAATTTTATGATAGTAGGGTCTTATTGTAGACAACAAGATTCAGGGTTGAATTACATCATTCAGACACTTGTTTTTCAGAGGTGTTGATCTATCTTTGATAGTCTGTGTATACTTGTTTGTTTGTGAATTAGTTTTCATGACTGACAAAGGCTATTGTGAAGAGTCGAGTGGGAAACAATCTGTGGCAAGCTAATCCAACTTTTAGAGTTCAGTTTTTTTATTTTCTGTCAGAGGTCCTTTTGTATGTTCCATCGGGGATGTCTAAGTTTGATTTTGGTCCAAAACTTCTTCAGGAAATTTTGTAAAGAGAATGAATCTTTGGTGAATTGGAATGAAATAAAGGATTGCTTTATGTCTCATATATCTTGATTATAATCTTGGTGTCTTTGCTTCTGTCTCTGCATTTATTTCAGCAACTGTTATATTCAAAAAATCATATAAAAAATGGATTTTTCAGTAATCTTTTGTTTATAAAAAGACTAGCCTAAGAACTTGTAATCAATACTTGTGAGTTAGGATATTAATTGTGTTAGCTATAAACATAGGGTGATATTCCCGTCTATTTTTCTTTAGCCAAGCAAAATCTGAAAATGCTTGAGTAAGATGATTTCATGTCTTTTCCTCAACACCATGTAAAATAGAAATACAAATTTAGTTTTAGCTATGAAGCCCTACAAGGGAATTACATATGGTATCAGAGCCCGGTTTCAAAACTGAAACCTAGGTCTGGAAAAACCACTTAACTATGCAAATCATTTCCTAAAAGAGCTCGTAACCTACAACCTAGAAACCCTTTATTTAACATCCCTTATTAAAACCCTATGTTGATAGTCTAACACCCCTGAATCAACACAAACATAACCCATAAATGACCCCTCGAAGCCTTGAAAATAACCATAAATGATCCAAAAACCTGAACCCTAAGTAGACTACCCAGAAGAACCTTGAAGGAGAGAGTGTCCATAGAAAAAGGTCTCTCCCCTATTCCAATCACCTATAAGAGTCCTCACCTGCAAGAAAGACAAACAAAAGTTTCAAAGAATTAGATGAAAGAAGCATATTTAAGTATGAAAGGAAGATGATAACAAAATTTAATATTAAAAAAAAACACCTATAACTACATTTTGGGCCAAATAAAAATGGGCAATGGATATATATATGATATAATCTTGAAACGGGTTTGTCTCCTGGATGGACTCTGTGGTTTGTTTCCCATCTGCGGTCTAGGACTGTGGTTAGGCTTCATGGTATATGATTTGCAGACTTAGGACCATGGTTAGGGTTTAGTAGGGAAGTTTTCACGTGGGACCTCAGGCAGATGTTGTTTTCCGGCATTTTTGAAGCGAGGTAGTGGTATTTTTGCGGCATATTTTTTCCTCCTTTTTTGGATAGCACAAGGAATGGTGGGTGTGGCGACTCAGGGAATCGTTATGGAGAATTTTTTATACCACGTGGCCACCACAGGGGACCAGCTGGTCGGAGAAGAGAAATGGTTGGAAACAGGTGCAATTTTTGGGGCTCGTGTGGATAGGAAGGAGACGACTAACAATCTATCTCAACAACTCCTGGTTTTTGACAAAGAACCCCCTCCTTTTCCTAGTAAGTCGTTTCAACATACTTTTTTTCAGCCTTCTATGGGAGAAGAGGTTTTTGAAGGTTGTTTTGGGGATTTTTTAGAGTTTTTTCCCTCTAAGCATATGCACAAAGAAGGAGGAATACCACCCTCCCTCGACCCTCAAGAATATATTTCCTTCAATTGGATATCACATACAAAAGGTGGTTTTATCCTTTCTTCACCCCGTTCTAGTCAAGAGGACCTTAGAAGTGGAGTAAATATTCATGGGTTAAAGTTCCCATCAAAGGTAGATGTAGAACAGAGTAGATCAGAGATTTTCTATTCACGACTCCCTGGAGCACTGGAGGATTTGACTAAGTCTAATCCCACGAAGGTATTTATCTTGACTCTCCTATATGTATAAGAACAACAAGGTTTTTTCCAGGACACCAATAGTTTTACTTTGACTCCCCAGAGGACTACAACCTATAACAGTGGTTTTTGGGATCAAAGGGGAAAAAACAGTGTTGGACAGAGACAAAAACAGAAAGGCTTAAAACCAAAGGAAAAGTGGGGAATCTAGTTATCGAGGAGGATGTAGGTATGAATCATGTTATTCAAATGGAAAACCAAACCCTGGTCGTGAAAGAAATTGGTAGAACCTTCGTGCACAAATCCATCATCGAATAGGCACATTCTGCTTGGAAATAGCATCTTGGTTATGTCCCATATATCATCGAACTAAACAAGAACACTGGAGGAATATTACATTACAAAGTTCCCTTTCAATCGAGGTACTTGATGGTGGTTTGTAACAACATTACATCAATGGATTTTCTATTCATGACTCCCTGGAGCACTGGAGGATTTGACTAAGTAGATTTGAGACTTTTGGTTTAATCTAAATAATCTTTCTCTCTCCATCTTATTATTCATCTAACACTGAATGTTCATGATCGAAGGATTTGCATGGATTATTGTGACTGTGTTGTAACGGATGTTTGATTACAGTGTTGTTATAATGTTTTCAGTTTCCTGAAACTCTGAATTCAAGAAGATCTTTCCTTATGAGTTTTTCTACCTTAGGTTGTTGGAAGACTTGATGTCTTTGGCATATCTCTACACTTTCTTAGAAGTCTTCCTCCTACTCACCCTTATTGCAACTTATTGACTGAAGTTAAGATAATGCCTCACCTACTTGTGCATACCAGCCCATTTTTCTGAGCTAAAGCGATATGATCTTGAGTCTATGTCCATTTCACCACCTTTAAATTTATTCATTGTGACATACAAACTGATGGGTATCAGGCTCACTTCTGACGCAATCCAGAGGTCACTTCTGGTGCTAACATTTATGGCACCATTGTTGGGGACGAAAGTGAAGATATCTTCCCTGGGAGAACGACAACGAACTTCTGATTCTGAAGGTGTATCAGAATTCATAACCTTTGAAGATTGTGATTGCACCTAGCGACTCCACTATCTCGGCTCCATTGTTTTAGTGTGACTTATTCTGGCTACACCTAGTAGCTCCTAGGAGAAAACAACACTCAGATCTGATCTTTGATGGTGAAAAAATATTGGACACATTCATTCTGCATATATTTCACTTGGTGACTCCACCATCAAATACTCCACTGGAAAGGATCTTGTTGATAGAAAGATGACCATGCTGAAGGGAAAGACCAGGTATCAGTTTATGAGCTTGCTTCATGAAACCTCGTTTTTCTTTATCAGCTCATTTCTCTCTTTCCATTTACTTATAGAGAGGATTATCCTCTTCTTTGTATATTCAAATGTCCTTAAGCTGTATTTTTTTCATCCATCCTTGGACGAAGAAAGAATACCCCCTTCTTGTGTTGTAGATATTGATCTCATGCCTTCACCTCTGCCTATTCATAAATGTGAGATATGTATTGTATCTCCTCTTGAAATTGATCACCCTTGTAGCCTTGAGGAGGTTGAAAATAATTCACAGTATTCTCAAATATTGTTACCTTCTATTATTCCTACTGAGCCTCCCCATCCTCTTGTTGAATCCTATATTCAGCCCACTGCTTTTCAAATTAAAATCAGAAATAAGTTGTTTAAACCCCTGAGGCTTCCATGTCACCTTAACCCTTATCCTCTTAATACCTTTGAGTATATTCCTCGTTTTTCTGGAGAAGATCATGTTACAGCTGAGAGGCATGTGGAGGCCTTTGATAACTTTATTAATCAATGTGAGATCATCCATGATGATGTTATCATGAGACTGTTATCACATTCCCTATCTAGATATGTTGTTGTGTGGTTTAGATGTCTGGAGGTCGGTTCTATCGGTTCCAAGACCGAGCTATGCCATGCTTTTTTAAATTGTTGGGGTGAGATAAAATCCCTTGATAAATACTAGTTTGAGTTTAATTCTTGGAGAAGAGGGGAAGATGAAGCCTTGTCTGTCTTCAACATGAGGTTTTACAACATCTATCATAGCAGGCCTGTGGATATCAGACCCACAAAGACTACTTCCATGGTGTACTATATCATGGCTCAGCATCCAGAGCTTGTCCTTCTCCTGAGAGAGAGGAGATCTTCATTGTTGATACATCTGTTTGAAGATGCTAGACAGGTCAAAGAGAACATCAAGGCTAGCAGGTGGGTTCAGAGGCAGGCAGACTTGCATGAACATGAGAAGGAATACTGTCGGTCTGTGTCAAATTCTGAGCAAGAAGATAGTGAATATGAATCGGATATGGAACAACAACCAGGAAGTAGGGATGATTCATAGTTGGAATAAAGTTATTCATCATTTGCAGATTTTTCTATGGACAGAAATGCATACCTTTCTTATGACTAGTTTCCAGAACATTTGGAGCATGAAGTAGTATCTAATTGCACTAATAGTTGTATGTTCTTGACTGATCATAGTCATCATGATATAAATCCTATTGCCCCTTTATCTGATGATCATTTTTATGGAGGAAAAGCTACACCTATTGATGATCAAGAGTTGTTTTTAGATGAATAAGAAGGGCATTTATTTATGAGCATAGAGATTTTTGCAGAAGAGCATCCTCGCCTTCTAAAGTAGCCAGGATTCTGTCACAATATTCACGATCCCATGGCCATATACATGGAGTCCTACATTTTAGATTTTCTAAAATGTTCAAATTTCATTAGTTCACTAATACTCACAGGTGAGTATGGTGTTATGAAAGATTTCCAAGACCACACTATAGAGGATTTTCCTTTATTAATTAAGGAAAAACATCGGGTGGAAATCAGTTATCCTAGACTCTCAGAAAACAGAGAACATCATGAAGAGGAGGAGCTTAGTGGGAAATTTATTATTGGTCCAGAACTTGTAATTGAGCAGGTATCACCTGGTATCAGCCAATCTGCATCTGTCCTCTGACCACTTGTGCACTCTGAATACATCACACGTCAGGTGAACAACAATGAGGAGTAGGAGAAGATTTCTGACCAGTCGAGCTCCCCTGACTATAAATTTTGTGACCCTATGGGGTTATACGTGGATATTTGTTTTCCAAAGGCTTCGGAGCCTACATATTTATTCACCTTATCATCATTTAGGGGTATGGACGACATTCCCAGCCATGTCCTAGTTTTACTGTCATACCTCCCTAACATTTTGTGGAGCATCTGCAATAAAGAAAATGATCGAATCACTGAATAGTCTGGGTGGCTATGGTGGAAGTTTGCTTTCACCTAGCACTATGTAGAAATAAGTTAACTTAGGTTCTATACATAAATAAGCTCCTGTGGAGACCATGTGTGTGTGTGTGTGTGTGTTTCTATCAGCATGTATTCTTCAGCAGGATGTTTTTGAGCATGAATCCATAGCCCAGCACTAAGGCACTGAAACTGCAGAAGAGTTCTTTGCATCTCACAGGGAGCAAGCCATCCCCCATGGAGCCTAATGTTATCACATTAATTTGTAGGGGGAGGTGTTTTCCTAAGAAATGGACCCCTTTGGCAAAAAATGGAAAGAAAATGGGTTAAAAACCCACTTATCCTAAGTTTTGTGTGCGCAAGTGTGTCACACTGAGTGGTGCATAGATCTGGGCAGCTGCAATCCATGCGCCCAGATCTACGGTGCAAGAGCCATATCAGACCCCCCCCCCGAACGTTCTGCCTTTAACGGGGGGTGGGAGGGGTCCGAGTTGGTCATTTTAAATTGTGAGTCCCCCATTAACGTGTCTCTCTCTCCTTAACTCGGACCCCCCTAGCCTAAAACCTTTTACCACTGCCTACCCCCTCCAAGTAGACCACTTACCACCATCTCTTACCACTACCTGCTCCTCCTACCACCTATTTTCTACTAGCACTCATGTCCTTTAGTCACATCCTTCCTTTCACCTCCACCCCTCACTCCCTCACACCTGTCCTCCACTCATCCTTTGACACCTGTCCAATCCCCCTCCATGTCACCTCCTTCATGTGGTCGTACCTTCTCAAACACTTGTATCCCTCTTCCACCAGCCTTCCCGGTTGTCATGTCACCACCTTCTCGATCACACCTCAACACCCATGTTGCTTCTTCCCACGCCTTCCTAATCACCTTTCCTCTGCCACATCTGTCCACCTGGCCATCCTTGGTCCACTAATTCAACACAGATCATGCAAATCGCCTCTTACCTTGTCAACGTCCATATCCATCATCAGGGCCTCCCCATAGGCATCCAGTTTTGACCCAGATGGAAGAGTGCAGAGGCTGCCACGTCCTTCACATGCAGAGTTGACTTGAGACTCTCTGATCCTGAGGAAGCAGTTATTAAAGAAGGAGGTGGTGGTTGAACATCATTTCCACCATTAATGGAAAGCCCAGGTAAGGACCATCAGTTGGTCCATTCAGCCGCAGGACCATTCTGAAACGTGATCGTGTATGGCAGAGTTTGCGTCTGACAAAATACTGGATGCACAGTCTGCCAAGAAGAATGCAGATGTAACACCTTCAATGTAATAAATCGAACTCGTTGTTGCATTTTTTCTTTGAGTATTTAGGAGTCATTCTCATATTTTGTTAGTGTCGATGGTTGAGCTAAGCTCCCACATTATAAAGTTTTAGTAAAGCCTCTAGCTTCTGGTTATGTATCTGTTTTTTGAGACTTCTGGTTTAATCTAAGTCAGATTTCTCTCTCCATATTATGATTCATCTAACACTGAATGTTCATGATCAAAGGATTTGCATGGATTATTGTGACTGTGTTGTAATGGATGTTTGATTACAATGTTGTTATAATGTTTTCATTTTCTCGAAACTCTGAATTCAAGAAGATCTTTCCTTATGGGTTTTTCTACCTTAGGTTGTTGGAAGACCTGATGTCTTCGGCATATCTCTACATTTTCTCAAAAATCTTCCTCCTACTCACCCTTATTGCAACTTATTGACTGAAGTTAAGCTAATACCTCACCTACTTGTGCATACCAGCCCAGTTTTCTAAGTTAAAGTGATATGATCCTGAGTCTGTGTCCATTTGACCACCTTTAAATTTATTCATCGTGACATACAAATTGATGGGTATCAGGCTTACCTCTGATGCAATCCATAGGTGACTTCTGGTGCTAACATTTATGGCACCATTGTCGGGGATGAAAGTGAATATATATTCCCTGGGAGAACGACAATGAACTTCTGATTCTAAAGGTGCATCAGAATTCATAACCTTTGAAGATTGTGATAACACCTGGTGACTCCACTGTCTCGGCTACACCCGGTAGCTCCTAGGAGAAAACAACACTTAGATCTGGTCTTTGATGGTGAACAAAGATTGGACACACTCATTTTGCATATCATTCACCCGGTGACTCCACCATGAAAGACTCCACTGGAAAGGATCCTATTGACAAAAAGATGACCATGCCAAAGGGAAAGACCAGGTATCAGTTTATGATCTTGCTTCATGAAATCTCATTTTTCTTTATCAGCTCATTTCTCTCTTTCCCTTTACTTATAGAGAGGATTATCCTCTGCTTTGTATATTCAAATGTCATTAAGCCTTATTTTGTTCATCCATCCTTGGACGAAGAAAGCATACCCCCTTCTTGTGTTGTAGATATTCATCTCATGCCTTCGCCTCTGCCTATTCATAAAAGTGAGATATGTATTGCATCTCCTCTTGAAATTGATCACCCTTGTAGCCTTGAGGAGGCTGAAAATAATTCACAGTATTCTCAAATATTTTTACCTCCTGTTAGTCCTGCTGAGGCTCCCCATCCTCTTGTTGAATCCGATATTCAGCCCACTGCTTTTCAAATTAAAATCAGAAATAAGTTGTTTAAACCCCTGAGGTTGCCATGTCACCTTAACCCTTATCCTCTTAATACCTTTGAGTATCTTCCTCGATTTTATGGAGAAGATCATGTTACATCTGAGAGGCATGTGGAGGCCTTTGAGAACTTTATTGATCAGTGTGAGATCGTCCATGATGATGTTATCATGAGACTGTTCTCACATTCCTTGTCTGGAGATGTTGCTGTGTGGTTTAGATTTATGGAGGCCAGTTCTATCAGTTCCTGGACCGAGCTATGCCATGACTTTTTAGGGCAAGGAGAGGAGGTAAAATCTAGATTGGAGCTGCTAATTCCTGGCTGGAATTTTGAAACCTTGGATGCCTCGGGAAGATCGGGGGGATTGGCAATAGGATGGAATACCCAGACTGTTCAAGTCTCAAATGTCTGGGGTATGGATTCTGGGCTAGGAATTATTGTTTTGGTCCCAAAGTTAAGGGAATATATTCACATTCTAAACTTATATGGCCCTTATCAGAACAAAAACCCTTTCTGGGACAATCTCTTCAATAAATCCTTTCTAAAAGACCACTTGGTGATCTTAGGGGAAAGTTTAAATTTTTCCTTCGGACCTTTGGAAGTTTGGGGTTTACATGATATAGATGACCCATTGGCAGACTAATTTGGTCAAAAATTTTCTGACTGCAAACTAACTAACCTAGATCACATCTTGCACAAACCAACCTGGAGAAACAACAAGGTGGGGGAGGATGGAGTAACCAAAAGGCTGGACCTTTTCTTGATAGGTGACTCTCTCCTGGAAAATAAACTTACAATGAAATAGTGGATCGGATGTAGAGGTATATCATATCATTAATTGATCTTATTGGAGTTCAAACAGGGCTAAAAGATCAATACCATAAGCTGAAAGATCAAGAAGGAAATTTGGAGAACTCTTTTGAAGGTATGTCAAAGTTGGGGATAAATCATTTTCAAAAAAATTTCAAAGTAAAAAACCAAGCCTCCATTGAAGAAGTGGTCCAAATGGCTCAACTTTTTCCAAGATTTGTAGATGAAGTAGATAATAGAATCCTGATGGAAGGAGTAATAGAAGCAGAATTAAAAGAATTTCTTTTCATCTTTCAAAAAGACAAAATTCTAGGTCCAGATGATTGGACTATTGAATTCTTTATGGGTTTTTATGAGCTCCTGGGACATGATTTTCTAAATATGGTAGAGGACACCAGAGTTTCAGGGCGAATACCACAAAGCCTAAACTCCACCTTCATAACTTTGATCCCCAAAATATATCATCTGAATACCTTAGACGATTTTCATCCAATTTCACTCTGTAACTATGTCTATAAAACTATCTCAAAAGTTATTGCAAGAAGAGTGAAAAGAATACTTTCAGAAAGAATCTCGGGACAACCGTCTGGTTTATTGGAAGGTAGACAAATTCATGAAGCTATAGGGGTAGCACAAGAAGAAATTCATAGTATGAAGTCTAGGAAATTAAAGAGTGCAGTGCTAAAAATTGATCTCTCCAAAGCCTATGATATAGTAAGTGGGATTTTCATTTGTTTATTGATAACACATTTCGGCTTTGCAGTTCCCTTCATCAAATGGGTCATGAACTGTCTCACTACAGTTTTCTTTGCAGTGCTTATTAATGGATTAACCTCACCTTTTTTCCCTTCAGAAAGAGGTTTAAGACATAGGTGTTCGCTTTCACCACTACTTTTCCTCTTATTCACTGAATGACTTAGCAGAGCTATCTCGGAAGCAAAAATATTGGGTTCTTTCTCCGAAATCAAAATTACGCAAGATCTACAACTTACTCACCTTCCCTTCATTGATGATGTGTTAATCTTCAGTGTGGGATCCATAAGGGAGGCTGAAACTTTAAAGAATATACTTCTTCTTTTCTCCAAAGCAACTGGCATGAAAATTTATGAAGGAAAATCATCCCTCACTACAAATTTACTCTTTGAAGAAGAATGTCAAACCCTTAGGCTTTTCTTCCCTTTTGAGGAAAATAAACTAGACGATGGTCTAAAATATTTGGGTTTCTTTCTAAAACCAAATGACTACAAAAAAGAAGATTGGAAGTGGATTTTGAAGAAAATGGCTAAAAGACTAAACCCCTGGAGCCATAGGTGGATTTCACGCACTGGAAAACTTGTTCTGGTTAAGTCAGTATTGGAAGCTATTCCAGTTTACTAGATGTCACTCTCTTGGATTCCAAAAGGAATTTTGGAAGCAACAATAAAACTCACCTTCAAATTCCTTTGGAGCAGCAAGAAAGAGTCACATGTAACTCCTTGGGTTCGATGGGAAAAGATCTGTGTTCCAAAGGCTCTTGGAGGATGGGGCCTGAAAAATATTTTTCTCTTTTCCAAAGTTCTGGTGACAAAGGGAGGTTGGCATATTCTAAAGTCTTCTAGTCTGTGGACTAAGGTAGTGGTGCAAAAATATATTGAGTTGATTCCCTTGGAGACATGGATTGGAAGTCCACAAAAATCCTTGAAAGGTGCCTCGATGATTTGGAAGGTGGTCATAAATTTTTTCCCAATCATTGAAAATGGACTTGCATGGAAGATAGGAAATGGACAACGTTTTAGATTGGGGATATACCCTTGGCCGAGATGTGAAGGACGGGATATACTCTCCAACCAACACCTCCATCATTTGAAAAAAAATGGTTTTAACACTTTAAATAAACTTGTTGAGCCAAGACTTACCAAAAACTGGTCACAAGGATGGAAGTTGGAAAGCGGGCTGGGTTTATAAGATGAGGAAGTTTTAGACCTGGAAAGGTACTTAAATTTTTTAAAGAAAACATAGATCATGCTCAAGGACTGTGAGGACAAACTGATTTGGGACACGACGCCTTTGGGTATCTACACACCAAAGATGGGGTAACTAAAATTAAACTCAGACTTGTTTCAAAGAGATCATGTCTGGTGGTGGAGAAAGCTTTGGAAGATGAATTGCCCAACCAAAACAAGAGTATTCATGTGGAATGCCTTAAATAACAAAGTGCCAACATGGGAAATTATACAAAAAATAAATATTAATGGTCCAGGATGGTGCACTCTCTGTAAATATAAAGGAGAAACTACTTTTCATCTCTTTTTGGAATGTCATTACACCATTGAAGTTTGTACTGAAGTTTCGAGAATATTGGACCTTCAATGCAACTGGTCTGGGCCAAATTTGGAACAAGCATGGAATAATTGGTGGTCGACTAGAGTTTACAAGGGCCTTAGAGCATTACCCCTTTCGATAATTTGGGGTGTTTGGCTAGCTCGAAACTCCCTAATTTACAAAGGTGTGCCTTCAGCACCAGAGATTACAGTGGAAAAGAGTTTAGCCATTTTTTCTTCTTTATCCACCCAGGAAGATAGAGTCAAGGCTAGACATTTTTAGGAGGTTCATATTGACAAAACAATTCCCTGGGGTTTCTTTGATGGGGTGTAACACACCCACTATCGAAATTTAAAAAAAAAATGGGTTAATCTCCCTCAAATGGGAAATCCCCCTTAAAGGAGGTTGCATTAGCGAGCTACCCATTCCCGATTCAATATTGGGATTCGGGGTTTCAGATTTTCCGCCGTCGAGAGTCCCTGTCCTCTCGATTCCCCGATTCCCGATGAGCTCCTTCTCTGGTCTTAGCCCCCTCTGGATAGGCTCTCTAGTCCACATGACTAATTCCTATATGACCGCAGTCATATGCTCCCGTCGGAGTTTCGGGGTTTGCGATGTCACCATGTTTATGTTCACGAGACTCGCGATTCTTCGATCCCCGATGCGCTCCGTCATGCGCTAGCCTTCCCGGTTCAACTCCCACTCATATGACCAACTCCCGGGACCACAACCTTATCCCTTCGGGGCTACGGGGTTTCAAACGACAATGTGCATACACCCCCAGGGTTCCCGATCGTCGAAGTCCCGATTCTCTGTTTAGTTGACAGCTGTCCTCCCCTACGACGTTGTCCTCCTCCTCTGTTGTTCTGACAGTTATTCCCCACTGATCGGGTTTTCACAGATCGCGATATCAAAGCGCACATATCACTTGTCTACGGGTTTCCCGATTTCCCGATGAACAAAGTGCCGACAGTGCCCGATCCCTGGCACCTGTCCCGTGTGAACGTACGGCTCGGATCTCGTCGGGGTTTTCACTTGGATTTCCCCGATCACTTGGCGTTGACTCCGGCGAGGGTTGACCCCTTTGGCTATACCATGGTCCATGTGACCACTTACCATATGACTATCGCCGTATAACCTTCCATCGGGGTTTCGGCATTTGCGATAACACAGAACACATGTACCTGGGACTCGCGATATCCCGATTCCCGATTCTCTCCGGATGCTCGACACGCGTCCCTTGGATCAACGGCTCATGATGGTGTCAGGAATTCGCATATCCCGATTTTGTGATGTAAGGGTTTCATGTCCTTGAAATCCTCGATATGCCGATTCCCGATATGCCGAACTCCGACTTTCTGGGATCTCTCGCCACGCGTCCTCGCTGATGGATGGTGTTGATCCCGTCGGGAAATCACGGATCGCGATTTCCTATTGCGAGCGTTCCATGCCCTCGAAAACTCTGAATTTCCGAGGCGTCAAACTCCGATAGCGCCTTGATCTCCGACACCTGTCCCTCAGATGGACAACTCAGATCTTATCGGTAAATCGCGGATCGCGATTCCGGGTGGCAAGAGTTATATGTATTCGAAATCCCTGATATTCCAAACTCTGACTCTCCGGGATCCTCTTCCACGTGTCCTTGTTGTTTGGACAGCTCAGATCCTATCGGGAAGTCACGAATTGCAACTTCCTATTGCAACGGTTCTACACTCCTAATTTCTCCGATGGGTGAAATCCCGACGACTCCCCAGAACGCTGACACGTGTCCTGCCGAGATCAACGGTTAGGATCTGTTCTTGGGATTTCGAGAACTATAAGGCCTCGATTCTCAGACTCAACAAAACCCCAATGACCCTGTTGTCCCGATGACTTCTCCAAGATGTTGACACGTGTCCTTCCGAGATCAACGGCTAGGACTCTTCCTTTGCACACTAGAGTTTAACTCCGACGCATCTTCTCGAGATCTGATGGTTGTCAAGACTATGATCTAATATCCGACGGTTCAGATCATTTCTCCCGCACGCTCCCCTTCCAGAAGTTATACTCCGTGAAACTCCTCCCGATCCAACGGTTTACAGGATAATTGGACCGAGATCTAATGGTCTAGATTCGTTCTTTTGGGTCTTGGAGTTTACGATCCCAATTTCTCGTTGCTCACGATGATAGAGGGCAAAGGGGAAAGATATGTAACGCCTGCCTTACTTTCGTCAATCTAATGGTCGTGAATGACTATGGTTCCTCCGACGAGATCTCATCCATCGGCTTGTCACTTCTCACAACACTACTACCTTGGAACCTTAATGGAATCGTTCCTCCTCGTGCAGGATTAATAAGGTCTATGCGTTCGAGTCCTTATTCTGGGTTCTTAGTGAACCTTTCCAAGGAGGAAATCTTTGTGATTAGATCCTTACCGGGGCATTTCCGGAAGCGGATAAAGGAAGGCCACTTCCCGAGAACGGATGGGCATGGTTAGCTTCCTTTTATCAACATAAGTCTTGCACGGTTTACTCGGTGTTAAACTATATCAACTCATTCATATCAAGCACTACGGGGACATTCACGTGCTGAAACCATTTACAATTTCACAGCTCTATGAGCCAATAACTACTCCTCATTATCAATTACTGCACAGATATTCTTACACAGGAAATATTTACAATTACACAAGTCTATGAACATATGTGACAGCATATAAATGTCAAAATGCAATATAAGAAAAATACTTATCAAAATAACTTCAGCAATGGAAGCAACTG
>ML780683.1:67578-80028 GCA_009831015.1 Picea engelmannii | reverse complement strand
ATACACTCATCACTTCACTTTATTATTTACCTTTTAAAATCTCTTAAACCACTTTGACTACTTTCACCTTTTGGGGCTTCTAGATGACATATGAGGGTCCTCCAACTTCGTAAGGCCATAACTCTCAAACCGTGAGGAGTTATATGACATTCCACATACCACCAGAAATGGAATGACATTTACTATCCATATAGAATAGTATTACCTTCGAATATAGCAAAAAGCATACTGTTATACATCAAACAGACTTGGTTCCATTACCCAAACCTGGGTTCTTCAACTTCACATGGTCATAACTCTCTAACCGTGAGGATTTATGTGATGTTCTACATACCATCGGAAATGGCATGACAAGAACTATCCATATAGGATAGTTTCCTTGACAATATCATTGTCCTTCATCTCATTATTTCACAATTAAGCATGGGTTCTCTTACTCCGCAAAGCGTCTTCCCGTGAGGGCTTTCACCATAAGGGGACCACTTTGGAGTTCATCCTTATTTACTTCTTATAAACCATGACAAAAAAATAATGATTCATATTTACATCAGACAATCTTGGGTCCATTACCCAAACCTTTGTGCTATGGGGATTTATTCAAGGGTTGACATCAATGACAACCAACCTTAATCAACATATTTGTGGTGCCATATCCGGAAAGACGAGAGAAATTCTAGTGAGCTATGTGAAGAATCAAAATAAACTGAAATCCACCATACCTATGCATCTACCAATGCATGGCCATGATGATTTATCTTTTCCATATTTGGACTATTTCCCATCCACCTGCCGACCCAGCTCTCATCGCTCATTCTGATCATGAATTCCTGAATGATGAGAGTTTGTGTGTGCATCCTCTCTGTCATGCAGAAGATTGTACTCTTCACCTGAATTATCCTCTCCATATCCAATGTTGATGTAAATTTAGGAGAGGGGTATAGGCTGAGCCTTATAAACTTCTTGAGACTGGAATGTTGTATCCCCTAGAGATCTTCTACACCCTTCATCATAATTGTTGCTAGCCTCTTGCAACCCCTGAAGTACATCTCTATTCAACTGTAAAATCGTCATACTAACCGAATGAAGTGATCTATCACACCCAATGCCTTCATACTCATCTTCATCAATGACGCAATCCTTACTCACCCTTGGGAATACATCGCCACACAACTGTGATTTGTTTTGATGGACCAGTGAAGGGATGAACATACTAGGCAAACGGACGAATGTACCAGGATTCATGATGGTAGAAACCATTTGTTTCCTTGGAGTAAGCATCGGCTCAACTACGTGAACCACATTCCTTGATAAAATGGAAGGCACCCCATCCAAAGAATAACAAAATTATATATCAATATAATTGATATAAATCATTAATATTTGTAATGTATGAAGTGCAATGCAAAATTTCTCAAATTACTTAATAACAACATAATAATATTAATTAATAAAATATTAATAATGTATATCATTAAAATAAAATAACACTTCCACAAATTTTTTTATATATATAATATGTTTTAATAATAGTAATTACACTCTTTACAACAACAAACTAATAATTTGTTATGTATAGAGACGTAGGAATACTGTGTTGTCACATCTTGTAAATTATTTGTATTATCTCTATACATTATAATGATTTTCAACATATTTTCATTACTTATACAAAGTAAAATATGATTTTAAATAATAATCAAGTAAACGAAAAATTGCAATGGAAATTGTCATGGACAGAGGAAGTGTGTTGATTTTTTCTAGTCTTAATTTTCATGGAGCAGGGGAAGTGTGTTAAATTTGTCGTTGCTTCTTCCTCTTTTAATTGTACTAAAATTTAATGGTGGACCTACGAATATCCACCAGTAGTGTGGCAGATGGAGAAGGGCACTATATGCATGGGTGATTGTGCAGTGGAAGCTCCCACCTCCCAAATAACACCCCCCAAAAAACATTTGACAGTTGGTGAGGTTAGTTAGATAGCACGAGGTGTTCACGTGATTAAGAGGAAGTCATTGGAAATGCTCATCTAGTCACCCAACAACAAAGTTCAAATAATGAAGAACCCATTGTGCAAAATGTATGGAAATGTATTATGTAAGTTTAACCAATTTCCATGAAGGAAATAGCTACCATGGAGAAAATTGTGGCCATTAAAAAGATGGTTGTGGAAAAATGGAAGCAAGTGGGAAATCACCACCGATGATTCTTAGGCCATTTTGGTTTATTCTCTATATTATTTTTATTCTATATTAATTAGGTCTATTTTCGCTCATTTTATACATCCAATTCACCTCACCCCATATACATTTAGTTTTTTTATGAAAAGTTATGCTTCTTCATATTGTTTTGCACTTGCAAATTTCTTCTGCATATTTTGCTTTTTCTCTCTTCTCGGGTTTGCTTTGCTTTGGAGTTGCAAAATACAAAGCCATGGAGGTCTTTTGGACTAGATTTGCATCCAAAACCATAAGAAACGTTGTTTACGTTGTTATTGCTCCACTTGTCCAACTCATAGATGACATTATTCACTTGGATTGAAACACTTGGCTTCTGCAAGGGAAGATATTAACTACAAGAGTCTTCAAAGAAGAAAAGACTAACCAATTTCAACATCATCAAGGAAGGATGTCAAGCGAAGTGAATGAGGAGTTGGAAAGGGCCATAAATCACTCCCATCAATGACAGGGTTGTTTAGATCGCCACTTCTGCAAGCCCAGACTCTGTAGAAAAATTACAAAATACAATAAAGATATTGAGGAACTCTACAACAATATTCGGAATTTTATTTCAACAATATGTGATAGTACGTGATACTCGATAGGTTGCTTCATCGACACCAATGCAAGAAGGGGTATTACTTTAGACAGTACCAGTTTCTAGGTTTGTGGGGTCGGGGATAATATCGAATGAGATGCAGCTGAATACATATTGACTTGATGTCGAAGATCCTCAATTTTTGGTAATAGGCATATTTGGCATGGGTGGCATCAACAAGACATCGTTTTCTGACAATGGTCTACAAAACCCACAAGAAAGGTAATTGGTGGAAACATGCCAACTAATTTCCCATGTGGTAGCATTCACATACACATCATCTAAATTTAGATTGTGCATGCATGAACTCTTTAGTGAATAGTTTGTGTAACTGGTGGATCTTATTATAATCAGTTTGTCTAACTATTTGAGAGATGCTATATATAAGAGCATACCCATAGAGGTGAGGAGTGTGTAAGCAAGACACAATATTGTGGAGTGTGGTGTGTGCCTAAAGAGGATAGGATGGTTGTATGTATGTGTTGGCTATTGTAATTCTCCCTTTAATAATAAGAATATTGATTATCATTTCCCCGTGGTTTTTTCCCGTATTGGGTTTCCACGTAAATTATTGTTTCAATTGTGTGATTGTTGTTGTGTCTGGTTTAATCTTGGTTTTATTTTCTTTGCTATTATAATATTGTTACGTTTATGCTTCCATTGCCTAACAAGTGGTATCAGAGCACATAATTGAAGGATATGAGAGTGAAAGAAAAGATAATTGGATCACTGTATGATGAGCCAAGTGGAGTGGATTGGCCTAGGATGGGTTTTATTACACTATCACAAGTTATCCCTATTACATAGTGCGACTGTCACAGGCACACTTGCAAAATTTAAAATTTCTGCAAAGTGTCACAGGTAGTACATATTACACAATGCGACAATTTGGAGAAAGTGGCATAGGCTAAGTGTCATAGGTGATACATATTACACAGTGCCACACTTTTGGAATTTGTCGCATGATATCCTTCTCTAGGGTGCGACACCCATTGTTTCATAAAAAAAATTAAAGGTTTCTTGTGAAATCATGGTATGAAATTCAAACCTTTTCGTTTCATTATGCATAAGACATGGAGAATCACTTGTCTTAAATGAGGGGATGATTATTAAATGAGTGGAGGATGATTAGGTGGTATATTTTATAAAGGATCGTTTTATTTCATGGATGGATGCCTTATAAAATATATGTGAGGTATACACTTTTATATATTATTAAAAGGTTTTTGGAATAAACCTTTTAATTATTGTTTGGGGTTCAGCCTTGAGTAAGATAATTTCTTCATATTAAGGCTTAGAATTATAATATTGGTTTGAACAATTTGTGCTAATGGAGAAAGTACAAAGTTTGAATTTTGAGGTGGAAAAATTGAGAGGTAAGAATAATTTTCAGTTGTGGAAGCTCAAGATGCGGGACCTACTTGTGCAACAAGGGTTGTAGAAGGAATTGGAAGGAAAGTCAAAGAGACCAGTAGGTATGTCATATGAGGACTAAGATGATCTAGATTCAAGAGCTCTCAGTGAAATTCGTCTGTGTTTGGCAGATGAAGTTTTGTTTAAGATCGTTGGAGAGGAAACCGCAACAGGCTTATGGAGCAAGATGGAAAGTATTTATATGACAAAGTCCCTGATGAATAAAATCTTCTTGAAGAGTGTTGACGATTAAAATCGCAATGAGGAATCTCTCCCACAAAGTGTTGCTAAATCCTATTATTTAAAATATGTTAATGATATATAATACTAGTAGGTGGGATCCCCTTGTATATTGGAGGCTTAAAGATAGTCTGTCACACATTTTATGTTGTTGTTGCAATGCTACTTACAGGGTCTTTTATGGTTTATATCACAGTATTAGTTTTGTTTTTAACATTATAGAAGGTGGATGATGCATTTTATGTGATTTTTCGTTGTTCTGAACTCTAATCCTATGATATGAGTGTCGTATAATCATCGTTGTTACATTGATATTGTCGCCATGATTCATTACTTGTTACACCTACACAAGACACATGTTAGTAACAACATGAAACAAAATCAATGGAAAGAAACTTATGGGAAAAATTCAAGGAAAGGAACTATACTATACTATGCTATACTATGTGCAAATGAAATAAAAAGGAATTAGTGTTAGTCCTAACTAGCAATGGTTAGTGGCTATACAAATTATATTGAATTATATTGGGCACATTTGATATATGGTATGGTATGGTTTTGGAAATGGTTAATATGCATTGGGGTGGTGCAATTGGAAAGCAATATGTGAAAATTTCAATGCATGGAATTAATGGTATGGTTATTTAGTTGGTTGGCATGTACTATGAAATTGAATGGGGTAGAATATGGAAGCGACGTGCAGTAAATGCACGTCACTCCATACTTCTCCCACTGGGTCGTCACCCTAGCATGGTTATTGTTTCATTTGGTTTTGTTGTGGTTAAGCTTCGAGATTCAATCCTGGAAGGAACTGCTCGACCAGCTCGCCCTTTTTAAATACATTGGTTACAAGAATAGTTCTTTTCTCCCATCCATGAATTTGCTCTATGTATGAAACAAACGATGGCTCGGTAATGTATTGGTTTGTGTTTTCCTGAGATTGGCAACTGTGTAAATGCATGGGTATTTTCTCTGGAATGTATGTGTGGTTATCTATTTGCAAATGGAAAAATTGATTTGTTGAAGTTGTGATTTCATTGGTTGTTCTGTGTGGTGGAAACTGTGATGGCTCTCTGTTGTTTTAAGTAGTTCTGGGTATTTTGTTGGAGGGTTTCACTCAGTTTAGACTTTTTGGCCTCCTCCTCAGAGTTATGATAACCATGTCCAGTTGTATTCAGGTGTTATGGGGTTTTTGTGTATGTTTCGAACTACCTTTTGGTCACTGTGTATCTTCCAGATCCATGTTCATGGGTTTTTCACCTGGTCGTGGACTTATTTTGTGATATTGGCATCAACACAGTTGGTTATGGGGTGGCCATTTTTCCAAGAAGTATGCTTTATGGTTGTTGGTAATACCTGGGGTCTCCATTTCCATCGGCATTGTTATAAATTGGTTCAGATCTTGAGAAAAGCACGAGGGTTATGCCTCTACGCATTATTGTTATTGGTTATTGTCCAGTAAGCAATCGTTACTCCTCTGCATTGTTTCCTACCCTATCCGGTGTTGAACTGTCACACTATTACACGAGTTGAGAGTTATAAAATCCCGTGGTTCCATCATGCTTGTTTTGAAGGTTTTCCACCTACTATTGATATGATCGACCTCCAGTATCCCCATGTTTTGGTGACTAAGAGAACTCTTGATTATTTCTTGTGTTCATAGTTACAAAGCCCGATTTTGATAAACCCAACCAGTCGCACTCTTGTCATGTATATTGTGGATTGTCTAATGCTGGAGCATCTCTCACAGCAAGCGAGCCAGCGCGGAATGCAAGTGGACAGCTGGACAAGCGCCAACACAAATTTTTGAAATTTCCTGGATTTTGATGCGCCATCTTAAATGAAGTCATTTAAGAAGAGACGCACCTAGTGTAATGAAATCAGACCTCGAGCCATATGCTCTCGTCTAATGTAGATGAAGGCATTTATGTAAGTAGGTAGATTTTAATATTAGATTAGACAATTTTAGAAGGAGTGGAGGGAAAACGGATATAGACACCCTCACTGTGCATTGTAACATAATTCAAGAATAGTTAGAATCATTGGAGCATAGAAGAGGAGCAGAGAGCTGTGTAGAAACACCCATGTACTGATATTTGGATTAATAGAGAAAGATTGATTCAAATTCATGGTTTGTGTTGTTCTCTGTATATTAATGTCATGCTCTTGAATGTTTGCTTCCTAGTATACTTTTTCTTTTATATGCTCTGTATGTGATTTCATGGTTTGAGTTTGAAGTCTGAAGGAAGAAGAAATGAGTTTCAATTGTTTCTCTATCTGAGCAAGGATTCCTGCAAGGAGTGCAGTTGAAGTCGTCCACAAGGAGTGCGTTGACAGAAGGCTCAGATAGGTTAACTCTTGTTCTCACTCACCCAGAAGTGAAATTGGGTTATACGAGTTGTGCAAGGAGTGTGCAGGCTAAGGAGAGTCTCAGTTGTGAATCTGAGCTAAGTATTGAAGGACTGCTACTGCAGGTGTGCGCAGAGTCGGGAGAACTCAACACTAGGAAGTGGTTGAGAATTTCCACAAGGATTGCACGCAAGAGTCTTCATGAAGATTCATACTTTGGTGGAAGCTCAGGAGGGATAAGGCTTTCAAGCTCGTCAAGAGAAAGGATCGATGGTCAGAAATCGGTGGGGAGGATTAGCGAAATCCCTTCAGCCGTTAGATCTTCCAGAGGAACGAGTGGGCTTACGACTGTGTCCGGAGTTCAAGCTCCAGAGATTGTGGGCTGTCAAATCTCGTTCAAACACCCATCAGCCGTTGGATCAACCAGGAGTTGCACAAAGTTTAAGCTTCGTGAACATGAGGAGGAAAATTCCAATGAGAGGCATGGCCATCGGAATTTTGGCATTCACGAAATCGGGAGTCACAAGGGCGAGTGATCGGGAATTTTCATAGTGAAAATCTCGGAGTCAATCCGAGTCGTCCATCTTGAGGAGACAGGTGGAAGTCATCGAGAGCCCATCGGTGTTTCGGTGATCGGGGTTCTAAGTTAACAAAGGAATTGAGACAACGGGCATCAAAAGTCTCGAAATTCCGAGGTTGAAACAGAGCCATCCATCTTAAGAGGACACGTGGTGAAGATCGGAAGCCCATCGGTGTTTCGGCCATCAGGAATCGCACAAGTAAGTGTTTTGGCTTGTAGATTTGGCGAAACCCCGAGGGAAAATCTGAACCGTCCATCCACTTGGGACAGGTGTCAGAAATCCTAAGAAAGTCGGCATATCGGCACTCGAGAAATCGGGATTCCTGAGGTCGTGAAAATTGGGACATCAGAAGTCTTGAAACAGCAAGGACCAATCTGAACCATCCATCCACTTGGGACGCGTGTCAGAAGATCCGACGAAGTCAGGGTTCATGAGAGTAGAAGATCAGGAATCTCCATAGGAAAAATCCCAGGAAGATCAGAGCCGTCCATTCATTGGGACGCGTGGAGGAGATCGAAGACATCAGGATATCCGGTACTCGAAAAATCGGGATTCCTGAGGTCGTGAAAATCGGGACATCAGAAGTCTCAAAAACGTGAGGAGAACCCTGAACCGTCCATCTTGAGGGGATGTGTGTCAGAGATCTGAAGGGATTCAGAGTTCGGCATTTTTCAAGTCTTAGGGACGAGGCGTCCAAGACATTGGAAATCGCGAAATCCTGAGAGTTAACTTGAAGCATCCATCTTGAGGGGACGCGTGGCAAAAATCAGCGTCATCGGGAAAAGTCCCGACAAGGAGGTTGTCCATCGACGTTTGGGTCATCGAGATATCGGGGATCCTAGTGACAATGTGTTTTAGCATTTTGAAATTGAGAACCGTGAAACCCCGACAAGGAGGAAGGTGCCATCGTGCGGCCAGCTGTCAGCACGTCGGAAATAAGGGAAGCATCATTGAGGGAGCCAGGTGTCAGTAGACCAGAGAATCGGGGTTCAAGGGATCAGGAATCCCAGAGGTAAGTGTTTTTCAGCATTTGAAACCCCGTAGCCCCAACAAAGGATAAGACTGCGGTCATGGGGATAACGGTCATATGGGCCAAAGCCTATAGCCAGGAGGGCTAACGCGTAAAGGGCGTGTCGGGATTCGAAGGATCGCGAATCTTGGGGACGATTGCATTTTGGTATTTGAAACTGCGAAACCCCGATGATGTATATGATCGTGGTCATATAAGGGGAGGTCACGTGGACAAAGGATTAGCCTGGAGGGCTAACGGGAATTTGAGCGCATCGGGATTTTGAAGTCGGAAACCCCGACGAGAAGAAATCTAAGGCTATGGTCTTATAGAAAGTGGTCATGTGGACCAAAGACTTAGCTCGGGAGGCTAAGGTAACAAAAGAGCGCATCGGGGATCGGTGAAACAAGTGGTTTGAACATCACGGGTGTCAAAATCCTGATAGATTGAACCCCGATAACAGAGTAAAAGGCCAGCATTGATTTCCTAATAGAAGAAGGGGAGATCCCACAAGAGAGTGTTGTGGGTGAGAATTTCCTGATAGGGAAACAGAAGAACCTCTCAGTTCTTTTTGCCGAGGAAGGAAGAAGGATCCTGTGAGCAGACGTGCCTAGCGGGTGCGCCTGCGTCATTGTCATAAGTTGGTTGAGTGGTTTTGACAGTGGCTTTGATTATTGTCTCGTCTTTGTTTGATCAGGTTGCTGGAAAGTTGTAATTGGGGATGAGAATTGGTGTACAATTGAGGGTTTGCTTCCTTTTGTTGTGACAGTTGCATCGATAACCCAACTCATTTTTATTTTTTTAATTTGTTGATTGGGAGTAAATGGCAATCTACATTCAAAGGGTTGCCTCTTTTAATTATGCATTGGTCATTGTGTTCCTACAACGTGGTGTCAATTGAAGTCGGTGGCTGTTGTGTGTTTGATTAGTCTTGATTGGGATCATTGCAAGTTAGAAAGTTGATGACTCTGACTTGGTTTTTTACTGTGTATGGTTTATGGAGACATTGTGCATTGTTTTTTTTTATTGAACCATTAGAAATGAAGCACAGGTTTTGTAGTATGGTTGCATTGCAAGTTTATTTGTTATATTCGCAAAGGAATCAAATCGGGCAAGTTTTAAAAGGGTCTGTTCAACTCAAGAAAGACCCGTGTCTATGTTTGATTTGGGGAATTACGAATTATGGGCATTGGTTGATATTCGATAGAAATATATGTTGGACAGAGATGAAACAATATGACTGTGTTCCTTTGGATTTTATTTTAAATAAAAAAAGAGAAGTAAATGAAAAGAAACAAGAATTCTATTAACATGAAGGTTGAAAGGCATAGTGTTTCTGAGTATGAAGATACACTGTGTTAATGAAAAAAGTTTGAAGATTTAAATGTGCGACAGTGAACAAGTTTTAGCACATAGTAATTGTTTAATTGGTGTTGGAATCATTTGTATTGAATACATAGTTTTTTTTTTATGGATAACTTAATTGGTTTTACGAACAATATTCGTTCTTTTCCCTACCATTATTTTACTTTTCACACATTAGAACTCCCCTCGCATTCCCATATTCACTATCCACTCCCTGTTCTTAAAATTTAATTATAGTTAAGATAAATTTTGTATTATGACAGTTAAAGGATCGCACAGGGATAAATTACAGTGATATATTCTTTTGATTTACGATACAATTGATTGTTTAATGTTTATGAGAAGTAATCGTGATCTATTCCTCCTCATTTTAACACTTTTCACTAAATACAATCCCTCACATATACCAGAACCCTTGTTCACCCCTTGCTCATTGACAAGCATTAAACGATTTGTATGGATTGGATTGCATGAGTCTGATATGTTGTTGAGCCAAACTTTGTTTCATATTTAAAAGAGTTGTCATGTATGGTTGTTGAAGAAACTATTTGCTAATCGATAATGCATACAGGAATGAGATTTTTCAGCAGAGATAGCCATGGCTGGGGTAACAGAGGAAGAGGAAATTGGAACAGGGGCCCTAGAAAGCCAAGGTTCTCTATACACTTTGATGTAGACTCACAAGAGTTAGGCCAGCTATTTCAAGCTAGATTTTTTAAATGGATTGGGTAAGGAGTGGTCCCACCTAGGCTTGAAAGGCATCCCTTCCAAGCCCCACAGGTCCCTAGTATCCCAGTACCCCCTCATGTTTCACTACAACCTGAAATCTCTAAAAATGACAGATGTCAAGAGATTTTCCACCCGAAAGTCTCCCAACATCATGGTTGGCCTAACTTGTCTCTACCTGCTCCTCCACCTGTTAATCATATTGTTCAAGTTGTCATTGTCCACTCACCAGTACAGTATTCCCATGTAATCAAAAGGTTAAAAACCAAGGCCCACCATACCCCTGACAAAGGAAAAGTCGTTGTTGCCCCCTCCTCACCCTCAAATGACTCTGCCAAATCCATGTCCTACCACATGCATTTGAGATATGATTTCTCTCATGTGATAAGTGAGATTAATCCTAAAGGCCCCACACAACCTAAGGCAAATTCAGAGAGATCAAAGGGTGACAAAAGAAACAAGGGAAATATTGCCTCCCATAGTGGAAAATATGGATTTTAAGTGTTTTTATTTCTTGATTGTTGAGAACAGTTGACTTCTGAAATTTTGGACAACACACTATTTTTTGGATATATGGGTAATATATTTTTGGAAATAATTTCAATTACCATTGACATAAATTGTCAAAATATGAAAGTGATGATTGGAGTCACAAGGAGGGATGTTTTGTTTGATTAATTAGTTGTGTTATGATTGTTAAATAACTAAAGAGAGTCACAAGGGGTCCCACATACTAATTATTATTTATTAAAAACCCTTATTATGATTTTATTACTTTTCCCCCTTAACTAAAAAGTTAGTTGAGTTTTAGTAAACTTAACTAAAGAAGTAGTTCAACTACTTCAACTAATTCTAATTTCTTAAAGGCAAAAGGAAAAGGAGGAACAAGAGGTGAATAGAAGAAGAAGCATACTAAGGTCGACTCTTTGAGTTTTGTAGAGATAATTCAATTTTCATTCATTCTTTAATTCATTGGAATCCTAATTCTCTTTTATGATAGTAGGGTCCTATTGTAGACAGCTAGATTCAAGGCTGAATTACATCATTGAGACACTTTTTTTCACAGGTGTTGATCTATCTTTGATAGTTTGTGTTTACTTGTTTGTTTGTGAATTAAATTCCATGACTGATGAAGGCTACTGTGCAGAGTTGAGTGGGAAGCAATATGTGGCAGGCTGATCCATATTTTAAAGTTAAGTTTTTTACTTTCTGTCAGAATTCCTTTTGTATGATTCATCGGGGACATCTAAGTTTGCCTTTGGTCCAAAACTTCCTCAGGGAATTTTGTAAAGGGAATGACTCTTTTGATAAATTGGAATGAAATAAATGATTGCTTTATGTCTCATCTGTTTTGATTATTGACTTGGTGTCTTTACTTCTATCTCTATATTTATTTCAGCATCTGCTATACTCAAAAAATCACATAAATAATGAATTTTCCAGCAAGCTTTCATTTATTAAAAAAAAAACCATCCTAAGCACTTGTAATCAATACTTGTGAATTAAGATACAAATTTTGATGGCTATAAACATAGGGTGATATTCCTGTCTATATTTATTTAGCCAAGCAAGATCCAAAAATGCTTGAGTAAGATCATTTCATATATTTTCCACAACATTTATTTGGCGACCATATTGGGGAGATCTTCAATATCTCTCTGGTTGTTTTTTTATGCTTGATTATCATTAAATACATCTGTTTTTCTGATATTGATTATTTGACTATTTTATTTCTTAATGATTGTACATGTTTCAAGCAACCCAATATTGAGCACAGTCTTCAAGATCATACGAGCATTTCTTTGAATTTGTGTTAGGAACCAAATATCAATATAGCATAGAAAAACCTCAGAAAAAGTACTCAACGCCTTGAAAAAGAGATAATTTCAGATAATAAGCCTCTTCGAGGGGGCAACCTCCTTTTACCCCACTTAAATGTTCAAGTACAAGATG
>ML780683.1:36246-57204 GCA_009831015.1 Picea engelmannii | reverse complement strand
AAAAGGGGCATCAAGGTGTTATTGCACAACTATGCTCACTAGATGTTCAAACATCTAAGCCGTCTATTCCTCTAGATATCCAAGGGATCATTGATAAGCATTCCAAAGTATTTGAAGATATTCCCAAAGGTCTTCCACCCACTTGAAATCATGATCATGATATTCACCTATTCCTGGGAGTGTTCCTCCTAACATCAGACCATACCAATACCCTTATGCCCAGAAGAGCGAAATTGAGCGCATGGTTGAAGAAATGTTAGAGGCTGGCATTATTAGACATAGCCAAAGTTATTACTTTGCACCGGTGGTAATGGTATTCAAGAAATATGGCTCATAGCGTATGTGTCTAGATTATAGAGAGCTCAACAAGATCACTATTAAATATAAGTTTCCCATTCCCGTATATAATGTCCCCACTTTGGGACATCATCACAGGGTAGAGACTTATGATGACCAGAGTAGCTAGATGGATGTTATAGCGAGTACAAGGGTATTTGAGAGGCATTGTGGGGTCCAGTTGGCATTTATCATCATATTCCATCATTATGAGCCATTCCACATAGGTTGGCTTTGGTTTCGTTCCATTCCGACGATTTCCATGATTTTGACTATTTTGAGCTATACGTTAATTAAAATAACTGAAGAGGTTATTTTGGGCACATTACTTGGAGGAACCTCTCAGTGTAATAGCTCATTGGAATCGGGAGGAGCAACACTACAGGATGGGATGGCTAGAAGTGACTTTCAGTGGCCAGGGAAGCCGCAAGGAGAGATAAGGAGATTTTCAGAGGTAAAAAGGATAATTAATTAATTAAAGTGATTTAATTAATTAATTAAATATTATAAAATGAAAGTCACTTTGGAGGGACAAGGTGAGCCAAAAAGTATAAAAGGAAGGCAAGGTCCTCTAATCATCATTCATGTATGATCTTATTTTGATTTCTGGCTTCTAGCTAGTGAGCCCAACATTGGGGGTTTTGAGGGTTTTGACTTAACAAACCCTAGAGGACGATTCGATGGTGAAATATTCTACCTAGCTTGTCCCAAGATTGGTTTCAGAGATGCAATACTCTCCCACACCATTCTAGTCAGATCTACATCAGTGCAGGAGGTTCTACACAGCCACAGGCACGAGAAGAGGAGGAGGGTGCACAATTGGGGGTTTCAAGCAAGGGGGGCCCACCATCTTTGGAGAGAGATTCGTTGTAGGAGATTTGCAGGGCCGTTGAGGATTCTATCACTTGGGTTTTCATTACAGAGCCTTGGACATCAAATCTAGTGCTTCCTGAGATAGTTTTATGCCTCATATTATTTCTTGAGCAGAGGGGCGAATTGAAGAGAAGGAGGGCGTTTTTGAGATCCAGATCTAGTCCGTTTGGAGGGGTGACACTTCAGATCTGACCCAGAGACTTCACCTATTGACTTGCAGTGTCCCGATCTATATTTCTAGAGATCTTCAGAGCATTTGGAGGCCTCCTTTAGTAGGGCCGAATTATCTAGGGCTTCAGTCATCCAGTGGGGCACACCATTCAGTGGGGGATTTCAGATCTACAGAGATTGAGAGGGATCTTGGAGATTCGGGCACCTGGGTTGTTCTTACCATCACCCGATCTATTAGTTGGAATATTTCTTAGGGTGATTGGACACTTTTGGCAGCAGGGCCGAGTTATTGAGGGTTTCAACCTTCTATTGGAATGTGGCATTCTTCAGCTGGAGAGTTTGGCATTCAGATCTGCTTGTATTGATCTTCTTTTATTATTTAGCCTTTGTATGCATCTTTTGTATTAGCGGGAGCATTTTGTAGCAGCTCCTATCTATTGTCTATCTTCTTGGCCATTTGTTGAGCATTCCAGATTGGCTTCTTCATTGTAGCAGGTTTCTCTATTTTATGAATAAAGAAGATTTGAGATGTTTTGTCTTGTCTATTCTATTGCATATGGTTGAGGTATGTTCCATGGTTATCTCTTTATATTATTTGTTGCATACACAAATATAAGCACATCTAAACAAGTAGATCAGCAAACTGTTTGACAAAATACCTCACTCAGAAAAAGTTTAAAAGACACCAAAACAATGATGATCCTTGAATAATGGCTTGGGATCATTACAATGGTATCAGAGCTTAAATCCTGCAAACCTGAGGGGTCTTTCATAGGGATAAATGGATAGTTGGAAAGAAATGGATAAGATAGCCTTTGAGATATCATGTTTGGAGATCGTGTATGATGACCTTAGTGAGGAATCTAAGGCTATAATAACCTTCCCACAATATGCAGCCTATAGAAACCCCCATTGGAGCAAATGGGATATTTTACAGGGGATCATCATAGCAGATGAAAAGAAAAAAGAAGAAGCTAGATGGTGGGAAGAACAGAGAAACCCCACACCTAGTAGGAGAACACAACCTTGCCACTATTGCAAGGGGTTGTGGGAACCTGATCATAGGTGTAGGGATCAAAAGCACACTACTAAGGCACACTATGATAGTGATGATGAGGTGTGTGAGGATGGAGTGATAGATGTGGATTTAGAGCAGTCGGATGATGATAGTGACTCTTGCATAGAGGCTAGTGATAGTAACTCTACCTCAAAAGATAGTGATGATGACTCTTGCATGGAGGCTACTGATGCTTGCACGCTTGAGGAGGATGATGACCCATGTGTAGTGGATAGGCAGTTAGATGGATAGGACGATAGCACCAGTGTCTCAGTAGATATGTCACATACCATTGATGACCTTATGCCTCAGCAGAGAGGTGACACTAGTGAGGAGCCACACGTGTTAGCACCTAGAGATGATGAGCTTCCTATGGGGGTCGTGACACATCTCTCGCCTGTTCAGACACCCAGGATAGCCACGTCACATGAGGAGATCAGTGGCACGTCAGGTATGATGGATGAGCCTAGTGTAAGGGATGCACACCATGGACAGGTAGACCCACAGATTTAGGAGGAGATACAGGGAGTACAGACAGGGGACCTTACACATACAGATCAGCCTGAGGAGACAGAGTCACAGCTATTAGAGACTCCATTATTTGAGCAGATTGGAGAGGCTGACAGGTTGATGGAGCACTTACTTCTGGGATCGGTCTGCATTGATGAGGATGCATTTTTTAGTAGTCAAGATGACCATAACATGTGTTTGGATACATCTCTATGGGATCCAGGTGCAGATGATAGTAGCAGGTTGAGTGCACAAGAGGATACAGCTGCTCATACAGGATATAGTGTGAGTCAAGGGGAGATTGCATCTAGTGATGGGATGCAGTGGCATACAGGAGTACCCAGCAGTAAAGCAAACAGTGGACAGCTCAGCACGTCATTTTATGCAGAGGGTGTTTTGTGGGATTCTAGAGTTGGCACTAGCAGGACTGACACCAGCAGTGAGGGGTCTGAGATAGCACCTCAGTATGACCATGATCAGGAGTCACTCCACTTGGCACCACAGTTGAGAGTCAGTGAGGCTAGGATCAGGGCAACAACTAGACGTATTGATGACATGCATGCAGTGATGGAAGATTACTGTTGGAGAGCATCAGTGGCACAAGGTAGCTCAGATGGAGGATTTTCCATGGATGATTTTCACACTCTCTGGGAGATAGTGTCTATGATGAGGACTGACTACCAGCAGTTGTTGACAGACAGGGACTACCTACTGGGGATTGGTGAGATGTATCATGAGGCTCTGAGGGAGCAGGAGTTGGAGATGGACCGACTCACTCAGGAGATGGAGAGCACTCGAGGATTCTTGAGAGGCACATAGACCGCCCTTCAAGAATCAGAGTCTAGGATATATGAGTCTTCTGAGGAGATCCATCAGATATCCACTTCATTTGTCTTAGTGGACACTCAGATGTATCAGTCAGTCATGTTGACAGAGGATGTTGATGATCTATAACAGGAGCACCAGTTGATGAAGGACACTTCCATTGGTGTCTTGTGAGTAGTTGATCTCCATATAGATATTGATCTAGCAGTACGCCCAGGATTTGTGATGTAGCATGAGTTTGAAGGAGATGATAGGAGTATGCCGAAGCATACAGTGATGGGGGATAGTTCACAGAGTCATTCTGAGATATATGGTGACATTCATAGGGGTATAGTGCCTTGTCGGGAGGAGACACACTTAGGGGAGTATTCCTATTTCACTCTTTTGCAGCAGCCCAGAGTTATGATTGAGCACCTTCACCAATCAGCAGTCACATGAGGAGAGATAGACAGTGGCAGAGAGCATGGAGAGTGACTAGGCCGAGGCCACCTGACATGAGTACCTCTACAGCATCCAGTCGGGGAGAGAGGGATCATCACAGGCAGCCAGTTGAGACTTGGTGTGTGAGAGAGAGCAGCATGGGGCAGGTGGTAGCAGATAAACACATAGGGCTTCTGTCAGTGATTAGCCTCACACAGGAGCAGTTAGAGGAGATTGGAAGTGATAAAATTCCAAGTTTTCCATCGGACCTAGGAGTCTATTTCGTTAGCACGATGTTCGTGTTGACCCAGGTTGCACCAGAGAGCCACACACTCCACCTTGGTTTGGGTTGGAGTGGGTCTGCAGGTACTTGTCCTATGGGGTGAGACCTTTCCTTCCACTTGATCATCAGGATAGGGCATAGAGATGTTTGGACATGTACTTCTTCTACAGAGATGCCCTTACAGATACAGTTTCTAGACAGCAGGTCTAGCGCTCACAGGTATTTCAGCTGGAGGACCCAGGAGAGGAGGGTTCAAGATGTATGCAGGGGGTAGACAATCATGGTCAGAGTAGTGCAGTGTTAGCATAAGGATCTTCGACAAAGGTTAGCATTGGACCTAGGGATTGCAGGGATGGACATTTCACTGACTGACAGAGGCGAGTGGGCCATTGCAAGGGAAATTTGTTCTAACTTTCCATTTAGCTTCAGTGTTGAGGGGAGCACAGTGCTTGAGGGTGTCTCATGGAGGTCTTGCAGTACCTCGTTCTGGCATCAGCATGTGCAGTTGATGGAGGGCGTGTGGATCTTGGTAGAGATTGGGAGGATGGACTCATTTCAAGATGAGGCCATGTGTCAGGTACAGGAGACTCACAGAGTTGGTGTTTTTCAGGATTATGCGTCCCAAGGGCTAGTAGTTCATGACTTGATATGGGACCCAGGGGGCAGCATGTGTGATTGTTCGTATTTGGATGGATTCTACTATATATCCCAGAAGTGGACATGTTATCCTTGCATTTTAGTTGATTGGATTTGGCTATTGCTTGAGGACAAAATTTTCTAGCAGGGAGGACTATAATGTCCCCACTTTGGTACATCATCATAGGGCAAAGACTTATGATGACCAGAGTAGCCAGATGGATGTTATAGTGAGTACAAAGGTATTTGAGAGGCATTGTGGGGTCCATTTGGAATTTATTATCATATTCCATCATTATGATCCATTCCGCACAGGTTGGCTTTGGTTTCATTCCATTCCAACGATTTCCATGATTTTGACTATTTTGAGCTATAAGTTAATTAAAATCACTGAAGAGGTCATTTTGGGAACATTACTTGGAGGAACCTCTCAGTGTAATAGCTCATTGGAATCGGGAGGAGAAACACTACAAGATGGGATCACTAGAAGTGACTTTCAGTGGCCAGGGAAGTCGCAAGGAGAGATAATGAGATTTTCAGAGGTAAAAAGGTTAATTAATTAATTAAAGTGATTTAATTAATTAATTAATTATTATAAAATGAAAGTCAATTTGGAGGGACAAGGTGAGCCAAAACGTATAAAACGAAGGCAAGGGCCTCTACTCATCATTCATGTATGATCTTATTTTGATTTATGGATTCTAGCTAGTGAGCCCAACATTGGGGGTTTTGAGGGTTTTGACTTAACAAACCCTAGAGGACGATTCGGTGGTGAAAGATTCCACCTAGCTTGTCCCAAGATTGGTTTCGAAGATGAAATACTCTCCCACACCATTCTACTTAGATCTACATCAGTGCAGGAGGTTCTACACAGCCACAGGCACAGGAAGAGGAGGAGGACGCACCATTGGGGGTTTCCAGCAAGGGGGGCGCACCATATTTGGAGAGAGATTCGTTGTAGGAGATTTGCAGGGCCGTTGAGGATTCTATCACTTGGGTTTTCAGTACAAGGCCCTGGACATCAGATCTAGTGCTTCCTGAGATAGTTTTATGGCTCATATTATTTCTTGAGCAGTGGGGCGAATTGAAGAGAAGGAGGGCGTTTTTGAGATCCAGATCTAGTCCGTTTGGAGGGGTTACACTTTAGATCTAACCCTGAGACTTCACCTATTGACTTGTAGTGTCCTGATCTATATTTCTGCAAAGTTTTAGAGCATTTGGAGGCCTCCTTCAGCAGGGTCGAATTATCTAGGGCTTCGGTCATCCAGTGGGGTGCACCATTTAGTGGGGGATTTCAGATCTACAGAGATTGAGAGGAATATTGGAGATTTGGGCACCTGGGTTGTTCTTACCATCACCCGATCTATCAGTTGGCATATTTCTTAGGGAGATTGGACACTTTTGGCAGCAGGGCCGAGTTATTGAGGGTTTCAACCTTCTATTGGAAAGTGGCATTCTTCAGCTGGAGAGTTTGGCATTCAGATCTGCTTGTATTGATCTTCTTTTCTTATTCAGCCTTTGGAGGCATATTTTGTAATAGCGGGAGCATTTTGTAGCAGCTCTTATCTATTGTTTGTCTTCTTGGCCATCTATTGAGCATTCCAAATCGGCTTCTTCATTGTAGCAGGTTTCTCTATTTTATGAATAAAGAAGATTTGAGATGTTTTGGCTTGTCTATTCTATTGCATATGGTTAAGGTATGTTCCATGGTTATCTCTTTCTATTATTTGCTGCATACACACATATAAACACATCTAAACAAGTAGATCATCAAACTGTTTGACGAAATACCTCACTCAGAAAAAGTTTAAAAGACTCCAAAATAATGATGATCCTTGCATAATGGCTTGGGATCATTACAGTGGTATCAGAGCTTAAATCCTACAAACCTGGGGGGTCTTTCATAGGGATAAATGGATAGTTGGAAAGAAATGGATAAGACAACCTTTGAGATATCATGTTTGTAGATCACGTATGACGACCTTAGCGAGGAAACTAAGGCTATAATAACCTTCCCACAATATGCAGCCTATAGAAACCCCCATTGGAGAAAATGGGATATTTTATAGGGGATCATCATAGCAGGTGAAAAGAAAAAAGAAGAAGCTAGATGGTGGGAAGAACAGAGAAACCCCACACCCAGTAGGAGCACACAACCTTGCCACTATTGCAAGGGGCCGTGGGAACCTGATCATAGGTGTAGGGATCAAAAGCACACTACTGAGGCACACTATGATAGTGATGATGAGGTGTGTGAGGATGGAGTGATAGATGTGGATTCAGAGAAGTTGGATGATGATAGTGACTCTTGCACAGAGGCTAGTGATAGTGACTCTACCTCATAAGATATTGATGATGACTCTTGCACGGAGGCTACTGATGCTTGCACGCTTGAGGAGGATGATGACCCTTTTGTAGTGGATAGGTAGCTGGATGGAAAGAGCGATAGAACCAGTGTCTCAGGAAACATGTCACATACCATTGATGACCTTATGCCTCAGCAGAGTGGTGCCACTAGTGAGGAGCCACACATGTTAGCACCTAGAGATGATGAGCTTCCTATGGGGATCGTGACACATATGTCACCTATTCAGACACCTAGGATAGCCACATCACATGAGGAGATCAGTGGCACGTCAGGTATGATGGATGAGCCTAGTGTGAGGGATGCACACCATGGACAAGTAGACCCACAGATCCAGGAGGAGATATAGGGAGTATAGACAGGGGACCTTACACATACAGATCAGCCTGAGGAAATTGAGTCACAGCTATTGGAGACTCCATTAGTTGAGCAGATTGCAGAGGCTAACAGGTTGATGGAGCACTTACTTCCGGGATCGGTCTTCATTGATGAGGATGCACTTTTTAGCAGTCAGGATGACCATAGCAAATGTCTGGATACATCTCTATGGGATCCAGGTGCAGATGATAGTATCAGGTTGAGTGCACAGGAGGATACAGCTGCTCATACAGGATACAGTGTGAGTCAGGGGGAGATGGCATCTAGTGATGGGATGAAGTGGCACACAGGAGTACCCAACAACAAAGTAGACAGTGGACAGCTCAGCATGTCATCTTATGCAGAGGGTGTTTTTGGGGATTCTAGAGTTGGCACTAATAGGACTGACACCAGTAGTGAGGGGTCTAAGATGGCACCTCAGTATGACCATGATCAGGAGTCACACCACTTGGCAGCACAGTTGAGAGTTAGTGAGGGTAGGATCAGGGTAGCCACTAGACGTATTGATGACATGCATGCAGTGATGGCAGATTACTATTGTAGAGCATCAGTGGCACAAGGTAGCTCAGATGGAGGATTTTCCATGGATGATTTTCACTCTCTCCGGGAGAGAGTGTCTATGATGAGGACTGACTACCAACAATTGTTGACAAATAGGGACTACCTACTGGGGATTGGTGAGATGTATCATGAGGCTCTGAGGGAGTAGGAGTTGGAGATGGACCGACTCACTCAGGAGATGGAGAGCACTCGAGGATTCTTGAGAGGCACACAGACCACCCTTCAAGAATCAGAGTCTAGGACATATGAGTCTCCTGAGGAGATCCATCAGAGATCCACTTCATCTGTCTTAGTTGACACTCAGATGTATCAGTCAGTCATGTTGACAGAGGATGTTGATGATCTAGCAGAGGAGAACTAGTTGATGGGGGACACTTCCATTGGTGTCTTTGTTATTGGGAAATATACCCTATAGACTAGCAAACTAGGGTCAGACTTGCATGCAGATTATGACCGTAAAGAAATCACTTTTAACCTACCACCCAAAACTTAAAACCCCTTTTTCACATACACACATGGAAACGAACTACTAACCTTTTTTACTGATGTTTGGTGTAGATCCTCCGTTGCGCTTTGCCCGCTTCCTTGTGCTGCTCCTTTCAACGATAATCCTGCGATCAAGGCAAAACACTACACATGCATCCTACTTTTCTACTTGAGGGTTAGAAATTAAGCATAAATTAAACAAATCATAGATAACTCATTCATTGGGATGGGAAAAGTATTCTTTTATTATTTTCAAAATGAATCAACTTACAATCAAAGTCGAGACCAGCCACCGCTCCTTGATCCTGATCCTGGGCTCCTCCTCTTCTTTGTCCTCCAACTGCTTTGCGTTAATTATCCTTAGGCTTGAGGAAAGGCTAAAGGGTTGGGACAACTGGATTCGGCAAATGGGCAGAGTTTCTTCGCTATTATTTTCCTCCTTCCAAATAGTACCCCTACCCCTTCTTTTATAGGCTAGAAGGAGCTAGGGTTTTGGACGAACTCTTGGCCATGCATGGCTGAGAGTTTCAGTTAACTGACCCATAGATTTTGTCCCGTCGGCAACTTTCCTGTTTTTGTGCTTTGTTAGGTAAACACGGGTTGTAGTAGGCCTGCCAACATTCCAACGCATTCAGTAGTGGGTTAGGGCGCGTGTTACTTGATTTAAGAGGATTTTCAAGAGTTTGTTTAGCATGGCTTTGGCAAGGAAGGGATATGAGTTGGCCTGATGCCAGGTAAGTATGTGTGGTGTAATTTAGGGTTATAATAGATGCACCCTAATGTGTGAGGTCAGAAGAGCATATGATGGTTGAAATACATTACCAATCTTTTACCAATCTGTACTGATGTGTTGAATGAGTGAGCCCAAGGATTAAGAACCAGGAGGTGCCATCTGCAAAATCACAAATGTCTCACCGAGGTGGGCATACCCATGCTCGGGATAAAATAGAACCATGGCTACCAATCAAATACACTATAGATCCATGTCAAATAACTATAAAGAGTAGCCGCGAATAATACACAGCGGAGCTACATCTCGAAATCAGAAAGATATAAATATAAAGTATCCATCTCCCAGAAGCTGATTCAGCCGGATGGCTGTACTTCAGAGCTCGAGCAACAACTTCAAAATCTTCTAAAACTTGGGTAGGAGTGTAATATGAGTGTACAACTGCACTACCCAGAGGTCTTCGACGGCTCGTCGGTTATGGACTTGATAATCTTGATGATCGGACTCAAGGCTTCAGTGATTTCAAACAAAGACTTGATTGGATGTTCAAGATGGTCGGGTATGCGGACAAGAGACATATTGCAGAGGGACCGACTCAGGCTTAGTGACAAACTTCTCTTGGACAATAGCACAACAAGTGATAAGACTCAAGAAGCATATATGTTAAGCATAAGTCTACGAAGCAGGAGGCAACGCAAACTCTCCATATGTTTGGAAGAGTAACCAAACGGTGGAGGACACAACTCTATATAGCAAGAAAAAGATTCCTAAGGTCGTACTACATCCCATGGTTTGATGATCAAACGGACAGATGTGCTTCATCCAAGGGCGACTCATTATGTTGCCAATAAAGAAAATACTTTTCCCATCCTCTTTTTGGGGTATATTTGATTTTTTGTTCTTTTTGATGATTTTGGAAAAAGAATAAAGGAATATTATGTTACAATGGAGGAACGAGTACAGCAAACATACAAGCTCGAGACACAACGACAAGACTGATGTTATGGGAAATGATACTCAGAAAAAATCCTCCAGTGGCCAAAGGTGTTAAGACGCAGAAGCAAACTGTTACAAGGTTGATGGGTAAGGTATGCAAATGCGGTTAACAGAATACACAATGGTAACATCCTTCGATGTAAGTTTAACGAGCCCTGAGAAGGTAAGCTCGGTGGTTTTTCATGTTTAGAGAGTTTGAAAAAGCATAAAAGGAGACTCCATTGGGGTACCTTTTTCGACAATAGTCTAGTCGGTTCAAAAAAGGGATAAACTGGCACCGATTAGACGTCAGTTCAAAACCATTTTAACGAGTGTGAAAAGGACAAGATCACTCGGCCATTTTTTCATTTTTAAGGAGTCTGAAAAAAGCTTAACTATGGACTCCGTCAGGAATGTTCTTCTGGACCATTTTAACGAGTGTGAAAGAATAAGGTCACTCGACAATCTTTTCAATTTTAGGGAGTCTGAAAAGAGATTAACTATGGACTCTGTGGGGGCTTCTTTTTCGTAAATTTAGTCCCTCGGGCCCGAAAAAGCAATAAAATCATACCTGAGGATACTTTTCTAAAGAATGGGAATTCGATAGAGTATTCCTTTGTTCGTATAGTTGACCATCCGAACCAAAAAAGGGGTAAACTACCGCCAGACAGACGTGACTTCAGATTTTAGTTTAACGAGCGTGAAAGGTCACAAGATCGCTCGACAATCTTTTCATTTTTAAAGGGTCTTAAAAGGGCTTAAAAGGAGACCCGTTATGTTTTGGGAGTCTGGAGGGTAAGACAAAGAGTGAAAAATACCTATGCAAATGAGGCTCAAAATCGTATTCAGGAAATATTATACGGACTCTCGAGCCTACAGTGTTGTTAGAAACGGCATGGACACCATAATGCAACCAGGACCTACCTAGGGCATCCATGTTTTGGTAAGCTCTACCACCAAGTTGCGACACTTCTATAACAGATATGAAGGTTCCGTGTCACAACCGGATGGGATCAATCCTATAGCATAAAAAAGGCAATGAGATGCAAAAGTGGGGATGACATCCTAACCTATATGCTCAAGTTGATTTTTGAAAAAAAAAAAAAAAATTATGGACCGTCAATATATTTTTTTTTATTTTTTCGAAAATAAAAAAAAAGTGTCCCAATACCTGCTCAAATCCCTCCCATATAACTCCTGGATCACTCAAAATGGTTTTTGATATAAAGAAACTGATAAGGGGGCCCAAAAAAGTGACAAAAAGAGGCCAAAAAGTCTATAAATAGAGGCTGGCAGCTCATTATCACCATTGCTGATTTGGAAATTGACTCTGGAGCTAAAAGACCCCCTTTGCCAAAGATCGTGATTCCGGGAGCTACAGTGGAAGAAACAGACTTCTGCTTGGACCAAGTAAGTACAAACTCCCTTGTCTAGCTATTCCATACTTCATTTTTAGCATTTAGTTGTTTTTGGGGGTGGGCGTCGACCTCAAAAAGGTCAACCCTAGGTAAACGCGGGCTATCTAGAGACAGCCCGCAGGTACCCACGACTGTCGCCTCTACAGGCCGCAGGTACCCCCCACGTGATGAAAATTTTAATGTATAAAAGCATTGACCCTCCTGTTTTTCTTGTGGTGTTGGCAGGATGTATGTTCAGTGGAGGGAAAGAAAGCACGAGGCCGCCAATGAGTTAATGGCAGCAGATCCGAATGTTGTGGCCGCGTTGATGCAGTGTGGTTTAGTGAAATTTTTTTTATGTCCGTTCATGCGCGTGAAACCAAGGCTACTGAATGCCTTGGTTGATTACTGGCACCCTGACGCAGAGGCATTCATGCTAGAGGGGCAATCCTTGGTTCCCACCACCGAGGATATTTACTTTCTGATTGGCCTCTCAAGGAGAGGGGAACCAGTCAACTTTCAGACTTTTCCTACAAGGCCGAGCAAGATCTCAGAGCTAGTAGTTGAGTATTGTGAGGCTAGGACTGAGCATAGAGGTTCCTCGGTACCGGTTAGTAGGATTACCAGCCTCACCCTACAGGCTATTCTATCACTTATTGGGTGGATTACCAGCTCAGCAGCCGTGCATCAGGCTTCGTGCGCACAGATGAATTGTGCGATCCAGTGCATGAATGCACACATTTTTGATTGGAGTACCACACTATTAGAGTGCATGAAGAGTCAGATGACAACTTGCTGACAACAGACACACAGGAACTTCGAGTTTGGGACCATCCTATGTTCATTCTTTTTCGAGAGAGTTCCATGTTTCAGTCCTCGGCTGACAGTACGAGGACATCTGGCCACTTTCCCCGCAGTATGCAGATGGGCATTGTTACTGTTGCGACAGGGTGGTGGAAGGACCGTGGAGGCCTTCGACGGTGACTTTTTTGCTTGGCTGTCATGATAGATCCCGGCTATTGAGGACTACCCATATAGGGGGATCGACTTCTCCAGAGATCCAGCGATACCAGTGCCTCCTGGTGAGGAGCGAGGGGAGATGGGTAAGTCTCCACCTATACCGTTTTTTTGTTTGCATATGTAATTTTTATGTCTTTTTGATATATATATCATGTTTTTGTATACCAGAGTTTTTGATGGGTGGATGTTTATTGCATGCAGATGTGGGACCCGTGCGACCTGTCGACTATGCACGGAACAGGCGTCGCCCCCGGCCAGAAGCCACAGCTGCCGCCTCTGGAGGAGAAGCAGTAGTAGGGAACCTCCCAGCAGGAGAGGCCAAGAGGGTCCTGAGGTGAATTGAGCGGAACTTTACTGCACCCACTCGTATAGTTCCCATGGCAGAGATAGAGGACATGCCGCCCTCCATGCAGACTCATGTTGTGGGGGCACCTCGGACATGGGTCCGATTGTTTAGGCGTTTAGCCCAGGCTGTACATGATTATAACAGGGCCCATAGGCCCTAAGCAGACTTTAGACTTTTACGTGCCACGAGCACTGATATGTATATATTTTTTGAGGGAATAAGCCTAGTGACTCGTTACTGTTCCCACTTTTGAGGCGCTTGCGCCCATCTATGTACTCTGAGGATTTTATGATGTTTATATATGGTTTTTATCTCTTTTTTGTGTCTTATGAAATATGTGTACAAAAATGTATTTACATGTTTATGTTCATGATCTTTTTATATGTGAGCAAGATGCTAATCTAAAATGTGATTAGCTAGAGTATCTGTGATTTGATTTAAACTCCTAGGAACATGAAAATATGTGATATAATCAAAGTTGCATTCCAAGAGACGTACACTAAGGAATCGTCAGTGTAAATTTGGGTCATGAACCCGGTATATTCAGTTGAGCTGCAACACAACCAGTTGAGCGTCTAGATAGACCCAGAGGTGAGAGATACCAAATGACAAAGCATCATGAAGCAGCTCAATAACTGCACTATACTCAGCAACATTATTCGTAGTGTCACCTAAGCATATACCTCCGGAAGATAACAACTGACCCTGTGGTGTAAAGATTACCCAAGCTATGGAGGTAAGCCTCTGTGTGTGTCGACTAGCACCATCCGCATACCCAATGAACACCTCAGACTCACTTGACATATTCCATATTGACGAAAGATAACATCAATGACACGTCCATAACACGTTTTAAAACAAATGTAAAAAAGTAATAGTACAAAGACTATACATATGTTACAAAAAGTTACCCACAGTGACCGTTCTATGAGTAATACTTCTTGAGGTAGAGCCCATTTCTAGGCTCCGCCATAGCATTCCCTTCAAAATTGACCAAACGATAAGCGCCCTTTTTTAAAACCTCCTTAACAATGAAGGGTCTGAACCACATGGGTTTAAACTTTCCTGCCCCTAGGGGGTCCTTATCTTGGTCATAGACCAGGACAAGGTCGCCCTCAGAAAAAATCCGAGGGCGAACGGACCTATCATATTGACACTTGACCTTATGTTTATGAGCCTCATTGGCCAGGGCCGCATCGCGACACTGCTCATCAATATGCTCAAGGTGTACTAATCGTTCTTCAAGCGAAGAAGTGTCTGGCAATAACTGTACTGCCAATTTCAGAGATGGGATTTGACACTCTATAGGCAAGACTGCCTCCAGCCCGTAAACGAGTTGAAAAGGTGAGAAACCGGTTGCAGTCTTAATTGACATTCGGTAAGCCCATAATGCTGAGTATAACATCAAATGCCAGTTTGACTTGGCTAAGTTGATAGTTCGTTGTAGAATCGTCTTAAGCGTTTTGTTTACAGCTTCCACCTGCCCATTGGCTTGGGGATAGTAAGGTGATGAATGTTCTTTCCATAACCCAAGATTTGACGTTAACTTGGTCATCATTTGATTCTGAAAGTGACTTCCATGGTCAGTGACAATCTCTCTCAGAACGTCGAACCTTGCTATAATTTGGTTGAATAAGAAGAGAGCTACAGTCTCTCCATCATCTTTGAACGTCGGCATAGCTTCGACCCACTTAGTGAAGTAGTCGATAGCTACAATGATATAGCGATGCCCCCTTGCTGATGGGGGGTTGCATGTAGTGTAATCAATCCCCCACTTAATGAAGGGACTAACTGTGATGACAGGAAACATGGGAGTTGGATGTGCCCTCATCTTCTGTGAGAAGATTTGGCACGGATGGAACTTCTTGACCGACTCGATACAATCTTTCATAAGTGTGGGCCAAAAGTAGCCTGCTCGTAAAATATTTTGGGTTGTTGCCAACCCAGATAAGTGACCACCACAAGATCCTATATGACAATTGTTGAGCACTATGACAGCCTCCTCATGATTGAGACATCGACGCAAAATGCAATCTACACCTCTCCAATACAATGTATCATCGAGTATGAGATAATTCTTAGCCTGATGGCGTATTCATCGACGCTCGTCACGAGAAGAAGAGGTGGGGCACTTCAAAGTCTGGAGATAGATCAGTATATCTCTGTACCAGGGGTCTGACGATTCAATCAAAAACATATCCCCTCGGATAGACGATTCCTCAGGCACAACGTCACCTAACTCAACCGGAAGCTCCGAAATAAGTTCTGCGAAGACCACTGACTTCTTGGACTTTGCTGAAACGAAATCTAAGTCAAATTCCTGGAGGATGACCATCCATCTACTGATTTTTCCACTGATAACGCGTCGTGTTAACATGTAATGGAATGGATTTACGGCAGCGACGACGGTGATCTTATGAAACAGAACATAGCGATGGAACCGTTGAACAGCATGAACTGCTGCCAATGCAAGTTTTTTGAGATGGGAATAATTAAGTTTCATTCCTACGAGGCCTCGGCTCAGGTAATAGATCACATATTCTAAAAATGAATCATCTTCCTGAACTAAAACCATGCCTATGGTTGACTTTGCAGCAGCTAGGTATAATAGGAAGTCTTTATTATAATTAGGTGGCCGGAGTAGAGGCGCGGTTGTGAGGGCGTGTTTTAATGCGTCGAAAGAGCGTCGAGAGGCCTCGTCCCAGAAAAAGGGAACATATTTCTTCAGTAAACGCATAAAGCCCTTGGTGATTTCGGCATAGTTGGCGATGAAGCGTCGTAAGAAGTTCACCTTGCCTTGAAGACTCTAAAGTTGTAAGATTGTGCGTGGGGGGGGAAACTAGATTATTGCCTCCACCTTAAGAGGATCGACCATGATCCCCATTGTTGATACAATGAAACCTAACAAACGTCCTGACGTGACGCAAAATTTGCACTTGTTGGGATTCAAGCGAATCCTGAAGTAGCGACAACATTCGAAGATTAGTCTGAGGTGTGTAGGATGATCCTTTTGCTTGTGAGAGCGTGATGCTAAATCATCTAGATAGGCCTCGACTATATGCTTGAGGTCATGAAATGCAAAAGACATGGCCCGTTGGAAAGTGGCTCCAGCATTCTTAAGGCCAAAAGGCATCTTATGATAGGCGAATGTACCCCACAGACAAATGAATGTCGTTTTGTGTTGGTCTTTAGGTTTGATTTGGATTTGATTATATTCTGAAAAACCATCCATGAATGAAAAGGCTTCACAACCAGCACATTCATCAATAATCTGGTTAATGAATGGGGTTGGATAATTATCTTTTGGACGTGCCTTATTCAAATCATGGAAATTGGTACATACATGAATCGTGCCTTGTTTTTTATCAACCGACATGGGGTTTGACACCCATTGAGTCAAATGAATAGGGTAAATGAACCCTGCCTTGAGCAATTTCTCAACCTTAGTCTTAATGGCTACTGCTTTCTTAGGATTGACTGGACGAAGTTTTTGTCGAACAGGCTTAGCATCAGGATACGTTGTGATTTCATGTTCAACTATTTTCGGATCGATGCCTGGCATTTCCTCATAAGACCAGGCAAAAATGTCACGGAAATCTTTGAAAAGATCCATGTAAATTTGAATCTCTTCGGGGGAGAAATCCGCTCCGATAAAGACATTCTCCACGACGCCAGGGTTTCGGGAGATATTGATAGGTATAGTTTCAGCGATAGTCGCCATATTTCCCTCAGCATAAATTTCCTCTGTAGCTAAGAGGTTAATAGGACATGGCTGATATCTCGTCATGGTAATAGTGAATTCTCCTGCCTCGATTCAGCTTAACTCTGGGAGGAAATACGATCTGTGATGAAGATCTTCCCAAGGTTTGTCCGGACTATTCATTGCTTCGATTACTGCTTCATCGGAAGGCAAGACTAAGTCTAACGAATCGGTGGTAGCAAGAGAACCCTGAGCCCAAATAGGCTCGAGAAGTGGATCCAACTCTGGTGCGAGAGTCGGATCAGGGTTAGCTAAAGCTTGTTGGACTAAAGAGTACGCTACTTCAGTGGATGACAAGGGCATGGACATGCCGGAGTGCCCCGTCTCATCCATCATGGCTGATGGGGAAGGAAGAATCCATGGATCCTCAAAGTAAGCCGTGCGGAACGACGCAACTTGAAAAATATCAGCCTTGTGGTGAGTAGATATAAACCTGACATCGTCATGAGGAAGTGGGTAATCGAAGGTACCCATCAAGGATGGGCACAAACCAACTCCTACATTAACGACACCGGCTTGAGGATTATCAATCATGGGAACCGTGGATGCCCCCAAAGCAGGGTCGGGTCTAGAGAAGGACAATTGATCAATGGTCATTATCCGGCCTTCGTGTGGAAACAACAAGACTCAGAAAATGGCAGCAACCACCGCTTGCATAGCGTAAGTCCAACTCCAGCCCAACAAGAGGTTATAGTCAAGGGGGGCATCCACTAACTCCACTTCAACGCACACAGTCTTTCCTCCTAACTGCACAAGGAAAGAAGGGATGATGCCGTGTGGCCGGAAAGAACGACCGTCAAACGCAGTAAGGAGAGTAGGTGATGGAGACAAAGCGGGCTGGACAATGGCCTTCCAACATGCTAACGACATAACGCAAGTTGAAGCGCCCTCGTCGACCACCGTGCAGAAGATATTCCATGTAAAAGTTTTCGTGGGATGAGCCACTACTATCTGAAACGCGACGTGGTAAGGAAGACGAGGTTTTAAGTTGGTCATATCTAACATGATGGTACCCGGGTTACAGGTCTCAGTAGAGCCTAAAGTAGTTAACAAGGCTTTCCGCTGAGCAGGGTAGCTTTGGAGGACCTCCAAAGCAGACATCGCACAAGGGGTTTGCGATAAATCTTCCACCACAGAGTAATTCTGGGCGGCCCTTGCATTTGGATTGTGAAAAGATTTCTTAAACGCACCATTTGGAATGCGTGTCATCGTTTCTCCCAACGTCTTCTCAATCTGTAGAGGAAGAGATGGGAGTTCGGCTTCTTTACCCTTCTCAGAGGCGCTTGGCTTACTATAGTTGTACGCTCTAGTCGTTATTAAAGCATCACCCCTAACCATATATATGTTCGCGGATGAGGAATTGTTTGGGGGAGGGCAGGTTTCTTGGCTGCCCCCTTCGGCACTTGTAGAGGCTTGAGTTAAATTTTGCTCATGCTGAAAGGGATTAGTCAACACGGCTTGTTGTTGCTGTGTAACAAACTTTTGGGCCTCTACAAATCGAGGACATAGATGGGTCAGGTGGTCTTCCGCACACAAGTTGCACGGATACCTCGCCTTCCGTTTTTCCGTGGTGCCCTCGCCAGCATTATCAGTGGGTTTTTTCTCCCCCTTACCCTTCTTTCATTATTTTTTCTTCCCTTCAGGCTACTGGGTGGCCTTTGGGTTAGTCGTCTGTATGGAGTGTACTTCCGACGTTTGGGTAGGAGGAGCAGCCAAAGTAGTAGTCTGGCTGGCCGTTGAGTGTTGTATAGATAACTGTTGCAATCGCTTTGTCAATTGCTCAGCAGGCTTGGTTTGTGCTGAACCCACAATACCATCGGCATGTGGTCCAGCTCTCTATCTAGTTTTGTCTAGTATTGATCATGGAGCATCCGGCAGGATGTTGTATAATAAACTAGACTGAGAATAGATAAGCTCAAACTGTTGAGCCCTCATGATGGCATCTTCTTTGGAGAAAACTCCTGAAGTTGTGACGTCTTTGGATAATTGTGGGACTAAAGACTTAAGAAACCACTCAAGCAGGAATGTTGGTGGGACTGGTACTTTGATTATACTCTTTCGGTGTCTCCACTCTCGGATATGATCAGAGATATGGTCTGCTGTCGTCTGTTCGAAATTGGCTAGAAACTCTGTGCCGGCATCGTATCTCACAGGTAACTGGAAATGGTTAAGGAAGGCCATCGCCAGCTCGCCAAAAGAAGAGTATCATGAGTGATCAAGCTCTATGTACCATTTCGCGGCACTCCCGATAAGAGTGCATTGAAACAATCGCAACTGGACGAAGTCATCTTTCAATGAGTTAGATGAACACCAAAGATGGAAAGTAGTCACGTGATCACCTGGATCTTTGTTAGGCTTGGCCTTGAACTTTGGAATGTCCGAAGGCAACTTCGTTGGCATAGGAGGCCAATGCAGATTGTGACAAATAGGATCATTTAACAACCTTGTCAAATCTGGCAAGTGTAACGTCGCCAGGAATGGTAGTTTGGGTTGTTGCTGATGGCCTGGGAAAAAGGGTCCTAGAGTTTGACTGGCACCAGGTTGCCAGGAAAAGTTTGGCTGCTGACCCGGATTCTGGTAGAAACCATGGCCCTGACCAGCGTAAGGATTTTGCATCTGTGGAGACATCATTGGTTGATTCCCCATAAAGGACATAGGATGTTAGGCATTCATCGTGTTTGACGGACTTTGGGAAGGATTACCCCATGTCGGTCCTGATGGGAGAGGCATGGAAGTCTGTCCAGGGTTCCATTGACTGTGGAAAGAATTACCCCAGAACGACATTCCAGAGGAGGGAACAGATCCTTGTCCTGAGTTCCAAGGTTCTGGTATATGTGCCCCTGGTGCAGGAATAGTACCCTACGCCGGAGTAGACTGTCCAAAGATGGGAGTGCCCCCAGATGGGAATGCAGTGGATGCGAAAGTATTGTTACCAAACGTCCCATTCCAAACAAACGGTGACGAACCTATCGGCATAGTGTGCGCAGGTGTTCCTTGACTCCTGGCTCCAAATGAACTCGTGTGTGCAGGCTGCCCGATGGATTACTAATGCAGACCACCAAGAAAAGGGGACGAAGGAGAGATATGACCTCCAGCATAAGGAAAAGCGTTGAAAGGGACAGGAATGCCCCCAAGTTGACCTTGCAGAGGAGTGTTAGAGCTCCCTGCCCCCAGACCCAAAGTCTGTAAAGTGGAGTGAGTGAGTGCAGGACTTGTGCCTGAACTAGGCATACCGTATGAGAACGGAGGGCCTGTCGCACTGGGTGTGAAGGGAGTTGTGGTCGCCGCGATAGATGGGGTTGGTCCACTGTACGACGTAGTTGCAGCCGAGACCGTGGTGGCTCAGACCGACGATGGCAAGTTAGGAGATGCTTCTCCTGTGGTAGCAACGGTGGTGGGAATGGAAGAATTCCCAGAAGAAGTAACAGTATTTGGTTCCATAACTGTGTGAGGCACTGACAGGCGTTCGTAAAATTGGATTGGTATTATGACCGATGGCCAAGTATCAGTGGTTGGGGTTTCAACCAAACCAATATTGGCAGTTGATTCCTCCTGGATTTTTTCGGGCTCAATGGTTTGTAACCCAATTGCTTCGAAAGACCCTTGTTGGTCTAGCTTCCACCTCAATGGTGGCGGGGGTGGCTCCAATATAACTGGCGCCAGGCCCTAAATCCTTCGTGACCGGCGGAGCTCGGGATCCTCCACTGTGTGAGAAGATACAAGACATGCTAAGGTATTCTACACATTCAAACAGTAACACACACTAAAAAAGAAGCCCCTAAGAGATAAGACAAGCAAACACTAAACTAGTTGGAAGAACAGTTACAAC
>ML780682.1:1923464-1938247 GCA_009831015.1 Picea engelmannii | reverse complement strand
TGATGGAAAAATAAAGGTACATGATCAGTGGTGTCAGGTTGGGGGAAGAATTATGGGCAAAGGCAATGGGTACTGTGTGTTACCTGGTCAACATATCACCCTCATCAGCGTTGGATGATAAGACTCCACAAGAGGTATGGACTGGTAAGAAACCTTCTCTCACACATCTCAAGGTATATGGTTGTGAGGCCTATGTTCATGTTCCAAAGGAAAACAAGAGTAAGCTAGATAACAAGGCTAAAAAGTGTATCTTTATTGGGTATAAAGATGGTCTCAAAGGTTATAATCTTTGGAACCCAGAAACTAAGACCATTGTGTATAGCCGAGATGTGGTATTTAGAGAAATGAAGGATGTTCTTAAACAAGAAGTCCTACCAAATAAGAAAGAACCAAAGAAATAGAGTTTGATTTAAGGGTTGATGAATCAGACTCTACAGAAGAACGGGAATCAGAAGAAGAATATCATCATACTCTATCATTGAGGATATCAGTTCGAGAAAGAAGGATGTCGGAAAGGTATACTCCATATGATTTCCGTTCAAATTTCTCTTTGTATATTACTCATGATTATCCTAGAACTATCAGGGAGGAAGTGGATTCATAGGATGGAAAGCTCTAGAAAAAGGCCATGGGTGAAGAAATGGTAGCCTTGGATAAGAATGAGGCTTGGGGTCTAGTGGAATTGTCGGCTGGAAGAAATCCCATTGCCAAAAAATGTGTATTTAAAAATAAGTTGAATGTAGAAGGAAAAGTGGAGAAATACAAAGCTCGGTTAGTAGCAAAGGGTTATTCCTTGGTTGAGGGAATTGATTTTGGTGAGATTTTTTCTCATGTTGCCATTTTAACTTCTATAATGTTTTTGTTATCTGTTGTTGTTGCATTTGATTTTGAAGTAGAACATATGTATGTGAAGAAGCCATAAGGCTTTGATGTGAAGGGAAAGAAGGAGATGGTATGCAAGTTTAAAAAGTCCCTATATGGTTTAAAACAATCACCAAGGATGCAGTATCAAAAATTTGATACTTATATGTTGGGAATTGACTTCAAAAGAAGAAAAGAGGATCAATGTGTGTATTTTAAATTAATTGGTGATCATTCGATTTATTTGGTTTTGTATGTGGATGACATGTTGCTGATAGGAAACAATAAGGAGATTATCCAGGATGTGAAAAATCACTTTTCCTCTAAATTTGACATGAAGGATCTCGGTGCTTCAAATTTCATTTTGGGCATGGAAATTAAAAGAGATCGAAAAAAGAGGAAACTATGGTTAAATCAAAGAAAATATGTCGATAAAATATTGCATAGGTTTAATATGCAGGAATGTAAACTGGTCAAGGTCCCTATTCATGTTGGTGTAAAGTTATCTTTGGATCAGTTTCCTGAGACACAGGAAGAGGAGGAGGACATGTCTCGTGTTCCATATGTGAGTGAAGTTAGAAGTTTGATGTATTCAATGGTCTATATTAGACCGAACATTGCACATGCAGTGGGTTTTTTGAGCAGTTATATGTCAAAACCATGGAAGGAGCATTGGAAAACAGTAAAAAGGGTTTGCAGGTATTTTCATGGAACTGTTAGCTATGGATTGTGCTACCAATGAATACCAAGATTGGACAGATTGTTGGGCATACATGGCTTTGTGGATGCATATTGGGATGGAGATATGGATCATAGAAGATCTACAAGAGGGTATGTGTTTAACCTGTTTGGAGGAGAAATCAGTTGGATGAGCAAAAGATAGGTTGTAGTGGCACTTTCAACTACAAAAGTTGAATACATGGCAGCCACTCATGCAAGTAAGGAAGTAGTATAGTTACAAAGATTGTGTTCAGGTATTGGGTTGGTACAACAAGATGTAAGGATAAATTGTGAAAATTAGAGTACAATTTTTCTAGTGAAGAACATGGATGATCATTCAAAGACAAAGCATATTGATATTCAATATCACTTTGTGAGAGAAATGGTTGAAGAAAAGAAAGTGTTGATGATGAAGGTGGGCACTTTGAAGAATGTTACAGATTCATTAACAAAATTTGTGATCACTAAGAAGTTATATTGGTGTAGAGGATCCATGGGCATTATTTCCTTGGATTGTTGACTATGTAACCATGTAACCCCCTGTATGCAAAGAAAACAACAAGTGGGAGAATCTTGGATATGTGTTATATTCTTTGAACGAATAGCTTTATTGGTTGTTAAGTTGCATCGGGCGTGCATGAGGGTTTGAGTGGGGGCCACTAGGCCCCCCCTTTGGGGGTCGCAGGGGGGGAAATATCCCCCCTGCACGGGTGTTTGGGGGCAATGCCCCCAAGAGTTTTGTTTTTCCTTGGTAAACATGTTGCATTTTTTCCTCATTTTTCGTGTCGCCTCGATTTTCATGTCCATTGTTGGGTGGTTTTTCGACACATGGTTTTTGCCGATGGTTTTCTATTTCCAGTTAAGGAATTAGGGTTGTTGACTAATCCAGGTCATTGGATTAGGGTTTTGGATGTTGTTGGCTCCTATATGTATATTGTATTGTAAACAATGTATCAATATGAATGAATATAGAATATGTTGGTTTTCCCTGTTCGGGTTTCCAAGGGAAAAATATATGTGTAATGTGTATTTTCCATTATATCTTTTATGTTCTTTTATTGAAAATATGTTTGCAGTAAAATATTGTACAAGGTTAAAATCTACAGGGATCTAAAATGGTAGGCATAAATAATGCTTATCCTACCATTGCATTTGATGTACTTCAAGAGGTGATAGGCCACCTCATACCATGGCTCACAAAAGTTTTCTCTCTTTACTCCATTTTTGTTTTCTTCAACTTCCTCAAAACTTAGGAAAAACAAATTATGGAATTTGAAGTTGGTTTCCTATATTCCTTATCCTAAGGAAATCCCATGGGTCACTGCACTAAAACTTTTCTAATCATGGGTTCGTCAACCTTTATTTCAAAACCTCTTATTGAGTTTACATACTCCTAGTTTTTGATGTGTTAAAAAGTCAAGGAAAGTTCCATGGCCACTCTATCATCATAACCTTGCAGTCTATTGAAGTATTCTATCCAGTTTAAATACTAGAATATCTCCACTACTATAGGGTTGGTGTATAATATTAAAGTCTCGTTGGGTTTCCTCCCATTGAACCCATTCCCCATATTGTAGGTTTCTATATTGGATGATTGAGTTGTTAATTTTGTTCAGGATCCTAGCTAAATCACAATTTTGATAGTGGCAACAAATTCACACAAAATATTACTCTTTAATACTTCAAATTTCTAATAAAATGTAAATGGAAATCATAAATTTGATAGTGGAAATGGTTTCAACACAAACCCTCAACTTCAACACTTCAATTTTTTGAGAAAATGACAATGGAAATGACTTAAATGCCTCAGTATTCATATTTTGAGAACATGTCTTTTGAAATTGGTAATGAAAAACTTGAAGTTTTCAATAGTCAACTATTGAGAACAAGATTTTTTAAATTAACAAAAAACTACTGAGAATAGGATTCTTGAGAATGGTAATTAAAAAAAATTTGAGAACAGGATTCTTGAGAATGGTAATAACAACTTTAGGTTTTCATACTTCCCTTCATAGATGAGTCAAATCTTGAAAAAAAAAATTGGTCTCAGTAGTCAATTTCTAAGGATAGGCCTATTTTTAAAAATGGTCATAAAAATTCTTTTGAACATGCTTCTTGAGAAAGGTAATAACAACTTCATGTTTCATACTTTTCTTTTGAGGAAGATTTTGAAAATGACAATGGGAAAAAATTCCGAGAATAGTCATCTTGTGAGAACAACTTATCACACTTCAAGTTTTGAAAAATGAGAATGGAAAGGTCTTCAAGTTAGAACACTTTTCTTATAATAACAAGTCATCACACTTCATGTTTTGAAAAATAGAAAAAAAATATCTAAGAACAATAAACTTTTGAGAATGGCTTATCACACTTCAAGTTTTGAAAATGAGAATGGTAAAAACTTTTGAGAGTAGGCTTCTTGATGCTTCAACTTCTAAGAAGGAATTTTAGAGTTTCAATGAAAATGGGGAAAACTTTAGGTTTAAAGTTTTGAGATTGACCTCTTTACACAATATACCTTGCAATTGTGTAACCCTAGTGTAGCTTCCAACTATGTAACTTGACTTTGCAGTTTTGTAACTTTTCTTTGTAATGATTTAAATTGACTCTGCAACTATGTACCCCCACAATGGTGGAAGACATTAAGCTTTTCTTCAATTCTCCTATTGATTTTTAGCATGGATGCACTTTTTTTTGGTTTTCTCTTGATTTGGAGATTATATCCTTTGTGAGTTCCAGGCACCTTCTCTTTGATAATTCAAATGGTTGGTGCAATTCACAACATGATACATTGTCTTGATTTGAAATCATGGTTTCTACAAATGCTCATTGGGAATTGATAATTACCTCACCAAAACTTTAGATATTCCCCCCAAGTGAAGATTTGAGAGCCACCTTGGCGTGCGATGTGGAGTTTGTAGCTATAATGATTAATATTTTGGGTTATGACTATTAATTATTTAACTGAAGTTTTTAGTCAATGACATACTTTTGTTCTTTTTTTTTATTTCATTGTGATGACATGCATGTGTTTGTCGAGGTGTGCATGCAATGTTTCTACTGGAGCATGCCCTTGGAGGTGTATTTTCTTTGTAAAGATGATGTAAAGTTGTGTGCATGTTATTTATCAATAGTTGTAGGTTTAGAGATAAAAATAGAGGATCCATTTGTAGCCTATAGGTTGTGGTCGTGAAAACAAGGTATCCTACTTCAATGATGTGATGGAGTTATGTTGGTGTATTTTGATGTAGGATGTTGTAGAATGTTGCATGTGGGTATCCTTAGATGTTGGACCATTAGTTTTGCTGAAAATCATGAAAACAAAGTGCTTTAGGTGGCTAGAATCGAGTTTCTTCTAGCATCCTATAGCATTTTTTGTAGACCAATTTCCTATAGCTTCCTATATCATTTTGTGTAAGGAGTTTCTTGTAGCTTCTTGTAGTAGTGTAAATAACAATGTTTATGTAGCTTCCTCTAGGTTCCTTTAGGAAACAATATAAGCAGACATAATGTTATTTGGGAGGTTTGTAGTGAAGGGAATATATGGATATGTTCGAATATGGATATGGATCATATGATTGGTTGTTCGATGAGGAGAATGAATAGGTTTGATGTGTAATATGGTAGATTGTGAAATGGGATGAATGATGGAGGTGAATGAAATATGGAACCAATGGATGATAGATATGAAATGTTGGAACTATTGATGAAATGTCTAGAGAATATGTGGTGTTGTATGCTAATGTATGTTGTTTTGTTGAGTGATGGGATATTAGTTGTGCTTGAAAATTTTCTTCATAAAAGACTTTCTACTTCAAAGACTTGATCTTTTCATGGAGGTATGTGATCAAAACTTTGAGATAATCCATAAAACATAATTGATCTTTGCAAGCTAAGATTCTTAAAAAAAATATTAAGTCTGCTATGTCTTGAGACTGTTTGAACATTGCATATTTTATTGGCATGTTGAGATAGGATTTTTGAGAGACGCACATAGATTGGATTTTTTGAACTTTGTCTGTTGTGTTTAAATCTATGACTCATGGTAATACAGAGTGTGAAATTGATGATTATAAAGTGTGGAAATGTGCATGTTGGCCTAAGATTTGTTGATACAAAGGACTATTGTGATTTACAGGACTAAAGTGCTTTGTTGGATAATTGTAATATGTTGGTAGCAAGCTATCATTTTGTAGATATTTTTGGATTTGTTGGAGTGTGAATATTGCACATAAGTCTTGTTTGTATTGAGCCCCATATCTTTTTTTCTTGTTATTTATAGGCTTGAGTGGTGGATAGTATTGACATGTTGATGTTAGTTATGGTGTTGGTGATGAAGATTGTTTTGATGTTGGTGATGATGTTTGTGATGATGTTAGTGATGATTCTTGTGATGAAACTGGTGCAGATGTTGGTGATGTATAAAGATGATTCCTTATCATTATTGAGTTAAGCCTACTCTGTAGTGGTTCTTGTTTTCTCTTTATGAGTAGAAGCTAACTATATTAGGATTAGTTGTTGTAGATTTAGGATCATGATTGAGGCATGTACCTATATAATAATGCCTATTTTGTGCTATTGTTGATGTAGATGTCCAATGGAGGGGTACTTGTAGAATTTGTAAATATTTGTAGTCTGTATAGTGTATTACAAAACCTTGGAGATATTTTAACTTAAAGAGTTTCTTTGGCTTGAGTAATTATAGTTTTTCCTCCTATATGTGGCTTGGTTGTCATTCTTGATTTGTACACATGTAAACATTGAAAAGAAGAGTTGGATTTTTATTTTTTTTCCCTTCTTTTTTCTTTTCTTGGAGCATGGGTGTGATTATCAGTTTTCACTATTTCTCTACACCATGGTTCCTGTAGAGGTTTTCACCATGGGGAACAAGTTTTATTTAAGAGTTAATCATGTCTCCTATGAGGTTTTCAATCAGAGCTCTATCCTTGACACCTTAGTGAATTTTTCACCAAGTAATTGTATTCCTCTGTTTATTTTTCTTTTTATTTTTCAATAAACCTTGGAAATTAGAATGGGATAAGGGAATTTATGCTACCAACCACATTTAGTTGTTTTCTTTGAATAAGGCTTGAGAGTTCCTTCCTTTTCATTGGTTTCCTGTATATTTTGAGCGTGTAACCATTGACTAAGACAGGTATCATTTCTTCATCTATGGTTTTGATTTTGACTAAGCCATTCTCATAGCATGCATCTATTTTGTATGGCCCCAACCATATAGTCTTTAGCCTGCCTTTGAAATATTTGAATTTGGAGTCATAGAAAAGGACCCAATATTCGTCTTTAAAAACCCTCGACTTAATAATATTACCATGCCATATTTTCCTCTACTTCTATACTACCTTAGTGTGAAACAAGGGATGTTTTGTATACTCATATAAGGCATTAAGTTGCTACAATGTTTATTTTTGGCGTGTTGATAGGTACATATTTAATATGGAGGTTATTCTAAGTGTTTATATCTCAAATTATATAGAGAACTTTACCTTTTGTTCCATATAAGAACTCATAGGGTGTGAACCTTGTGGTGGTTTCCTAGGTTGTATTGTATGCCCATAGAACTTCAACTAATCTGTTTTCCCAATCTTTCCAATGCAAGTTGACTGTCTTGGTGAGAATGTTTTCCAACTCCTTATTGGTCAGTTCTACCCTCCCATTTGCTTGAGGTTAGTATGTATAATATTTTCTATGGAAAAGTTGATTCAAATACATGATATTTTCAATAATATTAGAGGTGAAATGGGGGCCCTAATCTATTACTATTTCTCTTGGGACTCCAAAACTAGAAAATATATTTTCATGTAGGAATTTTTCTACTTTTTCTTCACTTTCATTCTTAGTGTCTTTTACTTTTTCCCACTTGGTCAAATAGTTAGTGCATACTAGGATGTGACGTTTTTTGTTTAAAGGAGGTTCAATGGTCCCTACAAATTCTAGGAGACATTTGTTAAAGGGTTCAAATCAGACCTATGGTTGTAATGGAATCTCAACCCTCTTTTTTGTCTTACCCATCTTTTGGAATTGATCACAATGGGAGACATATTGTTCATCATCCTTATGAAGGCCAATAGTATCATGTTTATATGATCTTACAGGTTGTCTTATTTGCATCATAATGGCGTCCACATGGATCATCATGTTATGCATGGAGGATGTCATGTACTTCATCTTATCTAATACATATTCTCAAAATCCCTTCTAGTCCAAGATTGAACAAGTAGCCTTTGATCCATGTATAGGTGGCACTTTTTCTGAAAATCTTGTAGCGCCTTGATGAAACCTCTTTATAACTTAGTAGTTGCCTATGTCATAAAAATAGGGATCCTCTATGGATATTTCAGAGAGATTCTAATCAAGAAAACAATCATTTACAACCTCATTATATGCAGTACTTATTAGTCTTGATAGGAAATTGTCAGGAAATGAAGGACACTTCCATACTAATCCTAGCAGAAGAGAATAAGAATTTAATCAAGAACAAAAATGACACAAGAATTCACACAATACACTGAGATTTTACTCTGGAAACCCTTAACCAGGAAAACCAGCATTCCTTTGAGCGTTCTTCTCTCTTGTTGTCTTATTCAATAAGAATAAAAGGTTACATGTCTAACCTTGGTCCACACCTAAGACGCAATCGACATCATACCCTCTTGCACAGGAAAGAACAACCCTGTAGCCAATTCAGGTTACATATGCATGACTAGCAATTATAACAACAATAACAACCTTTACTACCTTACAAGAAGCCTCTTTATAGGCTTTACAGCAGGAAAAACCCTAAAGATTGGTGCCCAAAAATGGTTACAGATCCATGCATATCATTGGCTACAAATCTTGCAAATCTTGGGATTTTGTTACAGTCGACTCCAAGTTGGGTTTACCAGTCGGCCTTCATTCGCCCTCACTTTGACCTCTTGTCAGTTGACTTGCCATCGATATCTTCAAATTTGACTTTACCCAATCGACTCCCTCGAACTTCGACTTGTTGTCGATCTACCTCGACTTCAACCTGATGTCTATCCACCTCGGCTTCAACTTGTTGTTGATCCACCTCGACTTTGACCGTCAATTGATTCACCTCAAATAGACTTTCACTGTAAAGAATATAACAACCCAACAAAAATATTCAACAATATATTGTTTACTTAGCTTGTCAAGGATTTTTATATTATTGTAGTAGTAAGAGCCACTTAATTATCATGTCATTGATATCAACTTTATTCATTAAATATCTAATAGAAATATTATCTGTATGGATTAAAATTGTGTATCCAGTGACATAATGTCTAAATTATTTTTTCACAACATATGAAACTGCAAGAAATTATTTCCCAATGATAGTATAATTTAGTTCATCTCTAGATAAGTTTTTCTAAAAAAATAAATTGCAAAGGGGTCCTTGTCTTCTTTCTAGCCTAAAAATGCCCCTAGAACTTTATTAGATGCATTTATATTAATGTGAAATGGTATATTCCACTTGGGGCATTGCAATACAGGGGTTGGGATAAGTTTTTCCTTGATGTTCTCAAAGGCTCTTTGGAATTCTTTTGTCTAGTAGAAGTCAATGTCTTGTGAACAAGGAGGAGGCCATTTTGCTAAAATATTAGATGAACCTTATGGTCTAAAAACATCCTTACATATTTTTTCTTTTTGTTTTTAGGAATATATTTAATTATTTTCACCTTAGTTTGATCTACTTCAATCCACTTTAGAAGAGATGTGCTTCACTCATAAGTATGTTGCATTTTTCATGGCTTAGTGACAGGTTCATTTCCTCACATTTTTTTAACACATTTTCAAGATTAGTTAAGGCCTCTTGGAATGAATTTCCATATGGGGTGAAATCATCCACTTATATTTAAACAGTGTCATGGAATAGATATGAAAATATGTTGAGGAAAACTCATTGAAATTTGAGGACCTTTCGCTACGTGGGGAAAATTTGAAGGACCTCTAATGCAGACATGGCACATGGGATTTGCACCAGATCTTCTACCACCGAGTATTTATGGGTGGCATGAGCATTAGGATTATGTGAGGACTTCTTAAACACACCTTTAGGGATGCATGATAGCGATTCTGGAGTCGGTTTCTCAATATGGAGGGGGATCGACGGGTCAGGAATTTCTTTATATTTGTTAGAGGACTCGGGATAAATAGCATAGTCACAGGTCCTCGTCGAAATATGGGCATCCAACTTCATCATATAAACATTGGTGGAACCAGAATTAGGGTCATGTGTGGAGGCACCCTGATTTCCCCCAGGCATGTTCACAGATGAGGATTCCTACGTCATATTTTGCCCTACGTCATAGGCTTCTAATGCGACAATGGTTTTTGTGCATCCTCAATCCAGGGGAATTGGTGAGTAAGGTGGTATTCCTTACAAAGATTACAAGGGAAATTCACCTTCTTCTTTTTGTTTTTCCCCCCAACAACATTACTATCATACTTTTTATTATTTCCTCCACGACCCTTTTTACCCTTCCCTTTTTTCTTCCCCTCGGGTTACTGGTTATCCTTGGGGTTCATCATCTGCAAAAAATGTACATCGGATGTTTGGGTGGTGAAGGAAGCCAAAATAAAATTTTGGATGGCCACAGACGGCTGTAACGATAGTTGTTACATTTGGGATGAAACCAAACCTATGGTCTTTCTTTGTGTCGACGCGACAATACCATCAGTGTGAGGCCCATACTTTGTTCTGGTCAAGTCAAAGGTTGATCATGTCATATCACCTTTTAAATGAGAAGAGATACATTGATGTGACCGTGCAACAATCTGCCGGAAATTTGGACAAATTTAGATATCTGCCCCTCTATTTGTCTGTTAAGCCAAAGATAGCAAGTTTTTTAACTTTTTGTTTCCGCCAACTAATAAAATTTCATTTCTTAACTCTTTATCATAACCCATGATCATATTATAAAACTTTAATCCTCAGATTTATCCCTTTTATTCCTTCAAAAAATTCCATTTAGTGAACATTTCATAACAGAGAAAAAAATTGATAACTAATTATACAGGCTAACACATTGAATGCACCATCTAGATTCAGCGCATACAATGCACCATCTAGATTCAATGGAGTGTCACATTGAGAACCACCACCACCCAACCTATAGAGAACTTCCTCTTTACTTTTTGCAATCAATGTCTTGAGCATTAAAGAAGAAGAAAGGTTTCTAGGTCAGTGATCACTAGAAATGTGGGTTACAGTTGCCCCTTATCTATGCCATATCAACTTTAACTATAAAATATATCAGAATTTTATTATATCACCTAAATATAAGTCAAAGAGTACAAAATTAAAAACACCATGAAGGTGAGTGAAAAAATTAAAATGTAAGGCAGACAAATTGTTATCATAGACCATAGAAATGACAAGAGGAGGAATAACTATTAGGTTTCCCTCGCACATATTTTCAATTTAGATTATTGAATTATTTTTCTTCATTCATATATTAATAATTATCATGTTGATGATGACGAGCAACCCAAATATGCCAAGGTTCCAAATTCCTTCAAACAAACATTGGTTGGGCAGGAAGTCAAAGGCATACATAAAGTCTACAAGGGAACAATAAACCTTGAGGTCCATTTGTTGGTTTCTTTGATAATAACTCTAAGAGTGAGGATGTTGTCAACGGTATGGTAGTCCCTATATTATCATGCTTGACCTCTAGCTCTAAACTTCCCTTTCTCCAATTATTCAAAAAAAAATGTATTAACTGCAGTGGCATAAAACTTGGTCAAGATGTGTCCAATCAAAATAGTCCTATAGTTATTGTCAATTGGGTTCATAACTATTTATAGATTTATAATTAGGATGCATGATAAATGGTTCTAATTGTGCCAAGTTTTGCGTTGAAAAAGGTGTCCAATTCATGAACTTAAATACACTAAATTCCAGCACTATTTTAGGTGCTAATTGCTTGTTCTGTTGTAGTGGAAATATTATGTTTTTATCTTATCTATAAGATAAGAAAATGAAATTATAGATGGGTTCTTGAGCATTGTAAAAGAAAATAAGGTTGCATGCATGAAAAAAAATGGTTTAGTCTCCACACACACTTTACCCCATTCACTTGTCTCATCACTCAAGATTACAAAAGGTATCATCCATTATCAATCCATTACAATACAATTTTGTTTCAATACATGTCTATACTATGTTCTATAAGGGAAATGTAAAAAACGACTTGGTTTTAAAAACAAATATTCAGTTGTTGGGTATTTCATAATCACTTGTCCTTCTTGGCTTCATGGTTCATCATTTTGTTGGCATATAGAGAATTTACAAAATAGAACAAGTTTAAAGCATGAATAAAAAGTGCTTGGAACTAGCCAAGCTCATACAGTGTTATCATGTATACCATTCATCATCATTCCACCATTTTGATCTTACCCTTATCAACCTAAGTCATTATTAAACCATATTAATGAGAATTTAGTGAAAGTACTATTTTTCTTTTATTTGCCTACAATTGATAATTGTTACATATTAGGATGTTTATGGAATAAAGAATAACATTTTTTTCCTTTTGTGAAAATATGGTTTAGAGGTATGTCTTTAGACAAATTATGCACTTATGAATGGTGTTCATATGAAGATGAATGAAAATGAATGTTGATCCATTGTATAATATGGGTTATGGCACCATAAATTCACCCAATCTTTATTTAATGACTCTCGGTTTTTATCTTTAACATTCATTTTAATATCTCGTGATTCTTATATTATATGGTAACATTTTAATATGTCATGCTTCTTATATTGTGTAAGGGTGGTCGTGGGAAGGCACCAACCTCGAAGCAGGTAAATGAATAAAAATATCCATATCCATTTAAAGTGAATTTTATTAGTTTTTTTATTATTGAATTAACTTATTTTTTTGTTGATATATGTAGTTGTTCACACTTGATGTTGACAAAGTGGGTGACAATGACGAATTGTTTGAATCCATCAACTAGATGGAGACAATTAAAAGGGCTCTGACAAAGGAAAATAGGGCACTTATTGCATTTTCTAGATGTGAACCAAGGGAGGAGAATAAAGAAAGGTGCAAAGTTTTGATGGAAGATATACAATGATATAGGGTAAGTGTCATCTTTTAAAAAGATTATTATTCATATATATTCATTTATGAATTTTGGTTTGCTACTTTCATATGATCTGGAAAAAAAATGTTTTCTTTCTACAAGAATTTTTGGGAATCTCTCATGATCCTACTCGTGAGGCTAGTGTTAGTAGCAGCAATGCACCAATGCGGCAACATACCCATGAGGATATTTTCCTCTCCTCCTGTAGTTGATAACCCCGTAACTCAGACAAGTGCACTTTATGGGGCCCATGGAATTCCCTCCTAGTGCACGCCAGACCATGAACATGATGGTGGAGATGACCAAATTGGTGATTCTCCAAATTGATTTCTTTGATTAACATGTGTTACCAGCAAGGGAATAATGTTAGTTTCCTTTTTGGTGGACGAGAACATTGTTCCAATCAAGATACCAAAAATCCCATGTATTTATGAATGTCTTAATTATTTCCTATTATCTAATTGAAACGAACATTTCTCCAATTATTTTAAATTAATGATCATATTAGGAAACAACATTTTTTGAGGCTGTGAATGACAAGGCCCTTAGATACTTTTAGGCCCACTATATGGACACGGTGGAATGCTCAAAATTCCAATTTGAAAAATGATCTTATTGGATACTTGGTTTATCCAGATTATTTTGAGAATGAAATGGAGGAAATATAATAATCAAATACATATATATATATATATATATATATATATATATATTGTCAGAAACATAGAGATATAGTAATGCACAATTTTTATTAATGACAGAAATGTAAAGAAACTGTAAAAATACAGAGTGAATGAACTCGCTAGAATGGTGGCAGTTTATCTCTGAGAAGAGTTGTGATGGCTACACTCATTTTCAAGAAGAATATGGTGTTTAAAATGAGGCTCCAAAGGCCTTTTTAACATAAATAAAATCCAAAACCCTAACCCCGGAAGATGAAATGCTAAAAGGTTTTTGGGCCTCGATGGGGGTAGTTGATACGTCAACTTCCAAAGGGCGTAACTTTTGCATATGATATTTGTTTGGGGCACACGATATCTCATTGGAAAGGTATATTAGAGGAAAACATATTTTACCATCATACTTTGGATAAAGCCTACAATGTGACTGTGGCAGGCCCAAAAAATGTTGTTTGGGGCCTCAAAACGACCCCAAAAATTTAGGACCTGAAAAGATGTAGAAAAACTGCCAAGGTGGAAACCCCTTTTTTGAGCCAGCGGAATAGGTGGGTGGCCATTGATTTATGCCTGGATCATTATTCCCCCCATAGGAAGAAATCGTCTCCATTTCATCAAGTTCTCGGGGAATATTTAGCTAAATTTGAATCTTGGTGAGTTGCTTGCCTTATTGTAGAAGTTGTCATACTTAGCTTGGTTAAGGTTGTTATGAACCTATTGTTGGCGAGGTTGGATCCATTTAACCAATATAGTTGCATGATATGTCTAAGTGTGGGAGGAATCTATTGGTGAAGATGCAACATGAAGAACATGAAGGGATTTATTATAACTTAGTTTGAATGGGAAATGTGGAGGCACCCCTGTAGGTACAATAGCAATATCTTGGTTCTCTTCTACAATATTGTTGATCTTCTTTTGTTGGATAGAAGGGTCTTGGGATAAGGCTATAGTGGTTGTAGTTTCCTCTTCTGAACAAATTGTGAAGAGGATAAAAATTTCGGTATGAGAGATTACTTTGTGGCACTATGTTTTCATGACAATAGTTAGAACTACCTCTGGTATCCTGTAGAGCTAACCCCCTAGAGTAATAATGACGCTACAGGGTCCATACTCATAAACATCATGACACTTCCACATATGTGTCTCTCCTAATATAACATCACACAATACATCATCCTTGAAGGGCTTGATGTTGTATGACATGTGTCACTGCTCATTGACATGAAGATCTCATCCCTGGTGATTTCATCTGAGGTTGTATGGATATGTGTTAAGGTCCTAACCTGCACATAGGTAGATCAATGTATTCGGATGTAATAAAGGTCAATATTAATAAGACCTTTCAATAAAATAGAATAAGGCGGATGTAAGAAGACCTAATAGAAGCTTCTGCTTCTAGAAGGA
>ML780682.1:1834977-1909300 GCA_009831015.1 Picea engelmannii | reverse complement strand
GAGTTGGCACATACATGAGGTGTATATTTGATGATGTTGGTACATATTGATGAGTCATAGTTGATGATTACTTGACACATGATTGGTACATACTTGGTACATGGTTGGTTGCACTTGTTTATGGTACAGGTTGATTACAGATTTTTTGGTACAGGTTGGTGCATAGTTGATGCACTTGTTTATGGTATAGGTTGAGGTACAGTTTGATGCATGGTTCAGGTTTATTGGTACATGTTTACAGCGGTATATATCACAGTGATAGTGTGACAATGATTCCATCGTTATACTTTTACTTCAGGGTGGTTGGACAAGGAAAGGACAAGTGGTTGTAACCACCTTCCGGTTGTAGTCGGAGAACATAGGGAGTTGTAGCCTCCTTCTGGTTATAGCCAGAGAATTGGGGATTTGGAGATTCCCTTAGGTTGTAGCCTGAGAAACTAGGGGGTTGGAGCCTCCTTCCAGTTGCAGTTGGAAAACAAAGGAAGTTGGTGCTTCCAATGAATGTAATTCTTCAAGACATATAAGATAAAGCATTTTGTGGTTTTCTCCCAATTTGGGTTTCCACGTAAAATACTGGTGTATTTTGTATGTGTGTGATTGTTCATTTCTTCTTGCTCATTATTGGATAATAATTCTACATTGATATAACACTTGGATTATTTGGAGAAAAAGGATTATAATTATGCTATTACTGATTCACCCCCCCCCCCCTATCAGTAATCCAACAATTGGTATCAGAGAAGGTTCCTTCATAAATCAGTTTAACCACTGAAAGGTAGATCATGGAGAGTACCAACTCATATAAAAATGGAATACCACACTTTGATGGACAGAAGTATGCTTTTTGGAGCATAAGTATGAAGACATATATACAAGCACATGGGTTTGAAATTTGGTAATCAATTGTAGATGGATACACAGTACCAGCAATTCCACCAACAAATGACAAAGTAGTGAAACTTGGTCAAAATAATTCCAAAGCTACAAATGCACTTTTCAATGGTCTCAGTGAAACAGTATTCCACAAATTTGCACATTGTAAATCCGCCAAAGAGATTTGGGACAAGCTTCGAAATATTTATGAAGGAGATACAAAATTCAAAGAAGCAAAACTTCAAACTTAAAGAGGTCAGTTTGAACAACTAAAAATGAAGGAAGATGAGAATATTGCAGCCTACTTCTTAAGAGTTGACAAAACAGTGAATGCAATCATAGGATTGGGAGAAGAAATCAAAGAATCTGTAATTGTTCAAAAGGTACTAAGATCTCTTCCTATGAGATTCAACCATAAGGTTCATCACTGGAAGAAAGATCGGATATGAACTCAATAAGCATGGAAAAACTACATGGAATCTTCACAGCATATGAAATGAGAACTGAACAGGAAAATCCAGATGTAAAAGAAGCATCCTTCAAAGCATCCAAAAGATCAAAGAAAAATAAAAAGGAACAAGAAGAATATAGCAGCAGCAACTATGTCTCGGAAGATTATGAAGAAGTGGCCAACTTCGTCAAAAGATTGAACAAGGGAACCAATCGTAGGTATAGAGGTAAGCTTCCTTTAATTTGTTTTAATTGTGATGGTATTGGTCGTTTTGCTAACAAATGTCCTCATAAGAAAAAGAGAAATGATGAAGGTTACTCAAAAGGAAAACACACATATAAAGGTAAAAGAACTACAAAGAAAGATTTCAAGAAAATCTTATGCATCAAAGAAGACATCTCATCATCAGATGAAGATGAAATCAGTGACAGTGAGACAGGAAGAGTTTTATTCATGGAAGTAAAAGATTCTGACAAAGAAAACTTCGAAGAAGAATATGAAGAAGATGAAGAAGGATATGAAGAATTCAAAGACGAAATTGAAGAGGCAGAAGTTGACTATCGAGAAGAATTAATGTGTGCCATAGAAGTTATTAGAAGAGAAAACAAGAAAAACAAGAAACTACAAGCAGAACTAGACAAGAAAAAGGACACTCGAGAACTAGAACAAATGATCACAAGGTTGAAGGTTCAAATAGAAGAAGATAAAAAAAATTGAAGAAACACTCAAAGAACAACTAGAGAAAAGGACAAGATCATTGGAAACTTGGAAGCAAAGATTGTCACACTAAGAAAGAATATTCAAAAGAAAAATATGCACAATAGCTCAAAAGTTCTGGATGACATTATCAGCAGTCAAAAATCTCATCTTGACAAGTCCGGACTTGGATACAATCAGACAGAAAAGGGATCAAGCTCCAAAACAACAAAGCAAGAAACAAATCCAAAAATCTATGTAGAAACAATCAAAGGGGATAGGAAGATGTACAAGGAAGATTACAAGGACACTCCTCCACCGAGAAGATTCAGATTTTAGAATCAACAACAGACAGATAGGCCTCAAGAAGAAGAAGGATTCATAAGAGCACCTTCTTTCAGAAGATCTTCAACTCCCAGGTATCAAACTATATTTTTTTGTTTATGTTATGCATGTAATAATTTTGGACATAAAGTTGTGAATTGTGGAGCTAACAACAGGAACAATAACAACTTTAAGAGTCATACACAAAGGGGTTACTCAAGAAGACCTAGTGAAACACAAAGAAGAAGTTACAACAGGTTTGAATCTTTGAGCACTGAAGTGGAATGTTACAAATGTAACCATTTTGTACTCGTGGCCAAAAATTGCAGAATGGCAGTCCCTCTTAAAGAACCTCAATAGAATAAAAACAGTCACAGACAAGAACCTTAGAAAATGACATGGATAAGAAAGCAATATCAGTGTAGCAATGAAGAATGAACAATCGCTCTACAAGCTAAGCAGAAGAAACACAGTTGGTATGTTGACAGTGGGTGTTCAAAACACATGACAGGTGATAGAGACAAATTTCTTACATTGTGAAAGGAAAGAAATGGATCAGTCTCCTTCATAAATGATAATTCAGCCAAAATCATTGGAGAAGGCACAGTCTAAATTTGGAACAAGAATAAAAAGGCACAAAATGTTCTACTAGTAGAAGATATGAAACATAATATTCTAAGTGTGAGTCAAATGTGTGACCAAGGTCATAAAGTTACTTTCGATTCACAAAAGTGTGAGAAAAGAAGAGAAGGTTCAGGGAAATTGGTCGGTACAGCTGCAAGAACTTCAAACAACATATATGTGTTAAGTGAAATTGGAAATGAAAAGTGTTGTCTAGGAAAGGAAGATGAAATTTGGCTATGGAACAGAAGAATGGGTCACATGCATTTTGATAACCTTGTCAAAGTCAGCAAAAAAGAAGTAGTCATAGAAATTCCCCAGATCATGAAACCCACCAACACTTTATGCAAACATTGTCAACAAGGAAAGCAAACAAATACCATATTCAAATCAAACGAATATCCAACAACAAGACCATTGGAAATTGTGCATATTGATCTAGTTGGACCAACTACAACAAAGGGCTTAAAAGGTGAGAGATACTTTATGTTATTAGTTGATGATTATACAAGAATGACTGTAATTTGATTTCTCAAGAACAAGTCAAAATCTTTTTAAAACTTCAAGATCTACAAGGAAATGGTTGAAAATGAAATGGATTCAAGAATCAAATGCTTGAGATATGATAATGGAGGAGAGTTCACTTCAAAGGAATTTATGGACTACTGCAGCAGTCATGGAAAAAAAAGGCAATTCTTCGTTGCTACGACACCTCAACATAATGGAGTTGTTAAAAGAAATAACAAGATAGTACAAGAAATGGATCGAACAATGCTAATAAATTCCAAATTGACAGATATATTTTGGACACAGGCAGTGCATACAACAGTTCACATTCAAAACAGAGTAATGCTCAGAAACAACACTGATAAAACTCCCTACGAGCTATGGAAAGGAAGACCAGCAAATGTGAAGCACTTCAAAGTTTTTGGAAGCAAATGCTACATCAAAAGAGAAGATGGTAGAATGGGAAAGTTTAACTCTCGTGTGGAAAAAGGAGTACTTGTTGGTTACTCAAGTACAAGGAAAGCATACAAGTGTTACAATCTAATATTGAACAAAGTTGTGGAAAGCATCAACGTAACAATTGATAAAACAGGCAGACTAGAATCAAAGGAAGAAGAAAACAAATCAATGGAACAACTTTTCAAAGAAGAAGAAGCAGAAGATGAAGTAGAAGAGGAAGATGAAGAGAATCAGATAGAAACAAAAGAGCAATTTTAGCAAGTATCTCCAAAGACACCTAGCAAATGAGTACAGAAGACTCATCCTTCAAATCAGATTATTGGAAAAATAGATGCAGGAGTTGAGACTAGAAGAAAAATCCGTTCACCAGAACAAATACACCTAGCACTCTTATCTACAATTGAACCAAATTGTTTTGAAGAATCCAACAAGAATGAATTTTGGAATAATGCCATGAATGAAGAATTGGATCAAATAGAGAAAAATGACACTTGGGAACTGGTTCCAAGACCAAAGAATAAGAATGTCATCGGCACAAAATGGGTTTTTAGGAATAAATTAAATGAAGATGGACAAGTTACAAGGAACAAAGCTAGATTGGTATGTAAAGGATATGCACAGATTGAAGGAATCGAATTTGAAGAGACATTTTCCCTAGTTGTCAGAATGGAAGAAATTTGGTTGCTTTTAGCCTATGCATTTTCCAAAAATGTTAAAGTATATCAGATGGATGTAAAATCAGCTTTTCTGAATGGGGAACTTAAAGAAGAAGTCTACATTGAAAAGCCAAAAAGATTTCAGTTGTCAGAGAATACAAATTATGTGTGTAAATTAAAAAAGGGCTTGTATGGTATAAAACAGACTCCTAGAGCATGGTACTCTAGATTGGATAAGTATCTGCAACATGCAGGGTTCAGAAAAGGAAGTGCAGACAACAACCTCTACATCAAGGTAAGTGAAGGTAATATTTTATTGATTGAAGTTTATGTTGATGATATTATTTTTGGTAGTGATGATGGCAGGTTAAGTAGGAAATTTGCAAAAGATATGCAGAATGAATTTGAAATGACGTTACTTGGAGAACTATCTTTCTTTTTGGGACTTCAAATATGTCAAAGCAACCAAGGAATCTTTATTTCTCAAACCAAGTATATCATAGAAATGATAAAGAGGTTTGGAATGGAAGATTGCAAACCAGCTATCAGTCCCATGAAAACCAATTTCAAGTTGAGAAAATATGATGATTCGAAGACTATAGATCAGAGGCAATATAGGTCAATGATTGACAGCCTACTATATGTGACAGCATCCAGACCATATGTAATGTAGGTAGTTGGACAAATGGCACGATTTCAAGCAGCACCAAATGAGTCACGTGTGTTAGTAGTGAAGAGGATTATCAGATATCTCAAAGGAACAGAAGAGTTTGGATTATGGTATCCAAAAGGAAAGGATCTATCACTTATTTCCTACACAGATGCATATTGGGCAGGTTGTATTGATGACCGACGAAGCACTAGTGGAGCAACGTTCTACTTGGGTGAGTGTTCAGTATCGTGGCTAAGCAAGAAACAATCATCAATATCTTTATCTACAGCCGAGGCATAGTATATTGCAACAACATCATGTTGTACACAGGTTCTTTGGATGAAACAAACTCTGATAAATATATAGGTTGAGTATGATGAGCCCATTCCAATCTATTGTGATAATACAAGCACCATCAGTATCTCAAAGAACCCGGTGATGCACTCCAAGACGAATCACATTCCAATAAAGTATCACTTTCTACGAGAGCAGGTTGCAGAAAAGAACATCAGAGTTGAGTATGTGGGCACAAAAGAACAAGTGGCAGACATATTCACAAAACCACTTCCACGGGAATCCTTTGAATATCTTCGCCATAGACTTGGAGTTATTTATACTCCAAAATGAATGTTTTTTTAATGCTTATCTTATATGTCTTATATTTACACGAGGAAACACCATAAGAGGACAGTTCGGTCAAGGGGAGAAACCCCAGATGGAAAAATACCTTTTCCATTGATGACAAAAGGGGAGAGATTTATCATATTTATCATATGCAGAGGATAGAGGCATGATTCCAGGGGGAGCATGAGTGATATGATTTCAGTATTGCATCAGAGTGTTTCTATCAATGCCAAAGGGGGAGATTGTTGATTAAGGTTGGTTGTCATTGATGTCAACCCTTGAAGAAATCCCCATAGCACAAAGGTTGGGTAATGGACCCAAGATATTTTGATGTAAAGATGACTCGTTATTGTCTTTTCATGGTTGATAATAAGTAGAAATGGATGAACTCCAAAGTGGTCCCCTTATGGTGAAATCCCTCACGGGAAGACACTTTGCGGATTGAGTTATCCTAGAAGTATGGTTAGAGAACCCATGCTTATTTGTGGAATAATGAGATGAAATCCAATGAATTTTTCAGTGAAACTATCCTATATGGATATTTCTTGTCATTCCATTTCTGGTGGTATGTGGAACGTCACATAACTCCTCACGGTTAGAGAGTTATGGCCATGAGAAGTTGGAGAACCCAGGTTTGGGTAATGGACCCAAGTTTGTTTGATGGATAATGGTATGATTTTTGATATATTTTTAGGTAATACTATCCTATATGGATAGTACATGTCATTCCATTTCTGGTGGTATGTGGAACGTCACATAACTCCTCACGGTTTGAGAGTTATGGCCTTACGAAGTTGGAGGACCCTCATATGTCATCTAGAAGCCACAAAAGGTCAAAGTAGTCAAAGTGGTTTATGAGATTTTAAAAGGTAAATAATAAAGTGAAGTGATGAGTGTACTATAATTCAAAGTGAATACAAAATAAATTAATTCAATAATAAATTTAATGAAGAAATTAGAAGTGGGTTAACCCTAAAATAAGGAAAGTGGGCAAAGTGACCTAGAAGATATTTTTAAGGAAGCTACGTGGAGAGTATAAATAAGAGGCAAGGCTCTCTCATTTAAGACACGCTTGAGAATGTTGAATACCTATAGGTGTCTAAGGTAACCAAAGGATATCTAAGCCGAATTTATGATGAAAGTGAAGAAAATAAGGCCGAAATTGAAGGAAGGATAAATTATTTTGATGATGTTTTATAAGGTATGTTTTTTTTTCAGGTCATCTCACCATTTTCGAAATAACATTTTTTTCTAGAATGATTCAAACCGTGAAATTTCTATGCCACTGAGGAAACATATCCAAGTATATTTACTAAAAAAATTCAACTTGTGGGTCGTTGTATTTTTGGAGTTACACTCTGTGGAAAATAGGGTTTGTGGTTAGTCCTGAAACTAATCAAAAACAGATGTTTCGGGTAAAAACGACATAAATTCTTCATAATAGATCCAAATTCAGTAAGACAAAATGTGTTGGTTATATTAAAGTCTATATTATTCTTTGTAACAGTTTCATATCAATTCAACAAATATTTTGTGTGGGGCACGCTCTGCAAGGTCATTCTCTAGAATAATCCAGAATTCAGCAAGGTGTGCCATTTTTGTCATAACTCCTTTTCTGAGAGGTTCCAAGTAGTGACACCTGGAGGAATTGCATAAAACAAACTAAAGAATATTGTGTATCAGTTTCAAATATTTATTCATTACAAGTACAAAGTTATGATTATTTCAAGTTAGGGTTGTTGACTAATCCAAAACTAGTCTTGTGAGACTAAAGAACCGTTTGATGAAAATGCTAATCTCTTGTTGTTAAAGTTAAGGAAGGTTTGCAGGAATGTGATCATATACACCAGGTCTATTACAGAGTTACAAATCATATTTGGATGATGAAATTGATGATGGATTTTGGTTGAGGTACAATTTGGGTACATGCTTGAGACAAGTAGTTGATGAGTTGGCACATACATGAGGTGTATAGTTGATGATGTTGGTACATATTGATGAGTCATAGGTGATGAGTACTTGACACATGATTGGTACATACTTGGTATATGGATGGTTGCACTTGTTTATGGTGCAGGTTAATTACAGATTGTTTGGTACAGGTTGGTGCATGGTTGGTGCACTTGTTTATGGTACAGGTTGATTACAGATTGTTTGGTATAGGTTGGTGCATGGTTGATGCACTTGTTTATGGTACAGGTTGAGGTACAGGTTGATTCATGGTCGATGCATTGTTCAGTTTTATTGGTACATGTTTACAGCGGTATATCTCATAGTGATAGTGTGATAGTGGTTCCATCATTCTACTTTTACTTCAGGGTGGTTGGATGGGGCAAGGAGAGGTGGTTGTAACCAGAGAACATAGGGGGTTGTAGCCTCCTTCTGGTTGTAGCCAGAGAATTTGAGAGTTGGATCTTCCCTCAGGTTGTAGCTTGAGAAACTAGGGGTTTGGAGCCTCCTTCCAGTTGTAGCTGGAAAAAAAAGGAAGTTGGTGCTTCCAATGAATGTAATTCTTCAAGAAATATAAGATAAAGCATTATGTGGTTTTCTCCCGATTTTGGTTTCCACGTAAAACAATGGTGTGATGTGTATGTGTGTGATTGTTTATTTCTTATTGCTCATTATTGGATAATAATTCTACATTGATATAACACTTGGATTATTTGGAGAAAAGGGATTATAATTACACTATTACTGATTCACCCCCCCCCCCCTCTCAGTAATCCAACAATTTTAATAACTCAATTTGGAGGTCATATGAGTCCTAGGTGTGTATTTTACAGTAAGACAGTTTTACCCTCCATTTTACAAAATTTCTTGAATCTTGGTTCACGGTAGAAGTCCTTTTTCATTTGAAATTGCACTCTTGATGATATAGATAGATTTATAATGTTATTAAATTCACCCCAAAATTTAGATCACTAAATTTGGAGCTATATTGAAGTATGGGTGTGCATTTCGATTAGGTCACTTTCTATTGTTTTGGTCTCTTAATTTACAAAACAAATTTTGTCTCTTTTACACAACAACCACTTTTGTGTTTGCAAATGAAAATCTAAATATGTTGATAGGTGTAAAATTATCTAATACACCCTCATCAACTTGAATCACTTAAATTGGAGGTGTTTTAAGACCTAGGTGTGCATTTTTGTGGCATATGGCATGCATTTTGCACAAGGGAAGAAATTACAGTTTAAAAGAAAAATGTGTATTTCTTAAGTGTGAGTGTGCATTTTTAGATGTGAAGGATCTAACAAGCTTGAATTATTTTTTTATGAAATAATAGAAACCCAAATCCTATTGTTTTATGCAAGAATGGAAACCCTAATCCTAATCATTGATATCATCATATATCGAGAACATTGTCATCTACATTTTGCTCAACTTATTTGACTTCTTCATCTAATACATCTACTTATTTCTCTGCATAATCTTCTCCTTCAATACCATCTTTCTCTAGAGACTTCGTACATAGTTATGTCAGCCCATAAATTTAGTAGCTCGTCGATAAGAGGCTCAATATAAACATTATTATCTTTAACTTGTTACTTACCTAATTAATTCAAAATACACATAATCTCTCTCTCTCTCTCTCTCTCTCTCTCTCTCTCTCTCTCTCTCTCTATATATATATATATATATATATATATATATATGTGAAACGAACAAGACAAATGAAATGTATTACTCTTCTCTTAGAAGAGGAATGGATAAGAAAGGATATTAAATCTTCAAACACTATGTCAATAATGTGAAATTCTATTCTACAATCCTTCCATTATTTGGCAATTGGTTAGCATGAAAAAACAATAATGGAAAAAATATTAATTCGGAATATGGTAGCATAGCTCTTGGATGGGGAACTAATCATCTTATGGGTTTTGCAAACCTATTTTTTTCCTCTACGGAGTCATTGACTGGTTTTGGGTCATCAGATTTCATATCTATAAGGGAAAGAAAATCATATAGGTGGCTAGATTCAACTCTTTCTGGAGTAAACTCCTCATTCCCCCTGATGTTCATGTAGATGACTGCAATGCATAGTGATGTAGGAGCATTTTTCCTCCTAACCTAACCTTGTTGATTAGGTCTAAGGAGTCTTTTCATTTTTCATGGGAGTAGGTTCCCTAAGCTTGAATATTGTAATTCTCTATGTTTTATTGATTTCGAGAAGAATTCCATAGGATAGGGTTTGTTGCATTTAAATTTATGTGAATGTGATCGAATCTTCCTTATTGATCAGATCTCGATAATTCTGAAATTTAGGGAGATAGTTGAGGATATTATGGATATGAGAGATCCTAGAGATAATTTGCATATTTCAGGGAATTTGAATATGCTATGAACTATTTCAAATTATTTCCCTTATTTGTAATCCTTTGAGCATGTACAAGGGTTTGGCTAATTGAATAGAGAATCAGGCCAATGTGTTGAGAAGAGGCCTATTACTGAAATTTGAGCCAAAGGAGAGAAGCCCAAACTGTGAGATTAGGCATAGAGAAGTTATGAATGTAAAATTTATTTACAATAATTGATTTAATTGAATTCTATGTGGTTTATGGCTCTTTGTGACAGTGTGAGATCGAATATTCCTTTGATTGTATTCTTTGCAGATTTATGTTTCATGTTTCAGGGTTAACTCGTAATAAAACCCTCATCCAGAGAATTAAAGATCGTTGAAATGTTCTAAGCTATATCGAGACCAATTTTCCAATTGAAACTAAGTAGAATCGAGAATGAACAAGAGTTGAATTATTTTGTGTGTTGGAGAATCGGGGTTTGAATACCTTCAAGAACAAAGATCGAACCTTTGCAGGCATAGAGGAACAAGAGTCGTTAGATCAAGAACAAGAATCAACCGTCCATTGGAGCCAATTATCAGAGGATATTCTATGGTTCAACTCCGACTACAGTAATCCAAGGTGAGATTAGGATCATCCATTCAGTGATGATCAACAACTAGGATAAAAAGTTAAAGGATAATCTAACGACCCAAGAGAAGGTAAGTGTTTGATGATGTATCCCTTGGTTATAATCCGAGGTACTATGTAAATTTCAGCGTGAATTCTTGGAGGTTAAGTGCTCAAGTATGAGCCTGTGGTCACGAAACTTGGACAAATGGAATAAAAGCTAAAGGATAAGCACTTTAGTGTATAATCCTGAGGACATAAAACTCGGTCACAGATGGAAGGAACACTTGGTTCTGAGCTATAGTGATTTTGTGTGTTAACAGAGTTATTCTGAAACTCTATTCAAAGGAAATTTGGGCCCACACAATTGATTTGAGAGAAGCTCAAATTCTAAGCTGCAACATAATCGATTTTTTTAAATTTTGCACCTGTGGGATAACAGGTCAGGAGGTCATCATGTTGAAGACTCGTGATCAGGAAATCATAAAACATTTTAACCCTAGGAATCTGATGCAGGAGTACTTTTCCTCCTAACCTAATCTTGTTGATTAGGCCTAAGGGTTCTTTTGATTTTCCATGGGAGTAGGTTCCCTAAGCTAGAAATATTGTAATTTCCTATGTTTTATTGAGTTCTAGAAGAATTCCATAGGATAGGGTTTGTTGCATTGAAATTTATGTGAATGTAATTGAATATTCCTTATTGAGCATATCTCAAGAATTGTGAAATTTAGGGATATAGTTGAGCATATTGTGGATCTGAGAGATCCTAGAGATGGTTTGCATATTTTAAGGAATTTAAATAGGATATGAACTAATTTAGATTCTTTCCCTTATTTGTAATCCTTTGAGAATGTTCGGGGGGATTTTTCAATAGTGAAAAATAAGGTCAATATATGGTAGGTATTGGGGGGGTGTCATGCCTCAAGGGGTTTATAGATATTAGGGGGTATAAAAGGGGCATCTAGTTAAAATATGGGTTTCTTTTATTGGAAACATGTATTGGGAGGGGGGTTCAACAAAAGGATTTTAGGAGGTATTTATCAATATCTAGTGAAATTATGATCGAATTCATGTTTATTGTAAAAAGTCATCAGAGCCTCATTGTAATAATCTTCTTGCAAATGAGCATAGTTGTCACATATCTTCTCAGAGATAAGCTGCCACCATTCCAACAAGTTGTTTTTCCGCTGCATTTTACAGTTTCATCTTATTTCCTTATTGAATAGAAACCAATTTTATTGTACCTTTGTTATTTTGTGTTAAAAATATTTTAATAATTTGTATGCATTTCGTTCTTCTCATAAAATTTGGATCAGTGGTATCAAAGGGTTCTACTCCTTTTCATTCTTAATGCATGTGCCCAATGAGGTCAAGGTACAAATAATTGGGTCTCAAGCTTGTTTCTCTTGAGGACAAAATCTCTCGCATGCCCAAGAAACCTCTCATGGCAGAAGAAAATAAAGATGACGGGACATGAGATCCTTTCAAAATTTTACATGAGGAATCCCTCACACAACAAAGGAACGAGATGATGGAGAGTTTTGTGCAAATCCTTCTGTGGCTACCGACAGATGACACATCTTCCTCGAGAGGATGCGTTGCCCCCTTCAAGGTACAAATCAACTTTGATATTCCTATATTTGAGGGTCAGATAGACGTAGATGCTATAGAAAAATGGTTGAATCTACTAGAAGGGTATTTTTATGTCCATAACTTTTTGAATAGAGAAACGATTACTTTTGTTCTCCTCAAAGTCGTTCCCCATGTCAAAGATTGGTGGGAAACTTTTTGTGAGCAAAATGAAGTAGAGGAACCCTCATTATTTACAATCGCAGCCACCTGGGAAACCATTAAGGGTGTTATTAAGGAACAATACTACCCTGTCGTAAGTTGCGACGACTGGTATACAAAATGGATCACATTGCGTCAAGAAAGAGACCAAGCAGTGCCAGAGTTCACAAATATATTTCATAGCTTGTGCACCAAGCCGGGTATCAGGGATTCATAGCGACATATGGTGCTCAAGTATCGTGGTTCTCTGCATAGATACATCCAAACCAAAATGGAATTTATTGACATCTTGTCCTTGGATGTGGCCTATCGATATGTCGTCAAAATCGAGAAGAATCTCAAAAAAAAGACACAAAAATTTGGGCCTGGGAACCCCTCACAGCAAAATCCAAGAAAGGGCGGCCCCAATCTGCAAAACAAAGGATAGAGGAAATATAGACAATGTCAAGACAACCAGTCCAATCTGCAATCAAAGAAGGACACCGGAAATACAAAGAAATATACTGGGAATTTGTGCGAATTCCATAAGAGCCCTTGGCATAACACTGTTGATTGCCGCTCAAAGCAGTCGTTGGTGGTCGAAGTGAAATCCTATGAATCAGATGCGGGTTCCAACTCTGAGTCAGAACTGAAAAGGGGAAGGTGGATCATTAACGCGGAACCCAGTGCCACCATTAATACCACCAAGCTCCAACCTAGTGAACTGGACAAGCCAGAAGAAGGTGAGCACCTTTTCCATTCATAGATGTGGGTAAAAGGCACCCTGTTGCACTTCATCATTGATAGCAGTATCTAGAAGAACCTCATCTCAACAGAGGTCATCAAGTAGTTGGCCCTACCGAAAATGCCACACCCACAACCCTACACCATTAGATGGCTCTGCCAAGGAATCGATCTTCGCGTCAACCAACAATGTCGACTGTCATATGCCATCAAGCCCTTCAAAGACGAGGTAATGTGTGATGTTTCTCCTCTCAAAGTTTGTAATGTTATTTTGGGCCAACCTTATTTATGGAAACATCATGTTGTGTATGAGTCTAGGCCTTATAGTGTTATTATTACTTTTAAAAGGAAATTGTGAAAGATACCCGAGGCAGTCCCACCTAGTGTTATTTCCTTGATATCTGCCAAGCAATGCAGGAAGGTCATCTCTCAAACTGGGAAATTTTTCTTCTTCATGATTCGCTCTCAGAGTGAGTGAACGATCACAACCACATCCAAATCCTTTGCGGCCGATCTCTCCACACAATAGAAGAAAGTGGATAAGGTCATGGAAGAGTACTCAGATATTGTCTCCTCACCTACCAGGGTACCTATGCACTGTTAGGTCAAGCATCCCATTGATCTGACCCCTGGCGCACCGCTACCCAATGGGCCAGTCTACCATCGCTCTCTGTTAGAAAACGAGGAGATCAAGAGGAATATCCAAGAACTTCTCCACACAGGGCACATCCATCCTAGTTCATCGCCTTGTGGGAGCCCAATTGTGTTGGTGCAGAAGAAATAAGGGACCTGACGACTTTGCATTGATTATCGGGCCCTGAATAAAATCACAGTCTAGAACAGGTTATTGATTCCCTGAATAAACGACCTCCTTAATCATCTCACGAGGGACAAATACTTCAATAAGATTGATATGAATTATGGCTACCACCAGGTCCCAATAGAAAAGACAGATGTATGGAAGACCGCCTTCAAGTCAAAAGAAGGTCTTTTTGAACTTTTGGCCATGCCCTTTGGCTTGACAAATGCCCCAACAAATTTCATGAGGATGATGGATGATATCCTGCAACCATTCACCAATACATTTGTAGTGGTGTATCTGGATGACATCCTCATCTACATAAAGACTTGAGCGGAACACTTGCAACATATTCAACAGGTTTTGCACACCCTACAACAACACCAGCTACATGCAAACTTGGAGAAATTCTCCTTTGGCATGGACAGGTTCCATTACTTAGCATACATTGTTGATCAGCATGGTGTTCATGTGAATCCATCCAATATCCAATTCATCTGTGACAAGTCTGCCCCAACCACACTCACTGAGATTCAGAGCTTCTTGGGCCTCACCAATTTCTATCACAGGTTCATGTTAGGATTATCTCATATCACATGGGCCCTCATCCAAGTAACCAAGGATGGTGGTAAGGAAAAAATTGTGTGGGTCCTTTCCCAACAACATGCCTTCGATGATTTGAAGCAACACTTGTGATCATCCCTAGTACTTTCATTACCAGACCTACAACATCCCTTTGAGATCGAGATAGATGCTTCAGACTATGTTGTGGGCATCGTTCTCACTCAACACGGCCACCCTATGGCATATCATAGTGATACACTATCATATGTTGTATGTAAGTACCCTAATTATGACAAAGAAATGTACTCCATTGTACAAGCCTACCACCAGTGGAGACATTACATTCTTGGGAATGAGACATTCATCCACACTGATCATAAGCCGCTACAATTCATGTAGACCCAATGAAAATTGCAGAATGACCACCATCAGAAGTGGTCCACATACTTGCAGCAGTTCCACCTCAACATCAAGTATAAAACAGGAAGTACCAACCGAGTTGTTTATTTCCTCATCCGACCTCTAGTCATGGCACTCACCACGGTTCTAGACTCTTGCATCCATGAGACATCCGAATGGCCCCACCTCTATGAGACGGACCCTGAATTCTCCACCACTTACCAAATGTCGGGTGCAAACTCATTGGTTGCTAATTTCCATATTTAGGATGGGTTGTTGTGTCATCTGGGCCATCTCTATGTTCCATAAAGCAAGCGTCCAAAGATGATTTGGGAGGCTCACTACATTCATGTGGCAGGACACTTTGGCATCAAAAAGACAGTGGTTTTGTTGCATAAACATTTCTACTAGCCGAAAATTTGACAGGATGTCGGCAAGTATATCAGGTTCTGCACCACTTGCACTATTTTCAAACCGACCACTAAGAAACAGGGCTTGTACACCCCTCTTCCTACTCCTGACATGTCATGGGAATCAATATCAATGGACTACATGTCGGGCATTCCATCCACCAAGAGGGAAAATGATTATGTTTTTATGGTTGTCGATCGCTTTTCCAAGATGACGATTCGGGATTCCTGCAAGAAGACCATCACAGTAGAGGCCACTGCCAAGCTCTTATTTGAACGAGTATGGGTACATTTTGGGATCCCACAAACCATTGTCTCAAATCATGATAGTTGGTTCCTCAACACATTCAGGTCGAGCCTCTAGTCACTGTTGGACACCAAGCTCACCAAATCCACTACCTTCCACCCCCAGACAAATGGCCAAACTGAGGTCGTCAATTAGATCAGTGTGCATATATTACGCATGTACAATTCCAAGAACCCTCGAACATGGGATGAGAGTCTTCTCTATGTATAGCATAGCTAAAACCGAGCCCTACATGGCTCCACTGGCCACATCCCTTTTCATGTGGGGTTGGGATTCCAACCATTGGGCCCCATGGATGTTTCACTACCCCTCGCGACCACCTCGTCTGAATTGTCCCCTGCTCCACCTGAAGCTGAAAAAAACACCCAGTTCATTAAGTAGATCCAGCACATCTACCAATAGTTTTAGGATATTTTACAGAAGTCCAATGCCAAGTACAAGCAGTTCCATGATCAACACCAGGTGCCACATAAGTTTCAAGTGGGCGACAAAGTTTGGTTGCACATGCAGAAAGAACACCTTACAGGGACCCATCGGAAGCTTCTCCCACTCTGTTATGGTTCGTACACCATCACCAAGGTTGTGGGTGATAATGATTTTGAGCTCAACATTCCTCCTTTCCTTGGCCTGCACCCAGTATTCAACATGGCTCTCCTTCGGCCATATTTCCCACCATTATTGGACACCTCAGAGATCGTAGAGTAGTTGAAACCAACAGATCTCAACACTAAATGCATACAACAGGCATACAGTGATTAGATTGTGGACACACAGGTCAAGGGAACTCGACAACAAAGGATCCATCTTTATCGATTTTTCAAAGCAGGGCAACTTCTACACCAAGGCAAGTGGCTCACCCAGGGACAAATTCAGTAGAAATTTCCTCATCTGATGGGGGAACTCAACGAAATGGAAACCATTTCTTCCTAAGGGGATAATATTGATCCATATGGATGTAGGTGGTCTCCCACCTATTCCAACTAGTTCATTTTGGCAGTTTTCCAGTTTGGCATTTTTTCCTAGTTTTCAGGTCTCTGACTTTCGGGATCGTTTTGAGGCCCTAAACATCATTTTTAGGGATCGCCATAGTTAGATTGTAGATAAATTCATAGTCTAATGGAAACATGTGTAGTCCTCGGATATTCCTTTCCAATGGGCTATCGTGAACCTAAAATGGAGATCGTATGCAAAGTTACGACCCTGAGAAGTTGATGTACTAGCTTACCCCAATGAGACCCACATGACTTTTGGCGCTTCATCTCCTAGGGTTAGGTTTTTGGATGTCTAGGGTTTTGGAATTTATGTTTATTGTAAAAATTCCTTCAGAGCCTCATTGTAATAATATTCTTGCAAATGATCACATCGATCACCTCTCTTCTCATATATAATTCGCCACCATTCCAACAAGCTTGTTTTCCGTTGCATTTTATAGTTTCAGCTTATTTCCTTATTGAATAAAAATCAGTTTTATTGTACCTCTGTTATTATTTGTTAAACATCTTTTAATAATATGTATTCATTTCATTTTGCTCATAAAAACTAGATCAAATTAGGGGTATTCTTTAATATCCCACGAACGCAGGCGTTATGTCATAATTTCATTGAGTGAAGACCCCATGGTATGAGGGTGTGACCAATTGAATAGAGAATCAGGTCAATGTGTTGAGAAGAGGTTGATTACTGAAAATCAAGCCAAAGGAGAGAAGCCCAAACTATGATATAGGGAAAAGAGAAGTTATGACTGTAAATTTATGTACATTAATTGATTTAATTGAATTTTGTGTGGTTTATGGCTCTCTCTGACAGTGTGAGATTGTAATGTCCCCACTTTGGGACATCAGGGTATTACACAGTGTTATGATGACTAGGGTGGCCAGTTGGAGATTATAGCGAGTACAAGAGCTATTGAGGGATATTTTGGGGACCGGATTGCATCGCTCATCCTATTTCATCATTATGATCCATTCCACACATATTGGCTTTGGTTTCGTTGTGTTCCGACAATTTCTGGGATTTTGAGTATTTTGAGCTATAGGTTAATTAAATTCACTGAAGAGGACATTTTGGGCACATTACTTAGAGGAACCTCTCATTGTAATAGCTCATTGGAATAGGGAGGCACAACACTACAGGATAGGATGATGAGAAGTGACTTTCAGTGGCCAGGGACACCACAAGGAAAGATAAGGTGTTTTTCAAAGGTAAAAAGGTTAATTAATTAATTAAAGTGATTTAATTAATTAATTAATTAATAATTAATAAAATGAAAGTCACTTTGGAGGGACAAGGTGAGCAGGAAGTATAAAGGAGAGGCAAGGGCCTCTATTCTCTCATTCATGTATGATTATCATTTTGATATCTAGCTTCTAGCTAGAGAGCCCATACCTTGGGGTTTTGAGGGTTTTGACTTAACAAACCCTAGAGGACGATTTGGTGGTGAAAGATTCCACCTAGCTTGTCCCAAGCTTGATCTCAAGCATGAAATACTCTCCCATGTCATTCTAGTTCAGATCTACTCACTACAGGAGGGTTCTACACCAGCCACAGGCACAGGAAGAGGAGGGCGCACCATTGGGGGTTTCCAGCAAGAGGGGCGCACCATCCATCGAGGGAAGTTTGTTCTAGGTGATTGGTAGGGATTCTGGAGATTCTATCACCTAGGTTTTCATTGAAGAGCCATGGCCATTAGATATAGTGCATTCCAGTGGAGTTTTATGTGTCATTTGATTTATTGGATGCATGGGACGAATTGGAGGAGAGGAGCACACTTCAGAAAGTGATTTCATCCATTTGGTAGATCAGATCTTCATCATTTCACTTGGGACTTCACCAGGGAAGTAACCAAGCCACAATATATCATTCTAGTGGTTTTGTGGAGCATTTGGAGGCCTCTAAGAGGTAGGTTGAATTATCTAGTGTTCCAGGCATCCAGGGGGTGCACCATTCCTTAGAGGTAGGCTAGATCCATGAGTTTGAGAGGGATATTGGAGATTTGAGCACATGGGTTGATCTTTCATGTGCTTGATCTACAGTTTGTCATATTTACCGAAGGTTTTAGACATCTTTGGCAGCAGGGCCAAATTGTTAAGGGTCTTCATTGTTCCAGCAAGGTGTAGCAGTATCCAGCTTGGGGTTTGGCACTTCATATGGCCTAAATCTATTCTTGCATTGGTCTTCTTTGAGTATTCAGCCTTTGGAGGCTTGTAGTCTTCTATTGGAGCATTTTTTAGCAACTTCTATTATGTTTATTGGAGCCATCTATTGAGCATTCTAGATCGGCCTCACTCTTGTATCAGGTTCTTGCTCATTATATTATTAAAGGTCAGATCTTGCTATTGGTTCCATATTTGGTGTATCTTTTACTTTCATTGATTGTATCTTCATATCTACATGGAATAACTGGATATAAACCCTAAGGCCAAATCAAGAGGTCAACCTGCAAGTAAACACATACAAACAAGTAAATCAGCAAAGTGTTTGACGAAATTCCACACTCAATAGAAGTTTAAAAACACATGAAAACCGTGATGTTCCTAGCATCTTGTCTTGGAACGTTACAGTGGTATCAGAGCCTAGATTCCTGCCAGCCAGTGGGAATTAGTGCATACATACAGATCCTTGATCCTCCCAGTGGGGATTAACGCATACAGAGTTACAATGAAGATGAGTATTATTTGTAGGATTGTTGAGTGTCATAGGGAATATGAAACCCTCAATGATATTTTCCAAAATCTATTAACCTTCCAACAGTTTGTATCCTATAAAACCCCTAGTTGGAGCAAAGAAGAGATTACATGTTGGGTCAATGAAATGGATGAAAGCAAAGAAGTCGCAACTAGATGGAGGGAAGAACAGAGAAACCCCACACCCATTAGGAGAACCCAACTTTGCTATAGTTGCAAGGTGCCTTGGGAACCATATCATAGGTGTAGGAGTAAGGGTAAGAAGCATATTATTGAGGTATGCTATGATAGTGATGATGAGGCATGTGAGGATGGATCGATAGATGTTTATCTGGAGCAGTCTGATGATGATAGCAACTCTTTCACACAGGCTAGTGATAGTGACTCTTGCACAGAGGCTAGTGATTCTTGCACGCTTGAGAAGGATAGTGACCCTTGCACATTGGAGGAGCAATGAGATGGACAGGATGATAGCACTTATGCTTCAGCAGTCATATCACATATTTTTGATGACCTTACACCTCAGTAGAGTGGTGACACTAGTGAGGACTCACATGTGTTAGAACCTATAGATGACCAGCTTCCTATGGTGACCATGACACATCTATCATCTTTCCAGACACCTATGACAGCCACATCATATGAGGATAGCCGTAGCATAAAGGAGTCGTACGTGAGGCATGCACACCATGGACATGTATATCCACAGATCTAGGAGGAGGTATAGGACATGCAGACAGTTGACCTTACACATACAGATCAGCATGAGGAGATTGAATCGTAGCTTTTGGAGACCCCATTAGTTGAGAATATTGTGAATACTGACAGGTTGATGGGGCACTTACCTCTAGGATTGGCCTGCATTGATGAGGATCCACTCTTTATTAGTCACGATGACCACAGCACGTGTCTTCACACATCTACATGGGATCCAGGCGCATATGATAGTAGCAGGATGATTGCACAGGAGGATACAGCTGCTCATACAAGATACAGTGTGATTCAGAGAGAGATAGCATCTAGCGATGAGGTACAGTAGTACAGTGGGAAGTTCAGCACTTTATATTCTGCAAAGAGTATTGTTGGGGATTCCAATGATGGCATTGGAAGTGAGATATTTGAGGTGGCACCTCATCATGACTATGATCAGGAGTCACACCACTTAGCAGGATAGCTGAGAGTCAGTGAGGATATGATCATGGAAACCACTAGGCATTTTGATGACACACATGCATTGGTGGCCGATTACTGTTGGAGGGAATCAGTGACACATGTTAGTGAAGATGAGGGATTTTTCATGGATGACATTCATACTCTTAGGGAGAGAGTATCTGTGATGAGGACCAACTACCAGCAGTTGTTGATTGGCAGGGACTACCTATTGAGGATTGGTGAGATGTATCATGAGGCTCTGAGGGAGCAGTATTTGGAGGTGGACAGACTTACTCAAGATTTGGAGAGCACTCAAAGATTCTAGAGAGGCCCACAGACAGCCCTTCAAGAGTCAAAATCCAGATCAGAGGATATTCTTGAGGAGATTCATCAGAGATCCACTTCATCTATCCTAGTGGACAGTCAGATATGCCCTTCAGTCACATGGCTAGAGGATGTTGGTGGTCTAGCAGAGGAGGACCAGTTGATGCAGGACACTTCCATTTGTGTCCCGAGAGTGGTTGACCTTCAGGTAGAGGTTGATCTAGTATTATGCCAAGGATCTATGATGCAGCAGGAGTATATAGGAGATGACATGAGTATGAAAGGGCATACAGTGATGAGTGATAGCTCACAAAGATATGTCGAGATACACAGTCAGATTCAGACGGATGTATTGGATTGCAGGGAGGAGACACACTTAGGGGAGTATGCAGATGTCACTCCTTTGCAGCAGCACATAGTTACGATAGCTCACCTTCACCATTTCAACAGTTGCATGGGAGATGAGAGATGGATATTGGTTGACCAGCAGTTGGAGGAGTTACTTCCGTTTGTACTGGATAATGGGGATTCAGTGATGACTACAGGCGAGTATTTATCATAGATACCGATGGATGAGCTTTTGGTTGAATCCTTGGGATTGACCAAAGCATGTGATGTTTTACAGTCCTTCAGTCAGCTACAGATGTTTCTATTAGCCTTTCCTGACACTTTTATCATAGACAACAGCATGAGGAGAGATAGACAGTGGCTGAGGACATGGGGAGGGGCTAGGCCGAGACCACCTAACATGAGTTCTTTTACAGAGTACAACAGGGTAGAGGTGGATCGTCATAGGCAGCTAGTTGAGGCTTGGTGTGTGATGGTGAGCATCACAGGCCAGGGGATAACAAACATCTCAGAGGATGACACAGCTACAAATTCTCAGGAGGATGAGCATGCAGGGCTTCCGACAGTGATCATTTTGACACAGGAGTAGTTAGAAGAGATTGGAAGTGATAAACTTCCAAGTTTTCCATGGGACCCGGGAGTTCATTTTGTTAGTAGGATTGTTTACGTCATGATGAATTAGGTTGCACCAGAGAGCCACATACTCCACCTTGGGTTGGTTTGGAGTGGTCCTATAGGGACTTGTCCTATAGAGAGAGGTAGTTTCTACCTCTTGATCATCATGATCGAGCATGGAGATGGTTTGACAGGTATTACTCCCACAGAGATATTTTTACATACGCGGTTTCTAGACAGCAGGTCCAATTTCCACAAGTATCTCATCTTGAGGATCCAAGAGTGGAGGATCCAGTATATAGACATGGAGTAGTTAGGCAGGGTCAGATTAGTGTAGTTCCAGCATGGTGATATTCAACAGAGGCTAGCATGGGACCCAGGGATTGCAGGGTTGAGAATTTCACTGACTGACAGGGGCGAGTGGACCTTTTCAGGGTAAATTTTTTTTGACTTTCCATGGAGCTTCAATGTTGAGGAGAGCACATCTCTTGAGGGTGTCTCACGGAGGTCTTGCAGTTCCTCATTCTGGTATCAGCATGTGCAGTTGATAGAGGTCGTGTTGATCTCAGTAGGGACTTGGAGGATGGACTTAGTCTGGGATGAGGCCATATGTCATGTGCAGGCGATTCGCATAGTTGATATATTTCAGGACTAAGCTTCACGGGATATGGCAGTTCACTTCTTGATATGGGACCCAGGTGGTGGAGTGTATGATTGTTCATCTTTGGATGGGTTCTACTGTGTTTCCTACAGGTGGACATGGGATCCTGGTATTATACTTGGAGGTATTTGGTTATTGCTTGAGAACAAGAAATATCCTAGCAGAAAGGAAATAATGTCCCCACTTTTGGACATCAGGGTATTACACAGTGTTATGATGACCAGGGTGGCCAGTTGGAGATTATAGCGAGTAGAGGAGCTATTGAGGGATATTTTGGGGACTGGCTTGCATCACTCATCCTATTTCATCATTATGATCCATTCCTCACAGATTTTCTTTGGTTTCGTTGCATTCCGACGATTTCCAGGATTTTGAGTATTTTGAGCTATAGGTTAATTAAATTTACTGAAGAGGTCATTTTGGGCACATTACTTGGAGGAACCTCTCAGTGTAATAGATCATTGGAATTGGGAGGAACAAAACTATAGGATAGGATGATGAGAAGTGACTTTTAGTGGCTAGGGAAGCCACAAGGAGAGATAAGGTGTTTTTCAAAGGTAAAAAGGTTACTTAATTAATTAACGTGATTTAATTAATTAATTAATCATTAATAAAATGAAAGTCACTTTGGAGGGACAAGGTGAGCAAGAAGTATAAAGGAGAGTCAAGGGCCTCTATTCTCTCATTCATGTATGATTATCACTTTGATATCTGGCTTCTAGATAGAGAGCCCATACCTTGGGAGTTTTGAGGGTTTTGACTTAACAAACCCTAGAGGATGATTCGGTGGTGAAAGATTCCACCTAGCTTGTCCAAATCTTGGTCTCGGGGATGAAATACTCTCCCACACCATTTTGTTTCAGATCTACTCAGTGCAGGAGGGTAGGCATAGGAAGAGAAGGAGGGTGTGTTGGGTATGTGTTATATTCTTTGCATGTGTGTGTGTGGGTGCGTCAGATATGACAACTGCGTCTGACGATCCCTCTAGTAGTGTTCTTTGTGTCATTTGCACTAGGCTCTTTCCTAGGGGGTCCCAGGGGGGGGCAAGTATGCCCTCCCCTGGTTACGCGCAGCGTTCAACAATGGGTGGTAGCCCGGGGCAGTGCCCCAAAATTGTTTTTGGGCGGTTTTTGCTATTTTTGGCAGTTTTCTAAATTAATCTTGTATTAAGGGATTAGGGTTTTTGTATCTACGGAATACCTAAAAACATTGTATATATTGTATGGTGAATGGTGAAATTCGATATAATGAATATAAGAAAGGTTTTCTCGGTTGAGGGTTTCCGGTATAAAATCTTTGTGTACTATGTGTATGAGACATTGATTGAATTTTGTTTTTCTTAAGAATCTATATGCATTGATTTACTTCACATGTTTAAAACTTACAGGGCGCACCATTGGGGGTTTCCAATAAGAAGGGCACACCATCCATTGAGGGAAGTTCGTTCTAGGTGATTGGCAAGGCTTCTGTAGATTCTAGCACCTGGGTTTTCATTACAGGGCCATGATCATTAGATCTAGTGCATTTCGGTGGAGTTTTATGTGTCGTTTGATTTATTGGATGCATGGGATGAATTGGAGGAGAGGAGCACACTTCAGAAAGTGATTTCAGCCATTTGGTAGATCAGATCTTCATCATTTCACTTGGGACTTCACCAGGGAGGCAACCAACCCCAAATCTATCATTCTAGTGGTTTTGTGGAGCATTTGGAGGCCTCTAGGAGGTAGGCCGAATTATCTAGGGGGGCACACCATTCCTTGGAGGGAGGCTAGATCCATGAATTTGAGAGGGATCTTGGAGATTTGAGCACCTGGTTTGTTCTTTCATGTGCCCGATCTACAGTTTGGCATATTTACCGGAGGGTTTGGACATCTTTGGAAGAAGGGACGAATTGTTGAGGGTCTTCATTGTTCCAGTAGGGCGTAGCAGTATCGAGCTTGGGGTTTGGCACTTCATACGGCCTATATCTATTCTTGCATTGGTCTTCTTTGATTATTCATCCTTTGGAGGCTTGTAGTCTTCTATTGGAGCATTTTGTAGCAGCTTCTATTATGTTTATTGGAGCCATCTGTTGAGCATTCCAGATCGGCCTCACTCTTGTATTAGGTTCTTGCTCATTATATTAATAAAGGTTAGATCTTGCTATTGGTTCCATATTTGGTATATCTTGTACTTTCATTGATTGTATCTTCAGATCCATGTGGAATAATTGAATATAAACCCTAAGTCCGAATCAAGAGGTCAACCTGCAAGTAAACACATACAAACAAGTAAATCAGCAAAGTGTTTGACGAAATGCCACACTCAGTAAAATTTTAAAAACACATGAAAATCGTGATGTTCCTGGCATCCTGGCTTGGGAACGTTACAGAGATCGAATATTCCTTTGATTGTATTCTCTGCAGAGTTATGTTGCAGGTTTCATGGTTAATTTGTAATAAAACCCTCATCCAAAGAATGAAAGATAGTTGAAATGGTCTAAGCTAGATCAAGACCAGCTTGTCAGTTGAACTTGAGTAGAATCGAGAACAAACAAAAGTTGAATTATTATGTGTGCAGGTGAATCAATATTTGAATACCTTCAAGAACAGAGATCAATCCATTGTAGGCATTGAGGAACAATATTCGTTATATCGAGACCAATAATCAACCGTCGATCGGAGCCAATTCTCGTAGGATATTCTATGGTTCAACTCTGACTACAGTACTGCAAGGTATGATTAGGATCATCCATTTAGTGATGATCAGACAAGGATTGAAAATTCAAGGATAGTCTGATGGCGCATGAGAAGGTAAGCACCTCACACAGAATAAGCACTAAAGGATAAGCGCTTTAGAATATAAGCCCAAGGACATAACACTCAGTCACAAATGGAAGGAATCCTTGGTTTTAAGCGATCATGGTTTTGTTTGTTAACAGAGTTATTTTGAAACTCTATTCAAACAAAATTTGGTCCCACGCAATTGATTTGAGAGAAGATCAAATTTTAATCTACAACAGAATTATTTTTTGTAACTTTGCACCTGTGGGATAATAGGCCGTGAGGTCATCACATAGTCAATTCATGAAGGGGGGGAGCATATCATATTTCCACTATTTGTACGAGGATTGGATGGGTGGGAAATTGTAACATCCCCATCCTATAATAAGGAATAAAAAAAATATGCCTTAGGTTTGCATTTTAGAGGACATAGTGGGTAGTTATTATCTAGGCCACAAGGAGCAATCTACTTATGATTTGGTTGTCGTATATCTTTGTATAATACAATTCTACCTTTGTTATTTGATAGAAAGATAAATTAATATAATATAAAACTTGAAAGTTGTGCTTACTCTCAGAGTTTTCCAATAGTCTTTATTTCATTAAAGTTTAACACATTGAGGGAAGCTCCATATGCCAATGTAACAAGCATAAATATATATGATATATAAATATAAATAATAATGAATAACTATTAATTAACAATTAATTACTAATGAAGAGACACCTCATATGAAAGGTCACATCTCTTCTGAAAGGGCACCCCTGCGTGGGTATATATACATCCCTCATTTGTCATTGTAATCATCATCTCATATATATATATATATATATATTCTTTATGGTTATCTTTATATTCCAAGTATTTTGGATATTTTCATAGTGAACCAGATTAGTTCGCCATAGTGGTATCAGAGCCTCGTTTTTTTATCCTGGCCTTTGGCCACTCAATTTTTCAGAGTTCTTGTAACTCCGGGTCTTTGACCACACTAAGGAATTTTGTTATTTAAAAATCAAGAATTGATGTGAAGAGTCATTGTTGCCAACAATTTTGAAGCCATAGAAAACTACAAGGAACAAAAATAAAAATATCATTGGAGAAAAAAATGTATATTCTACTGCAAGTAAAGAAAAACTAAAAAACACTTTTAACAATAACTATGAGCCCACGCGTCTGAACCAGGGCTCCCTCTCACCGCTATGGAGGCGTTGGGCTCTTCCCAGGTTCCTCCCCCTCTGTCTCCCCCAACAGTCGAGGACGCATTCAATTCGTTGTTGGCTTCTCTGTCGTAAAAGAAGAAAACTGAACCCCCTAAGTTCGTGAAAAAACTGGATGATATTCCAGAAATATCTCTCCCCCCCGAGAGATCGATCCAGGTCACCTTGTCACTAGAGGATCGCACCCTTGTGGGACAGTTCACTGGCTTTTGGCCCTCACCAAAAGCAACGGAGAACTGGGTGGTCAAAAATTGGATGCCTTTGATCAAGAATAGTGTAACCTCATACTTCTTGGGGAGAGGCTTCTTTCTGTTCGAGTTCACCACAAAAGAGGATAAAGATATGATATTTTGGAATGGGCTCTATTTCATGGGCCCTCGGGGCTTGTATCTCAACAAGTGGATGCCAGACTTCGATCCAGAAGTGGGTGTTCCTATGGCTGTCCCAGTTTGGGTAAGGCTGTTGAACCTCCCAGTGCATTGTTGGAACTGGGACTCTTTGCAGCACATAGGCAACGCCTTGGGTAAATTTATTGACCAGGAGAACAACAAGGACCAATATGACTGTTCTTGAATATGTGTCGAGGTCTATCTAGAGGTGGGACTCCCGGAGGCAATAAAAATCAATGTCGGTAGCTGCACTCATGTGAAAAAACTAGATTACGAGCAGCTTCCTTTCAAGTGCCGAAAATGCCATGTTTACGGTCACTTTGCCAAGGGTTTCCCGAGTAATGGAGAGAAGGATAAAGAGAAGGAGGAATGTTGGAATCAGGTTAAGTGGAACAATATCTCCCATAAAACCCCCAAATCCAGGGCTCCAAATGGAAAAGGCCCTCAGTCAGTTTATGTTCAGCACCCTTCCCTAAACAGTCAAGCAAACAAATTCGGGTGCTTAAGCTCAGCCTCAGAGGAAACCCAGGAGGTCAAAAAACAAAAGACACCATCCCCTGATAAAGGAACACCCATAGGCCCGAGGACAGGGGAAAGTGCCTCTGAAATCCTCAAGGAAAAACAAGCAGAAGTTGAAGAGGAGGAACAAGACTCGGAGGAATGAGAGGAGGAAGGAGAAATAGGGGACACCCAAACTTCGGCCAGAAGATCGACAAGAGGCCGAAAGTCTGCCCGATATAAGAGAGAGCAGGAAACCTACAAAGATAAGCTTCAGGGTAGCCAACAAACCCTTGAGAAACTTTTGGCAAAAACCCCGAAGATGACAAGGAATCAGACACAGGGCTCCAAGGGATCTCAACACACTCAAAAAAGTAAGTGATGAAGGTTATCTCCTGGAATTGAAGGGGTGTGGGAAACAAAGTGAAAGAAGAAGCTATGAGAAGCCTCATAAGGATAGAAACCCCAGACATCCTATTAATCCAAGAGACAAAAATGGAGGACAACGACTTCCTCCAAATTAGTAAGAAATTCTGGAATAAAGGTGGAGGACTGGTCGTCTCTACTCGAGGAGCCTCGGGTGGGATGGGCTCTCTTTGGAACAGCAACAAGTACTTGTTGTTCACTGAGACTCTAAATGATCATTGGTTATACTTGAAACTCCAACATCTGGACACAAATGAGGTCTTCAGTCTCTTCAATGTGTACGTCCCAGTTAACACAGGGGAAAAAAAGGCATGTTGGGACTCCATCAGAAATCTGGCAGAAATGGAGAATCTGGAAAACGTCATGATCATTGGCGACCTCAATCTCACCTTGATTTTGTCAGAGAAGCAAGGAGGTAGCATTGTTAGGAGTCCAGCAAGGGAATGGGTGGAGGACCTCATGCAATATTGGCATCTGCTCGACATCAAGCCCTCCAATGGTAAGTTCACTTGGTCAAACAAAACAGTCAGTCCTGGTCATATTGTAGCAAAACTAGACAGATTTCTCGTTCAAAGTTCTTTCCTCATTTTAGGTTTAGAGGCTAGAATGCATATTCTCCCTTGTAGTGTTTCAGACCATAAACCTATCAAGATTGAACTCCTGGCCCAAAAAAACCTAGGCCCTATACCTTTCAGATTTAGCCCTTTATGGGTCAAGGACCCGGATTTCATGAATAAGGTAAAGGAAAGTTGGAGGTTTTCTGTCAAGGGATCTTCCTTCTTCGTCTGGGAGGAAAAACTCAGAAGAGTGAAAGCAACCCTGAAAAGTTGGGCCAAAACTCTCCCTAATCCAGCTTCTGAAAGAAAACAAGTCCAAGTTAATCTTGAGCTCCATCAACTACAAACGGAAAGCGCATAAATCACAAAAAAAATTATGGGCAGGGAGGCAGACTTATAGTAGAAGTATCATAAGGCATGCCTGTCGGAGGAAGAATATTGGAGACAGAAATATCGAAGCATTTGGCTTAAAGAGGGAGATATGAATACCTCCTTCTTCCACAAACAAGCCCAAGTGAGAAGAAGTTTTAACTCCATTTCAGAAATCAAAGAATATGCCACAACCCACAAGGACTTCATCAGCATCAAAAGGGTAGCATCCTCTCATTTTAAAAACCTTTACAGTGAAGAAGGGGAGAGGGCCCAGAACACCAAGTTTCTCGAAGTGGTACCTTCAAAGATCAACTACAGGATGAATCAGATACTGGAATATAAGGTCACTAAAGAAGAAATTAAGGCTGCTCTCTTTGCCATGGAGCCCGATAAAACCACTGGACCAGATGGGTTTACAACCATATTCCTCCAAAATTGTTGGCAGATAGTCGAAAAGGATCTGCATAAACTAGTTCTGAAATCCCAAGCCTGTCAGAAAATTGGGGGCAAGACTAATTCTACCTTCCTTGCCCTCATCCCTAAGGAAAAGGGAGCCAACGCCTTCAACATATTTCTCCCTATCTCTCTTTGTAATATCAGTTACAAGCTGATAACAAAGGTGATAGCCAACAGATTGAAAAGTATCCTCCCTACTATTATCCCTGAGAATCAAGGGGGTTTTGTTCATGGGAGACAGATCGGGGACAACTTCATCTTAGTACAAGAGGTGATACACTCAAGTTTGCATCGAAAAGAAAAGGGTATGGTCGTTTAACTTGATCTAGCAAATGCCTTTGATCATGTCAGACACAGTTTTCTCTTTGATGTTATGCACAAGTTTAGGCTCAGGAATAATTTCATCAATTAGATTCGGGCTTGTATCTCTGAACCTTGGATCTCTCCTTTGGTGAATGGGCGAGCAGCGGACTTTTTCAAAGCCACGAGAGGGCTCTGGCAGGGGTGTCCCCTTTCTCCCCTCCTCTTCATCCTCCAAGATTCTGTTCTAAGCTTTTACCTGGACAAGAAACAACTAGATCAAGAGATTATGGGCCTGAACATTGCGAGAAGAGTCAAAAATATTAATCACGCGTTGTTCGCCGACGATTCTCTATTGTTGGGCGCAACCAATACGCTTTCGGCTTCATGTTTCAAAGGAGTGTTGGATGATTACTGTGATGCAATGGGAAGTATCCTAAATAAAGGGAAATGTCATATCTATTGTTGGAATGTTTATGTCGGCGTCCTCAATGCCATCTCCAGATGTTTGGGCTTTTCTTCCTCTTCCAACTAGTCTTCTTTCAAGTACCTGGGCCTTCCAATTTTCCAAAAGTATTCCTTTAGCAGAGACTGGCTCCCTCTTTTAGAAAATTTCAAGCTCAAGATTCAGGCCTGGGGCTTCTCTTGGCTCAACCATGCTGGCAAATCAGTGCTCATTAAGGTTGTCCTCAGCAGTCTCCCAATCTTCCAATTCTCTGTCATGTTGGCTCCTATCTGTATCCTCAAGAAAATGGAGGATTACATCCAAAAGTTCTTTTGGAAAGGCGGTAAACAAAACGAAAAGAGAATCCCCCTGGTAAGCTGGGACAAAGTCACCAAGCCCCTAATGGAAGGAGGACTGAACTTTAAAGACCTCAGCATCCAAAATGTGGCAATCGGAGCAAAGCAAATTTGGATAATTATCGCTCCAAAGCCTGGCTGGGCGCAAACTGTTATGTGGAAAAAATATTTCAGGGGTCAAAGGAAACGTTGTCTTGACATCCCCCTACCAAAAATTGGATCACATCTCCTCAAGCTCTGCATTAAAGCTACCCCTTTGATAAACCTCCACACGTTTTGGATTCTGGGTAATGACAAGCTTATAAAAATCTGGGAAGACAGCATCATGAATAACCTCCCACTCACCGAAATCATCTCGTTGCACGCGCTACGGGCCTGGATGGTCAATGTCGGCTTCATCACGCTGTGGGATATCTCTTGTTGGGAAGACTGCAATTGGATTAGTTGGAAGAAGCTTCAGGTGCCATTGGAGTTGAAGCATGACTGTGACACATTTTTTACTCACCTGAAGGACATGGCCCCGATCCACGCTAGGAGACAAGACAAACGTGGATGGGGCTCTCAATCGGGCAACTACACCATGGCTCTTGGTTATGCAAAACTGTTGGAACATACCCACGTCCCTCCTAACCCTGCGATTTGGAAGGGGCTTTGGGGCCACAAGACAATTCCTAAAATCGATTTTTTCTGCTGCCTCATGTGCCACAATAGAATCCTAATTGGGGATCGATTGAAGAAAAGAGGCTTCCAAGGGCCTTCCCGATGCATGATGTGCCTTGAAAATGAAGAGAATCTTTGTCACTTAATGTTGGAATGTAAATTTGCACAAGAGATCTGGAACGAGGCTCCGGGCCCTTGGAGAAACACTCTAAATTGTCCCACCTCCATCGTTGATCTGTTTGCTATCTGGCTGAGCAACTATCCAGGGGTACTCCCAAAAAATGAAAGCTTCAAGGTGGCCTGGCTCTCCTTGCCAAAGATCATATTTTGGCAAATCTAGCTTGAAAGGAACAAGAGAATTTTCAGAGATCAAGTGCAGGAAGCGAAGCTTGTCACGGCCAAGATAAAAAATCAACTGAAAGAAAGCCTGGGCGGTCAGCTTGAGGAAACCAACTTAAGTCAGCAGGATATTGAATGGGGAGAAAGGTTGGGCCTCCAATTTACTCAAGTTGTAAGGCAAAGCAAGCCAAGCAAAGAATGGCAAATTAGACTCAATGAGAAAGAATTTTCAGCCTGGATGAATAACCAGTCCAAACATACTCTACTCTTCGACGGGGCAGCCAAAGGCAATCCCGGGAAAGCTGGTGCAAGTGGTGTCATTAAGAATCTACAAGGCAGAATCGAGCATAGTTTCGCATGGGGCTTGGGCCACACTACCAGCATCCAAGCAGAAGCGTTGGTTGTGCTCCAAGGCCTCAAGCAAGCCAAGGATCTAGGCATCAAAGAGGTAAATGTAATTGGCGATTCTTAGTCCATTATAAAAACTATAGTGGACAATTCAGCTCCCAAAGACTTCAGATTAGCAAGATTGGTGACAAGAATCAAATCCCTGGTTAAAACCTTTCAGAGTATAAATTTCTTCCATGTGTTGATGGAGAATAACAAGGACGCAGACTCAGAAGCCAACAAAGCAACTCTTATTTCAGCCGGCACCCTATTAAGAGACAAGGACGAAGATTGGGATCCCATTCCTTAAGAGTTTTCTATACTCCCATGTTTTTTCGCATTTTACTGAACCAGTTCGTCTGTATACACAAGTTAGGGAAAATAACGGAGATTGATTCGTTGGCTATTTGTAGAAACCTCTGGTTTATAAGTATTTGGGCCTTTGAGATCTTGGGTGTAGAGGAAAGTTGGGTTTCTCCTCACATATTGTAACCTGATTAAAGGCATTTACGCCAAGATTTAAATACAATCCCATACTCGTTCCTGTAAAAAAAATAAAAAATAAAAATAATAATCATTTTTTCTACTAATTTTGAAAAATTTTAAGAGAAATAAAAAGAAAGGAGGGTTGTCGATTTTAATTTCATACAACAAAGATTGAAGACATTAACAACCCGTACAGAATCGATTAAATTTTTATCAGCCACCAGTTACAATCTGTACCAGCCTTCAATCATACATAGGTCGTACTTAACCAAGTCATCTCCATACCATCTTCGTTGTACCATAGTACTATGTTCTTTGTACAATTTTTCCACTTGCTCAATCACCGTCCGTACTGCATCCATACACTCGATCGACATTGTTGTAAGATCCAAAATTGTTGTCATAATATATCTGTATAGTAGGCGATTTAAAAAAAACAATTAATGTGTTTCGTTGTTGTCCATACCACTGCATTCGTACACTATCGGTTACATTAAGAAATTTTTGGGCTTTCCCTATATTAAAGTTCGACTTAGTTATAAGGTATTATGTCTTTTATGTCTTTTTGTTCGTATAAAATATAAAAAGACATAAAAGATTAAAAAAAAGGGGTGTTATAAAAGTAACCCTAAGTTCAAATCTCATTGCTATTAAGGGTATATTTGAAGATTACTCAATCGTCAGGGGAAGGTATTTGAAGATTAATCAATCGTTATTTAAAAAGTTTTTTAAAAGCCTTTACATTTACATTTAAATTTAAAAAATAAAAATAAAAACCTTTACATTTAAAACTTTAATTGCTATAGAAGAAGTATGTTGGAAAATAGTCAAGGGGTATTTTTCAAAAGGGTTATTCAAGAACTTTTGTTTTCAAAAAAATTATTAAAGAATTTTATTAAACTCGTGAAGAAAAAAAAAGAAATTATTTATCGTAAATTATTGGCAAAAACAAAATGGATCCGGAAAAAAGAATATTTTCTTATGAATATTGTCCAATATTATGTTATGGGTTTTCTACATTAAAAGGGAATATTCAAGGAAGAGAGATTAACATCATTATTATCTTGGACCATAATGCAAATTACATTAATATCGAATTGGAAAATCGATTATTAATTCAAGAGTCGAATATAATTGAAAAGGAAGATATTTTTTGAAAAACACAATATGAAATTAAGGAGTTGGTAGTGACAATTGATGATTATGAAGATATATCCCAATTCCAAGTTGCAAATATGTATAAAAAATAAGTTGACATAATTATAGGGTTACCCTTGTATAAAAAAGAAGTTGACATAATTATAGGGTTACCATAGTTTGGAAAACTAGGTACCTTCATCTTAAACACAGAGAAACGATTTTTGACGTTTTCCTATAAAAAGAAAATGATGACATTCTAGGACATTGCAATGAGGTCAAAATAGACAATACCTTCCTCAAAATACTTTAAAGATATCTCGAAGGTGATCCTTTTAGAAAATCAAAATTCAATATCAAGGATGCAAAAAGATTTTGATGAAGCTATTATGGATAAAGGCCAAGAAATTTCTTGCTTAAAATATCATAGTCATAAATTACTTTCACAATTCAAGAAGTCCAAGGCTGCGAGGCAGAGTAATCAAAGATTATAACATGAAAAAGAAGATCTCAAGAAAGAAGTCAAGAAGCACCTATCAGAACTACGAGAATAAAATGTGCACTTAAAGGACATTAATCAAGGTTTATTAGAAAAAATCAGAAGTTTAAAAGATGAGAATAAAGACACTAAGAATAAAGTCAAAAATATAGGAAACGGAGAATTTTCAAGTAAAAAATCATAACCGAAACCTACTTACACAAATAAAAAAACTTATGAGTGATAAGAAGTCATTGGAAGATAAGTTAGAACAACTTATCAAGGAGGAAGTATCGAATCCTTCAAGTGAAAGAATCCAAGTTGAGGAGAAAGGAACAAATACAAATCCAGTTATTATCACAACTTAGGACAATGCCAATCCGGGTAAGGAAAAAGCATACTCAGATGTTGGAGTACAGATGATGGAAATTCCAAGTATAAATCTAGCAATCAAGAAAGCAACATCAACGCATAAGGAAGAAAATCATATACTAAAATTAAACCAAGAAAACATTGCAAGCATGATAAGGTAAAATAATGTTATAAGAAGTCCTTATCGACATCCAAATCATAAGAGCAGATATCTTAACCAGATAGAATAGCAATGTCATTTAGGACGAGAACAATTAACTTATCATTCAAAAAATATTGATACTAGCACAATTCAATCTCATGATAACCATTCATTATGGAATAGAAACGTTCCACAAAAGATTGAATTAGGATGGTCTGACCCTTTAACAATTCGACAATTCTGCTCAAATCTTCGTCACTCATATCATCTTGTATCATCAATCCTGACAACACCAAAAACAGAGAATCATGTGAAAACATTGCGAGCCAGAACAAAGAAATAATCTTCTCCATAAATATGCGTTGAGGACAAATCATTTCTAAAGGGAGAGGCTATGTAAAAAACATAAATATATATAATATATAAATATAAATAATAATTAATATAATTATAAACAATTAATTACTAATGAAGAGACACCTCATATGAAAGTTGTGTCTCTTATGAAAGGGAAACCCTACGTGGGTATATATACAACCCTCATTTGTCATTGTAATTATCATCTCGTATTATTCATATTTTCATATACATTTATATATATTATTTATTGTCCTTATGGATATCTTTATATTCCAAGTATTTTGAATATTTACATAGTGAACTGGGTTGGTTCGTCATAGCCATAAGGGACAATTTTTAGTGGTTATAATCATTTAAGATGGCATACAACTAGACATGTATCATCAATGCATGTGCCTCAAAACCAAACAGGTTCCTTGTGTCCAATGCACCATAAAAATGGATTTTAGTGAACAACATCAATTTAATTTTTTTTTTAACTTTATTTCATCATGTTGGAACTTTGGTGCCCATACTCATCATCGAATTTCCAATGGAAAATTCCCCCAGTGTGTTGACAATCCAACAGTAATCCAACAGAATGTGCATACTTGATCTGCGCAACACCGAAGAACTATGCCCACCATAGCATCGCCACTCTGACGGACTTTGTGCACCATATCGTTGCAACGCCGATGAAATATGTCCTCCATATCGTCACACCTTTCATAGACTCGGCCCGCCATAATGTCACAACTTTGACAACAAGAACTTCGACGCTTCAACGGACTTTGCTTTTCATCGAACACACGACAACTAGGTATGGTCACCACAGTTGTGATACTGAGTTTCAACGAAATTTTGGCAGATTAAATCTCTCTACGACTTCCGTATGGCAGGTTTGTACATCGGAATTACGATAGTTGGATATGTTTGTCAAGGGTGTGACAAAATGAGTTTGATGAACATTCAGAATCATGTTCGTTGGAAGTATGTCAAAATGTCATCAAAGAACCGTTATAAATTATGCCAAATGTACTATAAATAACTATGTAAAGGTAGGATTGATTACATAAATGTTTTAGTGACCCAAATAAATGAAACGACTTGGGAACTGAACAATTGTGACCTCATAATTTAAATACTTGGGAATTTCAGGTAATCGAAGTATTTTCACTTCCCATGATTTTGGCATTTTTGTAGTTTTTGGTTGTGTGTGATCCATAGACCTATTCATAGGCTCTATGAATGTAATAAGGCATGAGAAAATTGGTCATTGTTTTTAATGAAGGTTGCAAATTTTTTAGTGTCTATACTTATGCATTTATTATAATTGTGTGTGTTTGTTGTCTTTTCTTGTGCACTCGGTTTGCAAGTCCTTGGACTACATGAAATGGTGTTAGAGTGGGATTGTGTCCCCACATAAGTGAAGGTATCATCATGAATATTAGTTTCATGTAGTTTGGTAAAGGAAAGCAAGTGTTCAGATATCACTAGTGAAGGAGATTTGTCAAAGGATAGTTCTGAGAGAAAGAATTGAGAAGATAATTTGGACAGAGAGATTACCTAGAAAATATATTATTGGTTCTCCGAAGAGATACGAGGACATAGAATCTTTCAAGTACATATGATTTCTTTAATTAAAATGGAGTTTGGAAATAAGAATCAATTTTAGAGAGGGAAAAATATTTCATTTAAATTGCAATATGGGTTCAAGGAGTAGAAACACTAGAACAATACAACTTGATAATAATGAAAGAGAGAAGAACAAAATCATAGAGATGTTTACCATGATTGAAGACACATAAAAGAATCCTTGGAAGAAGAGATGTGCAAAAACTAAGAGATTTGAGAAATATTTGATAAAAAGAAATGAAGAAAAGGATAAAGGTTTTAGAAGAAACCCAACATAGTAAGAACCTTTTGAATATGGCTTGTGAAAATCAGAAAAAGTTTGAAAATGTTATGCATAAAAGACACACTAAGTTGTATTGTAAAATGAAAATAATTTTCCCATAAAAACCTCAAAATATTGAGAGGTTGAGGATGAAAAAGAAAACCCTAAATAAAGAAATTTGGGTATGGCTGAAAAATAAACAAATTTGGGTGTTATTGAATATGAGAAATCTCTTGAAGAGATAAAGAAGATTTAAGAATTATGATAGAATGTTTACCTGAAGATGTTTAAATTGTTCATGAAATACCATGTGAAATAGCTGAAGAGATATCAAATCCAGAAGTTACTTGGAGAACTCATGTTTTCTCTAAAACGTTTGATATTTTTGTTCCTGCAAGAGTAAATAAATTACCGAGGTGATGACCTTGATGGTATGGAAACTAGTGGTGATACAAAACCAGAAAATAACAATGGAAGAATTGAGGTGATACATCAAGTACAAGAAGAAACCAAAGAAGATGTTGTAGATGGTAATATTGAAGCTTATGAAGATATCCATGACAAGAAAATAGAGATTGTCCAATGCTACCCAAGTGAAGTAATTGATTCCAGAAATGTTGAAATCCAAGTAACAAGCTAACATTTGTGGTGATGGAGTGAAAAAGATACGAGGTATAGATGTTTGCATCAAATTGAAATTGTCGGGAATAGTTGGAATTGTGGAGAAAGATAGCTGGAAGCTCAGTTCCTTGAAATAGATTGCATCGTTGAGATTGTTTTTAATGAAGAACATGAAGATTACAAAGTATATTCTTAGATAGTGTTCAAGAAAAGATAAATGTGAAAGAGATTCTTGTGAATAAATATCATGACCTAGCATAGTAGCAATAGAGATAACCAAAGATGTTGGAAAATTGTTCCACTCAAAGAGAAATGAGAATGAACTAGAACAACATGATATTAAGGTAGAAAGCAAGGAGAATGATAACGAATGAATATGGATGTGTTTCCCAAGTAAACATAAACTTTTAAATCTTGTCAAGAATACTGAAAAATTTAAGGTAATCATCAAAAGAGATAATATATAGTGCATGCCAAAAAGGTTAATGACAATGCAAAATAAAATGAAGAATTTTATTTATGGAGAACATTGGATTGGAAAGGATCGAAAAAAAATGGAGATTTGGTAGCAATAGTTGTTATAGCAAAAAAGAATAATTTTACATGATTAGTGAATGCACAAGGAAAGAATGTATTCTAGGGAAAAAATGGGAAAGAATGGTTAGGGAGAGGGAAATATGAGAGATTGTTTAAACAAGTGAACATAGGAAAGTTCTTTATAAATGTAGAGATCATTATAGTAAGAATTGTTGAAGAGAAATCAGCTAGAGTTGGAAAATTGTTTTTGAAACTAGCAATGGTATTGAAGGGAGACACAAAGGAAAATTGGTGTTTACTTCACAAGTTTTGTGCTATATGTTCATGTTAAGAGTACTTGTAAAAATTTTTATTAGATAAAAAAAGAGTTCGGTAAAATGAATGGGCTTGATGAAGACGGAATTGAAGAGAGAATTTTTATTTGCATGGTAGAAGATGAAAAGAAAAGGTTGGAGAATTTGAATAACTTACTTGATTATTGTGAAAGATCATTTCCAAAAGAATTTAATAAGTGGAATGGAGACATACACCAATGTTTTGAAGATTAATCAATTGAAGAATTTCAAGATGTGAAACTTCCACCATTCTTGAGGTGTGATGAATTGCAAAGGGACAAAGGACATGACAAGTATGAAATAGTGAGTATGACAATTTGTAATGAATATAAATATATTAATAAATATTATATATTAATTAATAGTAATAATAATTAATAAAATAAGTGACACAACCCTTCAAATTTGTTAGTAGTCAATGCATATAAGTATATAATCACAAGGCTTGTTGTATAATCATCCCATTAATTCATTATCAATTAAATAATATTTATCTACTGCATTTAAACTCTTTATCCATCTTATGTTGGATATTTTCTGGTATATGAATTATTGTTCATTATATTGGTATCAAAGCTCATCTTGAATAGACATTCTGGAGGACACTCTAATATAACTTTTGTCAATTTTTGTTTCTCTTAGAAACAAAACCATTGGGATATGACCATTTTAATTTCTAAAAGCACAAGTAGAAAATCAAAGTATTGTATGAAAACAATAGATATATTTGTACATGCAAAGTTTCAGTGGGAAAATCAATGAGAAAGACAACCAGGTAGGATAGGAAAAATGGTGGGCAATAAGCACCTGACTACAAAGTATTTGATTCTCTATATGTTGGGTTGTACACGATCATATCTAAATAACTTTAGATTCGACGATGCACAGATCAGCATACATAGCATTAAATTCTCTATAGCCTAGTACTTATTGCTCCCCAATAAATTTACTTAGATTATAACTTATTCTAGAAGTTGTGGCAATTGTAAAGGAAAATCGGGGATTTATTAAGAACTGTCAACTAAAAAGCATGCATTGATAATTTGTTTTAGTTTTTTCAGTTGCATCTTCTTCTTTTTTTAGCTTCTTGATTTGTGTGATCAAGCTTTCACTATGATTCTTGAGATGATAATTTTCTACATCTTTATCAACACCAACCTTGCCAAAATGTTTCTAGCAATCCTACAATTTTTGTATTGGTTTCTGGTTATTTTGAAGGATCACATATAATACATCCTTCATATTCTATATTTTTCTACACAAATCCACTTCAATTGATGTAATACATGAGTCGATTGATAGTGACTATATTATCGATCGATGTTGTATTATTCATTATATTGACTAATATATTATATTAAATCGATAGATATATGATATTTTATCAACTAATATATTATATAGTATCAACATATATTGTTACAAATGTCAATTGATATTGTAAATATATAATTTCAATCGATATTATATAAGTTGGTACAATGAAGATTGATATTATGCATTATAAAGATTAGTTTTTATACTAAAATTGTATTGTTATTTTATATAATATTGATAACCATGTTTTATGTCTAAGAATATATTGATATATATCATTTTGATGTTTACGACATTGATTGACATATATTAAAATGACATCAAATATGGTAGTACACCATCAAATGATATATCGATCTACAAGTGAGTTTATGTGGATCGTGATCCTTGGTAAGTTGCATCTAATTATGATGAGATATGTGAACTCCATTTGCAACATGCCCATATGACATGGATGAATTGGAACATGTATGAATCGACATCATGTTGATAATAGGACTAGCATACATTGAATGATATAAGTTCAATTTCAATCATATACATCGATCAATATGTGTCTGATATCGACTAGTAGTGCATCAAACTCATGGAATTCAAATTTTGATGGTTCAAGGTTAAATATTTCATATTTTTAAGTCGAACAAGATCATCTTGATGAGTTTTGTGGGAAAGATCACATCTCTATTTTCTAAGAGTTAAGTTAGCTTACAAACTCCCACCTCTTAACCCTTTAACTATCCAAGCATTGAAGTTGTCTCCAAAACTTTAGATTCATTTTCGTCACATTTCCTCATGAATTTTGAAAATCTAAAATCCATCAATCCATCAATTATTTCCAATCTTTACAAATAGATACTCTCTTAAGGAAAATTTTCCATGATGTTTGTTGATGTTGAAGGAGTAACATGTGGAGTTAGGAGAAATTGAATATATACATTAAACCATTGGAGGGGGATTTTGTTGTACAACTAATTGGTTTCTTTTACACTCTATCCATGGTGTGCCTAAAATTGGTGTGGTCTTTGAAAACTTGTCACCAAAACTTACACATTTACAAGTTGCACCTTCAATGCTAAAAATTGTACTTGATTGTATGTAAACTAATTTTTTATGTTTATCAGGCAATGATTTATATTTTGATAGGGTATGTATGTGTCTTGGCTATGAATCCATGCTGGAGGCTCGTTGGGTAGAGTTGATGCTTTGATTTCTATTGTTGATTGGGAGAGGTGTCTAAAGTGTCATTGTTTGGTTGAACATTGGTTGGGATGCCTTGATGACACACCAGACATGGAGACACGGGCTCAACAGTTCCTTGGAAAGGAGAATGGGATAGTGTATAGTTGATTGAGGTTACATGATCAAAGCTTGGGGGTATATAATTAGAGAAGTTTGCAGGGGTGGGATTCTTTGATCTCAGGTGTGAATTTGATGGTGGATATTGGGTGAATGAAGAACCATAGGATATTGGGGCTCCAATTTTTCCATCGAGGAGGGTGGTGGAGTTCCTCATGGGGAAGTGCAATTTTTGGAGCGCAAGTAGACCCAAAAGTCTATGTATATGTAGGTGAGGCTCAAGGATGGGAAGCCTCATGGGAATAAGATATGGGAGGGATAATTTAAATCATTTCACTATATAGTAACATTACAAGAAGTGTGATGCAAGAGTATCCCTTGGGATTTGGCAATCCTGCACACCCATAAATATTTTCAATTTTGTTTCACATTTTCATTATTAACAATAGCAATAAAGGTCCAATATTTTGATCATTGCAGTATGATTTCTTGGTGTTAAGACCCTTAAGTTTAGATATGCTATATGGACACATTCCTCTAACTTCCCACCACATTTTAGTAGAAAATATTAAGTACTACACATATTTCTATTGGCCAATGCATAGAATTATCCTGGTTTTTGCAGTAACACTTGTTTAGTATTTTTACTAGTGCACCTTCCATTCTTGAAGTTAGACTCCAAAATTTGGATATGTTTTAGAGGGAATATTCATCTACTCTCCCACCAAATTTATACAGAAAATATAGAGTTTAAGGGGCATACCTAAGCCCTACATAGAGCATGATAGAAAAATTCAGAAATTCTTCCATGTGTTTGTTTTCCAATTTGACATTGAATATTCAAACCCTCAAGCTTGGGTTACATTTTGACATTGTGGGGAATGATAGATAACTATGTAAAGGTAGTAGTGATTATGTAAATGTCTTAGTGACTTGTTATCACACAATTTGTACTTTCCCAAAAGCCAAAGGCAAGTGGACGGTAAATTGGCATAACAAGAGCTTGTCCTATCACTGTCACCTAAATAAGACACCTCTTTCTCTTTAGGGATGAAATCCCAGGGGAGACGTCCCCGATGACCTGGGTGTTTGAGAAGGAAAAGGTAAAGGTATAAATAAAATTTGTCCCCTCTCACAAGTCACACAGATCAGAAAGTCCCAAAGGTTTTAACAATATGAAGCAAAGATATTCTTAACTGTACCTGCCCAGAACAAGCCAACAAGAAAACACTATTTTGGAAGTAACAATTGATGTTAGTTCTTCGTAAAACCTTCAGCTTTTCAATAAAATAAATAAGTTGATATAAGATGAAGAAAACAGAAATGTATAACAACAATGTATATATGATGATAGCTTCACAATTTATGCTTTAAACAAGCTTCAAAATGACCCAAAATGGTAAACTAATAATAGCAATATGCTAGCACTAGTCAGAAGCTAATAAGCCAATGTAAAAATCAACTTTAATAATTGATTTTAGGAGCTTTTACTGCTGCAACATATGGTTGTAGCTTACTTTTGTAACAACAACAAGTATGTTAGTAAATTAGTCTAATCTAGGGTTAGGAATAGTTAGTAAATAGCTTGAGGTAAGAGGTTTGGGGGTTGTTTTGATCAATCAACCAAGTATGAGGCAATAACCAGTGTCTTTAGGGATAATGGAGTCACTTTTGTAGCATAAATATTGAAGGAAACAAATGATAATGGGTGAACTAGAGACTAGAGGGAGAATGGTTGAGGAGTTGGTAACCCAAGGCCTCAATCATCAAACCCTTTGAAGAAAAATGGCTACTAGGAAGTAGGTAACCCTAGGCCCTAGCGGTTTTCCTTATTCTTTAACTCAATATTGGGATAAACAAAAGCTTGATGAAGCAAGGTTGTTATATTGCTACAATGGTAGGGCTCTAGCACATGCTTCAATGGATAAGTTTTCTAGCAAAATCTAGTAGGTGGATAGCTATTGAGATAAGGACAATAACATGTTCTTAATCTCCTAGGGTTTTATACTATAAATTTCATGATCTTAGTAAATGTAAAATAAAGATACTATAACCATTCAAAAGAAAGAAGAATTGCATAATTTTACTTACATTCACCAAGAATAATCTAGCAAATCCCTAGTTGAAGACTTTCCACCAAGAAAATGCCAAAATACACCAAGACAAGCCTCCTACAAGAGTTGTGCACCACTTAATTTAAGCCAATAAGCCTTAAAGAGGTCGAATTTTAGACCTCACTTGTGTGAGTTAAAGAATGATGAAAAAATACAAGGGATTATTCCCTTATTTGTACAATCCAAATGACCTTTAATTACAAAATTAGGTCAAAAAGGTCGACATGGCCAGTTACATCAAATATCTAGTTTTTTACATAAAATTGACAAATTAAACCCTAAAACATGCAAAAGAGGTGACATCATGCCCTTCTAGGGTGACGTTGTGCCTCCTAAGTGAGAGATTGGCCTCCAGGAGAAAAATGTTATGCCTTCTCAGGCCTCTGTATCATGACACACGTGCCACTTGGCACAAAAATTCCTCCATCATGTCCATCTGACGTTGGGTGACGTCATGGGTCTTACAAGGCCAACATACAAGGGGACAAGCAAGATCCCCCTAGGTCCAGGCCTGCCAATCTGTCTCTGGTAGAACGTCCTCCTCTCTCTCTGGTGCAAGCCTCAGGTATATGGTTGCCCCTAGCTGGGGTCTCATCATCCATCTGATGGTATTTTATCCATATGGAGGTCTGAGCTAATCATCTCCCCATATGTACTTGTCCGTTGAGCATGGTCCTGCAGCAATAACAAGTATGCCCTCCATTGGCTCATAAGTCACAGGGATCATAGCAATGTCAATCACATCTAATAATCAAGTTACCCAAACATGTGCATAAAACCCCCTTTTCCTAGAGAAGTGCTCAAAGACGTTATGTTATTATATAAGCCAGGTTTGGAGAGGGTTCCAAGGCATCCTATTGGGCCAATTCTCCTTAGGTTTGGGGTGTTTCCAGGTGAAGACCAATCTAGGTCATGTAAGTGCATGAGATGGTGTGGGGGATGTTTGGGCAAGGGGTGTAGTGATGACAGGGAAATATAGGTCTTACCTGCAGGTGCCTCTGAAGAGGGTGAGTTGCACCTTGTCATGGATTCAATTGTTTCCTATCCCATTCAATTCCTTTTACTTTTTATCTTATTTCTTTTTCTTTCAAGAGAATAGTTGGGGTACACTACCCTGGCATGGTGACCAGTGGTGACAGTGTTACCCACAAGCATTTCACGGAGATGAGAAGGTCTGCTCGTGATGAGACCCCCTTTCTCTTGGCTATGCCACCAAGAGCCACTACCCTGGTGTGGTGACCAGATGAATAGTATTTTCATACTGCTACATGCCCATGGACCTAATAGGTTGGCTCATGATGAGACCCCCTATCCACCAACTAGGTCTTGAGTTTTATCTTTTTATGGGTCCCCCCTTTTCTTGTTGAGAAGCCTTTTATTGATTTCTCGGGGATCCCTTGGAGAAGCATCTAAAGGTTTGATATTTGGATTTTAACTTTTTCCAACTACTTTTACCCTTTGGGCCTTTATCCCCTTCTTCCCACAAGGCAAGGTACAACCCTTACTAGCTTGGAAAACCCAATGCCCAAACCAATGTAGGGGATAGATTAGAGGGAAGATGATGAAAAGTGATAAGTATGGAAGGAATGGACAATGACCTTTCATAAGCCCACCCAGTAGAAACTCACTCCTAAGGGAACCAACTTGCTAGGGAATTCTTTCACCCCCCCCCCTGGTATGGACAAGTTAAAAGGCATAATGTCCAAGAAAACTTCATGAAGCAAAAGAGAATTAAATGCACATATTCAAATTCTTTGAGAATCAGAGTGACACATACCATGATACCGGAACTCATTACCTCATGAAGCAAGACCCACTGCTACTTCAAAACTAGGCCAATGGGATGGATGTTGTTGTTGCTGACAGAATGGAGGCGTTGAAGAAGAAAGGATGGGCCCTCCAAGGCCAAGCTCAAGTCAATATGGCTCTTGGTACTCCATGTCTAGGACCCGTGGGCCTAGAGACATAATATTCTTAGTTATCCCTAGGCTAGGGGATAACATTTGGCTCCAACTCGGGGACATGTTCTCATTGTAGAGTGCATGAGAACCTCAACATATTCGGTATGACCTGTGACCTGCTAGATCTCAACATAAATGATTAGTAGTCATTTGGGGTGGTGATATCACCCCTGGCTTATATATGATAAAATGAAAATACAAGTAAGAAATTATAAATACAAATGGAAATACAACTACTCTAGCATGATATGTAGATGGTATATACAATGAATGCAAATGCCTACCTAATTACCTGCACTTACCTGTGAAGTCAAGTCTTTTCCCCCTGATGGGGTTTGAGGAGGTGTCCACTAACTGGTAATGGGTGCCTTCTTCCTTCCAATGTGGATAAATAGTAGGCATCATTGATTGACTTTCTTCCAACTCTGAAGGGTCCAAGCCAAAATTGTGCACTCCTTTTGAGATTAGTAGGCTCTCCCTTATTTGTATCCCACATCCAAACCGTATCTCCCTATTTGTACTATTCGGTCTTGAATTTGGATGCCTCTTGTAAAACTCTATTATATTGTCTTGAGGGAGGGGGTCGGATTCTGCTGTGAAGACTTCTTGCTGGGATGGTTGGATCAGTATGTCATCTTCTCATTTCTTTAATAACTTGACATCCCCAATTTCTTTGCATATATATTTTTTTATGAGTTGATGATACTCCTCCTTCTTCAGCCATCGTATTTGATCAAAATCTTCCTCTGTAGAAAAAGGCATATCGTTAGGGGGAAATACAGGAGTACTCTCTTTGACTGGTTCATGTGTTTCGTTAGTTCCAATATCATCACCAATTTCTTGCACATGGAATTTTGTCATTGGCGCATTCAGGAGGCAACTTATTGTTCCATCATTCATAGGCATGTTAATATAAGTGAGAGCCATATCTAAGGTGCCTCCTAGCATTGCAACAAACTTCCTAGATAATAGCATTCCCCACACATCTGGGAAATCCACCACCACAATATCCATGTCGATCACTCTCTCAGGGTATCTTCCAAGGAATAATTCAACATTCTCAACTACCCCATGAGTGGGTATGGCCCTGGACTCAAAACCACATACATTCCTGTAAAGTCGTGTGACCTTTAGGCCCAATTTTTCCATGACCTTCAAAGACATCATGTTAGCACTTTCCCTTGAATCAAGCATACAGTTGTTATGGAATTTTCTATTAATAAATAAGGTCATGAAGAAAGGTGGATGTCCATCATATTGAAACCTAAAGTGATCTTCTTGCAACATAATAGGAGGGTCCATTGGTCCATCTGAGATTTTGAAAAAAATCGCACCTTTCCTTTACAGATGGGACCTTGATGACTTCTCTTAATGGAATGGTCACATGCATTTTTTCTAGTGTTCCTTCAAAGTCAAAGTTCAAATCCACTTTTTCAGTCTTGGGAGGATTCTTAGGAAGAAGTATGTTCATGGGTGGAGGTATTGTTTGTGAATCAAAGGACCAGTAGAGAGAGGTTGGTTCATTTTTATTTTCCTAGTATATACTTAGAATTCTTGCTTCTTCAACTTTTTTATTGATTCTTGGTCAAGGTTATTTATCACCTCCATCCTAGCCTTCCTGTCTACTTCCTTTATACCTTCTTGGTGTTCTTCAAGTGTAACATTAAGGAAATATTGAGGACTTTCAATGGTATGGTTAACAATGTTTACTTGGTCATGATCACCATTTTTGAAAGGACACTCATGCTCCCAATGTGACTCATTGCATTGTAAGCACCAACGGTTTTCATCTACTACATTTGCGGAGGCTAAAGTATTGGGAACCTCTTGATCATTATTTGTTCTAAAAACTTGGTTCCCTTTCTTTAATTTCCCTCTGTAAGGAACCCTAGGGGCTTGTTGTTGATTTCTTTCTAGTTTGACAATCCTATTCATCATTAGTTCTTGGATTTTCACCATGCCATCTACAGTCAGTTGTAACTTTTCCAATTTGATGTTCATTTCTAAGGTAGGTTCAGCATTGTGGACCATCTTAGGTTTAGCATCCATTCTGACTCTTGGGGTTGAGAAAGGATCGACTCTAGATGATGAAAGGTTATCTTCAATCCTTGTAGATACCTCTTGGGATTCTTGGATTTTTTTAGGGGCTTTATCTCTGAGGAGATATCCCAGTTTTCCTGATTTGGTATAAAGGAAGAGAAGGAAACTATCAGAAGGATGATGGCTTACTGGGATCTTCTGAATCAAATTTTCAAATTTGTCATGGAATTCTCTAACGGTTTCATTCTCTTATTTTACGAGGTTATTCATCCTTAACAACAACATGTTGGGGTCTTCCTTGACACTCCATCGTTTGAGGAATACTTCCTCCATCCTATCCATGGTTTTAATACTAGCATCCGGGAGACCATTGTACCAATGTCTAGCGCCATTATGGAGGGTAGCAGAGAATAATTTCATAGCTAGATTCTTAGCATCATCATTGATGGCATCAAGCTGAAAGAAGACCCAGAAATTACTCATATGATCCTTGGCACTGACTACATCATTACCAGTGAATTTAGGCAACCACTTATCATACTTAGGGGGCATTTTCCTAGGGTATCCTGGTATACTTGTCACGTCTAACAGTTTGAAGAGTTTGGATGACCATTTCTTTTGGTTATTGGCTTGGTTTGGATTAATAGTTTGAGTTCATGTGATAGACATTATGTTCAAAGGAAGATTGCCTCCAAATAATGATTTTACTACATGAGAGTTTCAGGGAGGTTTTCTTCTAAAGGACTGGGGAAGGTTGGTATACCCCCCTAAGGTTTGTGGAGTTGCTAGATAGTTTTCTTGAAACAATCAAAGGGATGAGGGGATCACCCTCAATGGAGTCGCCAGGTAAGCTTGCAAAGTAAATGATTTTGAGGAAAGGCTTACCAAAAAGTGTCGTCTTTGAGGAGAATTGTCTCAATGTTCTTCGACAACGGTGGAAAAATGTTATCACACAATTTGTACTTGCCCAAAATCCAAAGGCAAGTGGATAGTAATTTGGCGTAAAAGGAGGTTGTCCTATCACTGCCACCTAAATAAGACACCTCTTTCTCTTTATGGATGAAATCCCAGGGGAGACGTCCCCGGTGACCTGGGGGTTTGAGAAGGCAAAGGTAAAGGTATAAAGAAAAATTTTCCCCTCTCACAAGTCACATCAATCAGAAAGTCCCAAATATTTTAACAATATGAAGCAAATATATGCTTAAGTGTACCTTCCTAGAACAAGACAACAAGAAAACACTATTTTTCAAGTAACAATGGATGTTAGTGCTTAGTAAAACCTTGGACTTTTCAATAAAATCAATAAGTTGATATAATATGAAGGCAAACAAAAATTTATAACAACAATGTATATATGATGATAGCTTCGCAATTTATGCCTTAAACAAGATTCAAAATGACCCAAAATGGTAACCTAGTAATAACAATATGATAGCACTTGTCAGAAGTTAATAAGGCAATGTAAAAATCAACTTTAATAATTTATTTTAGGAGCTTTTACTGTTGCAATATATGGTTCTTGCTAACTTTTGTAACAGCAACAAGTATGTTAGTAAATTATTCTAATCTAAGGTTAGGAATAGTTAGTAAATATCCTGAGGTGAGAGGTTTGGGGGTTGTTTTGATCAATCAACCAAGTATGAGGCAATAACCAATGTCTTTAGGGCTAATGGAGTCACTTTTGCAGAATAAATATTGAAGGAAAAAAATGATAATGGGTGAACTAGAGACTAGAGGGAGAATGCCTGAGCTGTTGGTAACCCAAGACCTCAATCATCAAACCCTTAGACGAAAAAGGGCTACTAGGAAGTAGGTAACCCTGGACCTAGCGGTTTTCCTTCTTCTTTAGCTCAAGCTTGGGATAAACAAAATTTTGATGAAGAAAGGGTATTAGAGTGCTACAATGGTAGGGGTCTAGCACATGCTTCAATGGATAGGTTTTCTAGCAAAATCTAGTAGGTGGATAACTATTGAGATAAGGAAAATAACATGTTCTTAATCTCCTAGGGTTTTATAGTAGTAATTTCATTATCTTAGTAAATGTAAAGTAAAGATACTATAACCATTCAAAAGAAAGAACAATTGCAGAATTTTACTTACATTCACCAAGAATAATCTAGCAAATTCCCTAGTTGAAGACTTTCCACCAAGAAAAATCCAAAATACACCAAGACAAGCCTCCTCCAAGAGTTTCTCACCACTTAATTTCAGCCAATAAGCCTTAAATAGGCCGAATTTCAGACCTCACTTGTGTGAGTGAAAGAATGATGAAAAAAAACAAGGGATTATTCCCTTATTTATACAATCCAAATGACCTTTAATTACAAAATTAGGTTGAAAAGGCCGGCATGCCCAGTTACATCAAATATCCAGTTTTTTACATAAAATTGACAAATTAAACCCTAAAACATGCAAAAGAGGTGGCGTCATGCCCTTCTAGGGTGACGTTGGGCCTCCTAAGTGAGACGTTGGCCTCCAAGAGCAAAACGTTAGGCCTTCCAAGGCCTATGGATCATGCCACTTGTGCCACTTGGCACACAACTACCTCCATCATGTCCATATGACGTTGGGTGACATTAAGGGTCACAAAGGTGACGTCATGGACCTTCCAAGGCAAACATTCAAGGGGAAAGGAAATACCCCCCTGGTTCCATTCCTACCAAGTTGTCTCTGGTGGAACATCCTCCTCTCTCTCTGGTGCAAGCCACTGGTATATGTATGCCCCTGGCTTGGGTCTCAACATCCATCTGGTGGGATTTTATCCCTATGGAGATCTGAGCTAATCATCTCCCCATATGTACATGTTCATCGGTCGTGGTCCTACAACAAAAACAAGTAAACCCTCCATGGGCTCATAAGTCACAGGGATCATAGCAATTTCAATCACATATAATAATCAAGTTACCCAAACATGTGCATACATCCCCCTTTTCCCAGACAAGTGATCAAAGACGTTATGCTATTCTACAATCCAGGTTGGGAGAGGGTTCTAGGACATCCTATTGGGTCAATTCTCCTTATGTGTGGGGTGTTTCCAGGTGAAGACCAATCTAGGTCATGTAAGTGCATGAGATGGTGTGGGGGATGTTTTGGCAAGGGGTGCAGTGATGACAAGAAAATGTAGGTCTTACCTATGGCTACCTTTGAAGATGGTGAGTTTCACCTTGTCATGAATGCAATTGTTTCCTAGCCCATTCTATGCCTTTTAATTTTTATCTTATTGCTTTTTCCTTCAAGAGAATAGATGGGGGACACTTCCCTGGCATGGTGACCAGTGGTGACAGCGTTACCCACAATCATTTCATGGAGATGAGAAGGCTCTCTCGTGATGAGACCCCCTTTCTCTTTTCTATGCTACCAAGAGCCACTCCCCTTGTGTGGTGACCATATGAATAGTAGTGTCATACCGCTACATGCCCATGGACCTAATAGGATGGCTTGTGATGAGACCCCCTATCCACCAACTAGGTCTTGAGTTTTATCTTTTTATGGGTCCCCCCTTTTCTTGCTGAGAAGCCTTTTATTTATTTCTCGGGGATCCCTGGGCAAAGCATCTCAACGTTTGATCTTTGGTTTTTAACTTTTGACAGCTACTTTTACCGTATGGGCCTTTAGCCCCTTCTTCCCGCAAGGAAAGGTACAACCCTTACTAGCTTGGCAAACCCGATGCTCGAACCAATGTAGGGGATAGATGAGAGGGAAGATGGTGAAAAGTGATAAGTATGGAAGGAATGTATGGTGACCTTTCATAAGCCCACCCAGTGGAAAATCACTCCTAAGGGAACCAACTTTCTAGGGAATTATGTCATCCCCCCCAAGTATGGATAAGTTAAAAGGCATAATGTCCAAGAAAATGTCATGAAGCAAAAGAGGATTAAATGAACATATTCAAATTCTTTGAGAATCAGAGTGACACATACCATGATACTCAGACTCATTACCTCATGGAGCAAGACCCAATACTACTTCAGAACCAAGCCGATGGGATGGATGTTGTTGTTGCTGACAGAATGGAGGCGTTGAAGAAGAAAGGATGGGCCCTCCAGGGCCAAGCTCAATTCAATATGGATCTCGGTACTCCATGTTTAGGACATGTGGTCCTCGATACATAACCTCCTTATTTGTCCCTAGGATAGGGGATAACATGACCCAAGAAATGCAAAAACTTGGGAACTGAACAATTATGACCTCATAATTTAAATATTTGGGAATTTCATGTAATTGTAGTTATTTCACTTTTCATGATTTTGTCCATTTTGTAGTTGTTGGTTATGTGTGATCCATATACGTTTTCATAGGCCCTATGAATGTAATAATCCATGAGAACATTGGTCATAGTTTTTAATAAAGGCTGCAGATTTCTTAGTGTCTATAATTATGCATTTATTATAATCGTGTGTTTATTTCCTTTTTGTTGTGCAATCTGATTTGCAAGTCCCTGGCTTGCATCAAATGATATTAGAGTGGGATTGTGTCCATGCATGAGTTAAGGTGTTATCATGAATAGTAGTTTCATGTAGTTTGGTGAAGGAAAGAAAGTGTTCATATATCGTTGTTGAAGGAGATTCGTCGAAGGATAATTCTAAGAGAAAGAATTGAGAAGGTAATTAGGAGAGAGAGATTACCTATAAAATAGAGTATTGGTTCTATAAAGATATGTGAATACATAGCATCTATGAAGTAGAGATGATTGCTTTAATGACAATGGAGTTTGGAAATAAGAAAGAATTTAAGTGAGGGGAAAATATTGCATTTATATTGCAATATGGGTTCAAGGAGAAGAAACATTAGAACAAGACAACCTAGTAATATGATAGAGAGAAGATTACAATCATAGAGATGTTTATCATTGTTGAATACCTAGAGAAGAATCCTTGGAAGAAGATATCTATGAAAAATAAGATATTTGAGAAATATTTGAAAAAAGCAATGGAGAGGATAAAGGTTTTAAAATAAACCCAATAGAGTAAGAACCATGTGAATATGCCTTGTGAAAATTAGAAAGTGTTTGAAGATGTTATGCATAAAATACACATCATGTTGTATTGGGAAATGAAAAGAATTTTCCCATAAAACCTCGAAAGATTGAAGTGGAGGAAGAAAAAGAAAACCCTAAATAAAGAAATTTGGGTATGGCTGAAAAATAAACTAATGTGAGTGTTATTGAAGATGATAAATCTCTTGAAGAGATAAAGAAGATTGAAGAACTTATGACAGAATGTTTACCTAGAGATTTTTAAATTGTACTTGAAATACTATGTGAAATAGATAAAAAAAAAAATAACAAAGCCATAAGTTCTTTGGAGAACTCATGGTTTCTCTAAAAATTTTGATATTGTTGTTTCTACAGGAGTAAAATAAATTACTAAAGGTGATGACCTTGAAGATATGGAAACTATTAGTGATACAAAACCAAAAAATGACAATGGAAGAATTGAGGTGATAGATCAAGTAAAAGAATAAACCAAAGAATATGTTTTAGATAATAATCTTGAAGGTTATGAATATATTGATGAGAAGAAAATAGATATTCTCCAATATTTCACAAGTGAAGTAATTGATTCCATAAATTTCCAAGAAGTAACAAGATAAATTTTGTGGTGATGGAGTGAAAAACATATGACAAGTATATATGTTTTCATCAAATTTAATTTGTTGTGAACAATTAGAATTGTGGAGCAAGATGGTTGGAAGCTAGGCTCCTTGAAATAGATTTCATTGTTGAGATTGTTGTTAATGAAGAACATGAATATTACAAAGTAGATTCTTAGATAGTGTTCAAGAAAAGATAAATGTGAGAGAGATTCTTGTGAATAAATATCATGACCTAGCATAGTAGCAATATGATGCAGGAGAATCAAGTAAAAAAAAAATGATTCTGACCCTAAGAGGGTCGAACCATTTATTAAAGGGAGTTGGTTCCCTTAATTTTCAATTTCATTCCAATAAGCAGGTTGAGAGACCTATAGAAGACATCTAGATTTAATTTGATTGTAATTGGTTATAATAGGGGTGTTATGTTCCTAAGTTTTAGAATTGAGTGAGTGATTTGGGAGATTTGTGAGATTTGATTGGGATTTGATTGTTAAATCCATACGAGAGTTCATTGAGATACATAAATTATTGTGTAATTGTTTTGAATAAAGAGCTATAGGGAGTGAGGTTATTATATGTAATCGTAGGATTGCATAACTCTAAGACTATTACTATCTCAAGTTCTGGTATTGAATAAAAGATATAGATGGTGTGAAAGAAAATCTTATGAATGTTGATAATCATGTGTCTCAACATATCTGGAGAAATCCTATGAATGGTGTTTGATCATCCCTTTCAAGAGTAAGTTGATTATCTTGTCAAATTAAAATTGTTGATCATTTACAAAGAATGCAGTAGATATTTGCATCCTACAGGAATTTCAAATTTGTGACTATCAGGTCTAGAGAAAAGAAACTAGGATCGTTAGATCTCGTTCCACGGGAGAAGAACAAGATATCGAGACCAATCCTTGATTGGTGATCATGTCCATATCAACAATCTCCAATTATGGTTGATCTAGTGAGGATATTGAATTTTCATCGATAGATTTGGAACAGAGGAGAAGGAGATTTATGGTGGAGGATCTCTTCGCATCTCAAGTTGCCTGGACATTAACGACAAGGTAAATATGCGAAAAGGATAGATCGTGCCAAGTGTCACGATATGGATATTTCACATTTCATTGAAGTGTTAAAAACATGTCTGTTGGAGATGTGAAACAACGAGGATCGTTCAAGGCCATCGATTGATTAAAACATAGCCATCAATTTGAGAGGGTGGAAAATTATAAGTTATCACTAAATAAGTTAGCGCTAAGTCATAAGACCTGGTCATATATTAAAGGAAATGAGATTCGTGCCTTATTTATAAAAACAAACTTGTGCCTTTTTGAGTTAGACCATGGATATAACCCTCGGTCCTATGGAAAATTGAGATGGAACACCACTGCGATAACGAACCAGAGAGCATGTTGTTGTTAGGCTACAAACAACAAAGAACATGAATTGAACATTGGTCCAATTAGGCTATCAAGTGGTATTATATCCTTTTGAGTAATTGTCTTCAGTAATCATGATTCCTAGAAGAGGTTGGCCACCAATGGGAGCAGTTGCAGAGTTGCAGAATGAACTAAGGATACTTCAGGCTAGGATGGAAGCCATGGAAGCAGCTCAAAGGAGAGAACCTGACACAGGAGATGTTAGTGAGGCTAAAGACACAAGCTCTAGTGAAGAAGGAGAATCCCCAGGAGGTGAAACAACTGAAGAACAATTGTTAAGGTTGGTTACAAAGGTAGGAGCCAGACCTAAAATGGAAGTTCCAATGTATGAATGGAACTTAAATGTTGAAGAATTTCTTGATTGGATCAATGCAATGAACAAGTATTTTGATTATGAGGACATAGATGAAGAGAAGAAAGTCAAGCATGTTGTAACTAGGCTGAAAGGACATGCATCCTTATGGTGGGATGAGTTACAGGCTAACAGAAGAGGGAAAGGAAAACCTAAGATTAAGAGTTGGGATAGAATGGTACCCAAGTTTAAGGATAAATTCATGCCAAAGGACTATCAACTGAATCTTTTCAGGAAATTACAGAATTTGAGACAAAAGGGTATGTTAGTGAAGGAGTACATTAAAGAGTTATAAAGACTAAAAATCAAAGTAGGTCATGTAGAATATGATGTTGAGAAATTTTCCAAGTATATCAATGGAATAAGGTATGAAATCCAGGATGAAATCAGTCTACTAATTTTGAGGACTGTGGAAGATGCTTATCAAGCAGCCTTGAAAGAAGAAGAGAAATTAGCCAAGAAACAAAGTCAAAGAACCAGAGGAAGAAGCCAATCTAGAGGAAAATGATCGTCCAGAGGGAGATTTCAGAATATGAAAGAAGAAGCAAGTATCTCTAGTATCCAATCACTAAGAGAAGGAGAATCCAGGGGAAGAAGATTCTTCTCAAGAGGAAGAATCATAGGTAGAGAGATGAGGTGTTATACCTGTGGAAAGACAGGGAATATGTCTTGGGATTTTCCTAAAAATGAATCATCAAACCATATAGGAGTGTTGGCACAGGGGTAGACCCAGGGTTCAACGCTACGACAACGCACCAAAAAAACCCTAACTACCGGCCCTTTCGGCAACACCTGCGAAGAAGATGAAGTCTCACCCGAGGTAGAGGCAGGGGTGGTTGCAGGACTCCAGTGTCTACAACCGTAGTTGGGACACAGATCAGTGATTGCAACACCTTAACAAAGAACTTAGAAATATAGTTCATCAATGTTTAACCAATAACTACTTCGCAGATAAAACCCTACTTGCAGAGCATCGTAGTATTCAACCAGATCTAACATCTAGAATCACTTAGCATGACAAAACAGATCAGATCAAGTAGATTCAGGCACTAAGAAAATTCACATAGGTCATATCTAGAATTTGCTCTCAGTATTCATCACTAAGCTACCATATCAGATTCATCTATCATCTAACAGCGCACTAAGCATTCAAGAAGATAAATAAGAGAGAAACCGTAAAGCACAAAGAATTCACAACACAGGATATACGTGGTTCACCCCCACCCTGGGGCTACGTCCACCAACTCTTCGTCTTCTTTATTAGCTTCTTGAATCAGTTACATGCACAGAGCCACAAAATCCTACTCCGCATAGGACAGGAGATCTACGCACACTCCACCAAAGCCTCCTTCCACGAGTAGATCTAACAACAAATATTTACACAACCTTTTACAGTCACTTGCACTCAGCCTTACAAGTCTCACACATCATGCACAAAGCACTTACAACCATTACTTACATCTAGCCAAAATGCACTTAGCCAATCATACTCACTACATCGCCTAACATATATTTATACATTACAAAATCGAGCCTAAACATGGGTAAACCCATGGGTCGACATCCCCATACCCGTTACATAAGCCCAAAACCCAAAAATCCCTAAAACGGGGTCAAGATCTTCCGATCTCTGCTTCGTCTTGCGCTCCACCTTCGACATCCTGTCGAAGTCCCAAAAATAGGTCTAACATGACCAAGGATCCTCAAAACTTGGTCAAGGGCCAACAGGCCCCCAACACTCACACGTGACTCATCCCGAGGCACTCTGATCTGGGTAGCTCTGCCTCAAAAGCCTCGAGCTTGGCTTGAGTTGATTCAACTTGTTGTTGTGCCATAGCCTCCTGTTCAATGAACTCTTGGATGACTGCTTCGTTGACAGGTCCCTCTAAGCATTGTTCTATTGCAGTGACAACTTGCTCTAGTTCTGCTCCTCAGCCTTCGATCTCTACGAATAGTTGGCAAGCCTCATCCTATATAGGTTGGAGCATCTAAGTCACTTCCATAACTCTACTTTGAATGGTGTGAACCTTCTTTTGGGCATTGCATTGCTCTTGGGATCCCTTCATCCTTTCAACAACTGACAGGGGCTTCAATTGCGCCTCTATTGTTTTTGTTTGATACTTCGCCTCTTGGAGTTGTGACTCCAGTGTCTAAAGTTCTGGATTCTCAGTGAGTCGCTCATACGTCTGGGCAATGTGATCACTTAGTTGTTTACATTCCATGGCAAGGGCCTTTATCACATCCTTCTCTTTGATCCCTCACATCCTGCGGGGTGTTGGGCACTGTGCGGAGATCTAAGTCTGTTATTCTTTGTTGTAGTTGTTGGATAGCTTCTGTGAGATGGTTTAATTGATGCGTGACTCGGTCTTATTCCTTTGGCTCTAAGCCTGTCACAGAGTGAAGTGCTATGTTGACTGCTTCTTTCACTTCGAGTTTCTCTGCGAGCAACTATTCTTTTTCCTATTAAATCTGTGTTTTCTCCTCTTCAAACTTTGTCTAGAGAGAAACCTTCTCCTTCTCTGCAACTCGACGTTGTTCTACTAGTACTTCTTTCACTTGCTTCAAGGCATGGGTGGATTTTTATGTTTCTTCCTGTGCATGATGAAGGCGAGCTTCGGTCGCATCAGCTAGTCAGCGGAGTTGGGCTGGCTCATCTCCCAACTCTGGTTCTCCTGATGGTAGGGGTGCAGTGGACACTGCGCGATTGGACTGAAGGGCCTATTGTACCCCTCGGAGTTCGAACTCAATTCTTTCATACATCTCCTCCTGCTTGGCTTCTTGTTTCTACAAGATTTCCTGCGAGGCGTCATTCACAGCTACGATGATGAAGTCAAAATCATTGACAATGAGCACAATCTGCATCTTGGTCAAGGTGGCTCTGGATTTCTTCCGAGAAGAGGGTTTTTGGGGAGAAACCTTCCTCTTCTTCAGGGGATCAACCTCATCTCTAGGCAGTGTTACTTTTCCTTGCTTCTGCTCATCTTCTTTTCCATTTACCCCTTCTACTTCATCATCACCCCCTCGACCAGGTGACACTGAAGCAATATTCTCTGATGTGCTTCTTAATTCTTGGACTTCTTCGGTCTTCTTCCTTCTGCTGGGTCCGGGTGTGTCATGTTCCTTGTGAGCGGCCTTCGCACTGTCAAGTTCAGGGTCAGATATCTCTGGAGGATCAGCGGGGATAAGGAGGTATGCTGACTAGTCCTTGGTGATCTCCTCGAGGTCCTCTTACATGAGCTTGTAGTACGACTGAAGCTCCTCTTTGTGCTCATCTTCTTGCGCAATAATATAGATGAAGTGTCGATCTGCGTGGAACTTCATGAGGGGTATGAACCATTGTAGGGTGTTCGGCATTATGCGAGGTTCAACTTCGATGGCTAGAGATAATAAGTATGAAAAAATGTGTTTGACTGCCATTGTTTTCCCATGTCGCTTGAGTACCAAAGCGTGGTGAACCTCACAATGAGCAGATCGAACGGTTCAATATCCGGGAAGGTCGCACATTCTGTCATCTCCCAAGCAACAAACACGATGAGGATCAGGAGCCAGCTAAAGTGGAACTCATAGCCCTGATCATGTGCTTCGCGGCAGTCCAATTCTAGCTAATTAACTAGGTACTTCACCCAGTTCATCTGTAGGCCTTCTACACATTTCCCCACGAGTTCGACGACAAACCCTATGACCTACGTGGGTTTGTTCTTCCTTACTAGATTTCCTGCAATTAACTAGCATGCTAGGCACATTGCGCCATTCTGGATGGAAGCTACCTTGTAGCCTCACATCCCCTTCTCAACATCGTCGTAAGTATCCTTGATCTTTTGTGCTAAGGTGCGATCTATGGCTTTTCCTGGATAGAAGTCTTGTGGGTCGGGTCCTTGCATACTCAATCCGGTGATCCTATGGATCAACGTTGAATCAACTGTGATACAATGGTCTAGCCATAAGTAGTCGCCATGGTAACATGAAAGTAGAATCTTCACATAGGCGTTAACTTCCTCGTTCCTTCCAAAGTGTGGGATTTTCATCACGTTCAGTAGGGTGGATTGTGCGAGGTTCATCGCCCACGGCTGGGGGATTATTTTCGAGTTCTTCCCCTTCATCTTGGTCAAGCATTTATACGGGGCGAGCATACTATGGTTCTTTCGATCTCCTAGGTTGAATTCGTTGAACTTCAACGCTGTGATCTTGTCCTACTGCACTGGAATTGCGCGTATCCCCTTTGGGAGGTATGCAGTAACTATGGTGTACTCAAAATCTCTTGGCACACTATCACGACTCACCACGCTAGCCAGAGGCGGGATGTACTCGGGCAATATGGTCGGGATTAACTTCACATTTGCTAGGTCATCTCTGTGCTTGGTTCTCTTTTCTGTGACAACTCGGGATGGTCTGGATCTGTGAGAGGTCGACGGAGAGTCTTTCACTCCTCTCGTCGAGGACGCTTGAATACTTTCAGACATTACTTTCTCAGCCATGAGATCGATGAGAACTTCTTCGAAAATTTTCTCTGTGGCGTTGATCTCGTCCGACATACACGCTTAGATCGGATGGATGAATGAATACGTAAAACAATAGAACTGGTGTCGATCTTACTAATCACAGCGCGGTAGCAATGATTTCTCTATGATACAATTCGCAAAAGTGTTCTCGATGCAACAGTTGACAGAATAAGTAGGCAACAATGTAACAGATCTTTCCAACGAACAAGAAACCTTCATTAATTTAGTTATGTTCATTACGGCGCGGTCCCAATGGTCTGATGGCGAGGTTTCTGGCCATAAATGTCATTCTAACCATTCGTGGTGTCGGTCTAATGGTTATACTGTCTCCAATGGCTATATTTCTTCGCCATGGAGAATTTCCATGTGACATTGTTCCGGTATCCCGGCGAAGTTCCTATTTTGCAAATTTTCCTTCTGCGAAGTTCCCTCTGGACCTTCTGTAATTTTTCGATCTTTGCTTTCTTCTTACTTAGTTTTCTAGCCTTCTTTCTAGTGATCTTTGTCTCGTTATTCCTCTTTCCATTATGATTCTTGTCTTTTTTTGGCACAGTAACTTCACACTGTTGAGATTATTTTCTAAGATGCATGGGTAATACTTCTTCTTTATTTGGGGTAGGTGATTCAATCTTATGCTCTGATAGGTATCTCAATTCCTCGTGTGTCCTTTCAACTTCGACATCCAAGTTAAATAGATTCAATATGTTCTCCTGATCTTCAAGTCACTGTGTGATCCTCCTAGTCATGAAATCTTTCAATTCTTTCTTCTTCTGCTCTAAGGCTTCTTCTTCTTTCTTTCTAGCCTGATCCCTTTCAATCCAAGGTTTTCCTAGTAACATAGAAAATGGGGCATTGTTCTCAATAAATTTAACAACCTCAAAATCTTCCTCTATCGAAGCTCCATGAGCACTCATAGATATATGGGTAAGTCTTCCACATAGGGTTATCATATTTCCTCTAAATAATCTTATTCCTCCCAATGAAGGAATCATAGCAAGTTTTCCTAGGATTTCCCAAGTTCTTTCTGTCATTATATTCACATGTGTTTCCTCATCCAGAATACAGTCAACGTCGAAGTTTCCCATTCTTACTTCTCTTTTCTCTTTCTCTTTTAAGATCTATGATAGATTAGTATCTATGTGGTCATTCAGGGTTTCTTTCATCTGTAATAGTACAGTCTCTGATTCCTGCTGAGGTTTTTCCATGGTCTCAGTTTCTTGACCTTTCTCAGGGTTTTCTTGTCTCATATTCATTCTTTCAAGCTTAGCAATCATTCTAGGGAAATCTAAAACTTCATGATCCATAGATTTACAACAAATACAACTAGATCTTCTACCAGGGTATTCCTTAGCAAGATGTCTCGGTCTTCTGTTACTGTAACAAAGGGTTAATCTTCTCTTTCTCTTAAATGATCCCCAACCTTTCCTGTACTGCGCACTAGGATCATAGTAGTTAACCTGCAAAAAATTATTTCTAGGGTCCTACATCCATTTGTTAGCCCAAACATTCTTTCTATGCATAGGTATAACATATATTTCATTACTTTTATCATATCTACTCATATCAAATCTTCTTTCATCTAGTTGTGCCCTAGTTTTCAGGCTAGGACAAAATTTATCAAACATACCTAGATCCATACTTATGAAACAAAAATTTCCACTTATCTCACTTCTAGCAACGCACAAAGCTTATAGATCTAAAAATTTTCACTATTCTTACCTTTATCATAGCACAAACTTTCAGATCTCACCTCTGTAATCAAAAATTCGCACTTTTACCTTTTAACAGAGCACAAAGATTTCAAATCTTACCTCTTCTCTTCAGATCAGACTTCTTTTCTTAGCACAGAGATTCACAGATCAAGTAGAATACTATGCACTAGGGAAACAAATCTACGCACGGAGCTTTCACAGTTTTAGGTCAGATCTTCACATAGAGCTTCTTCTTCCACAGTTCCCAGCAATCACAGTTTCAATCCCGATCTTCGCACAAATCTTCTTTTTCCTCAGTTCCCAACAATCACAGTTGCAGTCCTGATCTTCGTACAAAGATTATTTTTCCTCAGTTCCCAACAATCACAGTTTCAGTCTCGACAACGAAACCATTTGTTGGCACAAGGGCAGACCCAGGGTTCAACACTATGACATCGCACCAACAAAACCCTAACTACCGGCCCTTTCGGCAACACCTGCGAAGTAGATGAAGTCTCACCCAAGGTAGAGGCAGGGGTGGTTGCAGGACTCCAGTGTCTGCAACCATAGCTGGGACATAGATTAGTGATTGTAACACCTTAACAAAGCACTTAGCAATATAGTTCATCAATGTTTAACCAATAACTACTTCGCAGATAAAACCCTACTTGCAGAGCATCGTAGTATTCAACCATATATAACATCTAGCAGCACTTAGCATGACAAAACAAATCAGATCAAGCAGATTCAGACACTAAGCACATTCACATAGGTCATATCTAGCATTCGCTCTCAGTATTCATCACTAAGCTACCTTATCAGATTCATCTATCATCTAATAGTGCACTAAGCATTCAAACATATAAACAAGAGAGGAACTGTAAAGAACAAAGAATTCACAACACATGATATATGTGGTTCACCCCCACCCTGGGGATACATCCACCAACTCTTCGTCTTATTTATTAGCTTCTTCAATCAGTTACATGCACAGAGCCACAAAATCCTACTCCGCATAGGACAGGAGATCTGCGCGCACTCCACCAGATCCTTCTTCCCCGAGTAGATCTAAGAACAAAGATTTACACAACCTTTTACTGTCACTTTCACTTAGCCTTGCAAGTCTCACACAACATGCACAAATCACTTACAACCATTACTTACATCTAGCCAAAAGGCACTTAGCCAATCATACTCACTACATCGCCTAGCATCTATTTATACATTACAAAATCAGGCTTAAACATGGGTAAACCCATGGGTTGACATCCCCATACCTGTTACATAAGCCCAAAACCCAAAAATCCCTAAAAAGGGGTCGAGATCCCGCGATCTCCACTTCATCTTGCACTCCACCTTCGACAGCTTGTCGAAGTCCCAAAAATAGGTCTAACAAGACCAAGGATCCTCAAAACTTGGTCAAGGGCCAACAAGGAGCTCACATTTCATAAGCTCAAGAAAATACAACAAAAACAATAGTGAAAGAGAAGACTCCTGAGATTGGAGAAGCACTCATGCTGAAGAGGGTTTTAATAAAAGAAGAAAAAGAAATCCGTGAAGCAACACAGAGGAAGAACTTGTTCAGAACTACATGCAAATCAAAAGGAAAGGTATGCAAAGTGGTAATTGACAGTGGCAATATAGACAATTTGGTTTCTACAGAAATGGTGGAGAAATTAGGACTACAAAAAGTGGTACATCCTACTCCATATAAGGTGTCTTGGTTGCAGAAGGGACATCAAATTTTGGTAAGTGAACAATGCAAAGTAGAAATTCAAATTGGTAGTATAAGGATGAAATTTTGTATGATGTTATTCCCATGGATGTTTGTCATATTTTATTGGGGAGACCATGGAAATATGATAGGAAAGCAATGCATGATGGAAGAAATAATACATACACCCTTGAGAAGAATGGGCACAAACATGTGTTTCTACCACTGAAGGATGAAGGAACTAAGGAGGAAGTTGATCCAAGTGTACTACTCATGAGTGGGAAGGAACTCTTGCAATAAATCAAGAAGTAAGAGGAGGTATAGTTTGTTGTTGTTGGTAAGCCGAGAGTAATTCTCACTAGCACCACTATAAATGATTTACCTATTGAAGTTCAGGCATTGTTAGATGAATTTTCTGATATAGTAGTTGATGAATTGCCTGATATTTATTACCTCCTATTAGAAGCATTAGTCATCATATTGATCTAATTTCAGGAGCTAGTTTGACAAACAAAGTTGCATATAGGTTTACACCAAGGGGAAATGAAGAAATCATAAAACAAGTCCAGGAGTTGTTGGACAAAGGTTTGGTCAAGGAGAGTTTAATTCCATGTGCAGTACCTATTGTGCTAAGTCCAAAGAAGGATGGTGGTTGGAGGATGTGTACAGACTCCAAAGAAATCAACAAATAACAATCAGGTACAGATTTCCCTTTCCTAGAATGGATGATTTAATTGATTGCTTAAGAGGAGAAAATTATTTTTCCAAGACAGACTTAAAGAGTGGTTATCATCATATAAGGATGAGGGAAGGATATGAGTGGAAGAAATACTTCAAGACGAATGAGGGACTGTATGAATGTTTTGGCATGCCTTTTGACTTGAAAATTCTCCCAGCACATTCATGAGATTAATGAATGAGGTGCTCAAGGATTTTATTAAAAAAATTGTAATTGTTTATTTAAATGACATTCTTGTTTACAACATAAATAAAGAGGAACATTTGAGATGTTTGAAGTTGGTGTTGAAGAGATTGCAACAGGAGAAGATTTTAATACATTTGAAGAAGTGTTTGTTCCTAAAAAAAAGAATTGGTTTACTTAGGATTTGTGATTTCTCAAAAGGAATTGAAGATGGATCCAGAGAAGGGGAGAGCTATAAAAGAATGGCCTTCTCTGAAGTATGTTTTTGAGGTAAGAAGATTTCACGGATTAGCGATCTTTTACAGAATTTTTAGTAGTATTTGTGCTCCTATAGTAGACATTATAAAGAAAGAACATTAGTCTTTTAAAGAGAAGATGAAAAAGGATTCAGACTGTTAAAGGAGAAGATTACAGAGCAACCAGTTTTGATTTTACCAGATTTTCAAAATCCTTTTTAAGTTATATGTGATGCAAGTGGGGTGGCAATTGGCGTTGCCCTAAGTCAAGAAGATAAACATGTTGACTATTTTAGTGAGAAGTTGAATGATGCCAAGAAGAAATATTCAACATATGACAAAGAGTTTTATGCAATGATACGGGCCCTGAAGAAGTGGAGGCATTACCTTATGCCTAGAGAATTCATCTTATATTCTGATAACCATGCTTTGCAATTTATAACCAAGCAGGAGAAATTGAATCAAAAACATGCCAAATGGGTAGAATTCATGCAGAATTTTACTTTTGTTATTAAACATATTAGTGGGAATGCTAACAAGGTTGCAGATGCTTTGAGCAAGAGATGTTTAATTTTACAGGAATGTATGGTAAACACGTTGGATTTGAGCATCTCAAAGAGTTGTACAGAGAAGATCCATACTTTAAAGAAGCCTATGAAGCATGTGAAAATCTAGTGATGGAAGATAGGAGTCCTTGGATGGAGTACATAATACAGGAGTGATTGTTGTTCAAAGGCAGTCAATTGTGCATTCCAAAGTGTTCAATGAGGGACAACATGTTGAAAGAAAAGCATATTGGAGGATTAGATGGTCATTTTGGTCATGACAAGACATTTCCCCAATTAAGTTCTTCTTATTTTTGGCCAGGTATGAGGTCTTATGTGAAGAGATTTGTTGACAAATGCGGAATTTGTCGTTATGCCAAAGGAAAGCAACAGAATGCAGGTTTGTATCATCCATTTCCTATACCAGACAAACCATGGGATGCCATAAACATGGACTTTGTTTTAGGTTTTCCTAGAATATGGAGAGGAAACAATTCAATCTTTTTAGTTGTCGATATATTTTCAAAGATGACACACTCTATGTCTTGTTATAAAACTAGTGATGCAACACACATAGAAAACTTGTTCTTTAAGGAGATTGTGAGATTGCATGGATTTCCCAGGAGTATAGTTTCATATAGAGACACTAAATTTGTTGGACATTTCTGGAGAACCTTGTGGAAAAAGCTTGGAATAAAATTGTCATTTAGCTCAACCTATCACCCTCAAACTGATGGGCAGACTAAAGTGGTAAATAGAAGTTTGGATAACTTGCTAAGGATATTAGTTAATAAACATAAAAAACAGTGGGATCAAGTTTTACCACAAGTTGAAATTCCTTATAATGACTCACCCAATAGGAGTACATGAAAGATTTCATTCCAAATAGTATATGGAATGCATCCAAGGGGTGTTTCTGAACTCGGGAATTTGGACAAAGCAGAATTGAGGAGTGCAAATGAAAAAGAATTTGTTGCATACATGCAGAGGTTACATGAACAAGTCAAGGAGCAACTACAGGACAACAGTCAAAGGTATAAGCAGAGGGCATATCAAAAAAGAAGAGAGGTTAACATTGAAGTTGGAGACCAAGTGTTGGCACATCTGAGAAAAGAGAGATTCCCAAGGGGGGAGTATAACACGTTGAAGTTGAATAAAATAGGACCATGTAATGTCCTGAGGAAATTTTCAAGCAATGCTTATGAAATAGAGTTACCACCAGATATTGGAATATCTCTAATATTCAATGTTGCATACCTATACCCTTGTAGATAATATGAAGCAAAGGATGGAGATGACAACGAAGATGTTCAGTGGATGAATTAGTTAACTGCAGCCAAGAAGTTATAAATGGAAAGAATTCTTGATCAGAAGATTGCCAAGAGGACTAGGAAGAAGGATTACTATGAGTACTTAGTCAAGCGGAAAAATCTTCCCGTAGAAGATGCAACCTAGATGAGCGCGCAAGGATCCAAAAACATGGCAAAATATTTGAATACCTCATGGACAGGAGTCCATGAACAATTTTTTTCCACGGGAGTCTGATTCAAGAGCATCAAGTAAAAAACAATCTTGATTATGACCCTAAGAGGGCCAAACCATTTACTAAAGGGAGTTGGTTCCCTTAATTTTCAATTTCATTCCAATAAGTAGATCGAGAGACCTCTAGAAGACATCGAGATTTAATTTGATTGTAATTGGCTATAATAGGTGTGTTATGTTCCTAAATTTTAGAACAAAGTGAGTGATTTGAGAGATTTGGGAGATTTGATTGGGATCTATTTGTTACATCCATACGAGAGTTCATTGAGCTATATAAATTGTGTAATTGTTCTGAATAAAGAGCTAGAGGGAATGAAGTTATTATCTGTAATTACAAGATTGCAAAACTCTGAGACTATTACTATCTCAAGTTCTCGTATTGAATAAAAGATATAGATGGTGTGAAAGAAAATATTATGAATGTTGATAATCATGTGTCTCAACATCTGAGAAATCATGTGAATGGTGTTCGATCATCCCTTTCAAGAGTAAGTTGATTATCTTTTCAAATTAAAATTGTTGATCATTTACATAGAATGCAGTAGATATTTGCATCCTACAAGAATTTCAAATTTGTGACTATCAGGTCTAGAGAAAATAAACTAGGATCGTTAGATCTCGTTCCACGGGAGAAGAACAAGATATCAAGACCAATCCTTGATTGTTGATCATGTCCAAATCAACAATCTCCAATTATCGTTGATCTAGTGAGGAGATTGAATTTGTATCGATAGATTTGGAACAGAGGAGAAGGAGATATATGGTGGAGGATCTCTTCGTGTCTCAAGTTTCCTGGACATTAACGGCAAGGTAAATATGCCAAGTGTCACGATCTGGATATTTCACATTTCATTGAAGTGTTAACAACCTCTATGTTGGAGATGTGAGACAACGAGGACCGTTCAAGGCCATCGGTTGATTAAAACATAGGCATCGATTTGAGAGGGCAGAAAATTATAAGTCAGCACCAAAATAAGTTAGTTCTAAGTTGCAGGACGTGGTCATATATTAAAGGAAATGAGCTTCGGGCCTTGTTTATAAAAAGAAACATGTGTCTTTTTTAGTTAGACCATGGATCTAACCCTCGGTCCTATGGAAAATTGAGATAGGGCACCATTGCGATAACGAACCAAAGAACTTGTTGTTGTGAGGTTGCAAACAACAAAGAACGGGAATTGGGCATTGGTCCAATTAAGCTATCACAATAGAAAGATACAAAGATGTTGGAGAAATGTTCCACTCAAAGAGAAAGGAGAATGACCTAGAACAACATGATATTAAAGGCATATAGCAAGGAGAATTATAAAGACCAAAGATGGATGTATTTCCCAAGTAAATATAAACTTGAAATCTTGTCAAGAATATCGAAAGCTTGAAGGTAATCATTGAAAGAGGTAATATATAGTACATGCACAAAAGGTTAATGATAATGAAAAATAAAATGAAGAATGTTATTTATGGAGGATAGTGGATTAGAAAGGCTTGACAACAAATGAAGATTTGGTAGTAGTAGTTGTTATAGCATCAAAGAATAATTTTACATGATTAGTCAATGCATGAGGAAATAATGCATTTTAGGAAATAAATCACAAAAAGAATGGTTTGGAAAAGGAAAATATGGGAGGTTGTTTAAACAGGTGAACATAGGCAAGTTCTTTATAAACGTAGAGATCATGATACTAAGCACCATTGAAGAGAAATCAACTAGAGTTGGAAAGTTGTTTTTACAACTAGTGATGGTATTGAAGAGATATGTGAAGGAAATTTAGTGATTACTTAACAAGTTTTTTGTTTTATGTTTAGGTTAAGAGTACTTGTAAATTGTCACATTTGAGAAAAACAGAGTCCAATAAAATGAATAGACTTAATGAAGACAAATTTGAAAAGAGAACTTGTATTCACATAGTAGAAGATGAAAAGTAGAGGTTGGAGAATTTGAAGAACTTACTTGATTATTAGGAAAGGTCGATTCTTGAATAATTGAAGAAGTGGAATTAGATGTACATCAATGTTTTGAATATTAGCAAATTGAATAATTTCAAGATGTGAAACTTCCGCCATTCTTGAGGTGTGATGAATTACAGAGAGATAGAGTACATGATAAGTATGAAATAGTGACTATGACAATTTGTAATGAATATGAAATATATTAATAAACATTATATAATAATTAATAAACTAAGTGAAACAACCCTTCAACTTCGTTACTAGTCAATCCATATAAGTATACAATCACAAGGCTTGTTGTATAATCATCACATTCATTCTTTATCAATTATATAATATTCATTTAATGTAGTTAAACTCTTTATCCATCATATGAATTATTGTTCATTATATTGGTATCAAAGCCCATCTTAAATAGACAATCTAGAGGACACTATGATCTAACCTTTGTTAAATTTTGTTGCTCTTAGCAACAAAAATACTAGACTTTGACCATTTTAATTTCAAAAAGCACAGGTAGAAAATCAAAGTATCATGTGAAAATTATTTTGTTGCCATAAGAATTTTTGTATTACTCTCAATTCAACCAATACATATATTTGTACATGCAAAGTATCAGTGGGTAAATCAATTAGAAAGACAACCAGGTAGGATAGGAAACATGTTGTGTAATAAGCACAAGAATATGGGGCATTTAATGATCTGTATGTTGAGTTGTGCACCATTGGATATAAATAACTTTAGATCCGGTGATGCACAACCCAACGCACAGAGCATTAAATGCTTTGTATCCAGGTGTTTATTGATCCCTAAGAAAATTTGTTTAGATTATAACTTATTCTAGAAGTTGCAGCACCTGTAAAGGAAAATAAGGGATTTATTAAGAACCATCTTCTAAGAAAGATCTGTTGATAAAAATTTTTAGTTTTTCTTGTCAGATCTTCTTTTTGGATTTTAGCTTCTTAATTTGTGTGATTAAGCTTTCACAATGATTCATGAGATGGTAATTTTCTTCATCTTTATCAATGACAACCTTGCCAAAAAAATTCTAGCAATCTTGCAATTTTTGCATTGATTTCTGGTTGTTTTGAAGGATCACATGTAATACATCCTTCATATTCTATGTTTTTCAACACAATTCCACTTCAATTGATGTAATACACGAGCCAATCGATGGTGGCTATATTATCAATCGATGTCATATTATCCATTTTATTGACTAATATATTATATTAAATAGATAGATATATTATATTTTATCAACTAATATTTTATTTAGTATCAACATATACTGTAAAAAATATCAACTAATATTGTAAAGATATAATTTCAATCGATATTATATAAATTGGTAAATGAAGATCGATATTATGCATTATAACAGTCAATTTTTGTACTAAAAGTCTATTGTTATTTTATATAATATTGGTAACTATGCTTTGTGTCTAAGAATATATTGATAGATAGCATTTCAATCTTTACGACATTGATTGACATATATTCAAATTATATCAAACATGGTCGTAGATCATCAAATGATATGTCAATTTACAAGTGAGTTTATGCGGATTGTGATCCTTGGCAAGTCACATCTAATTATGACGAGATATGTGAACTCACCTTGAAATATGCATATATGACATGGATGAAATGGAACATGCATGGATTGACATCATGTTGATCATAGGACTAGCATACATTGAAATATATAAGTTCAATTTCAATCACATACATCGATCAATATGGGTCTGATATCAACTAGTAGTGCATCATACTCGTGGAATTCATATTTTGATGGCTCAAGGTTAAATATTGCATATTTTAAGTCGATCAATATCATCTTGATGAGTTTTTTGGGAGAGATACATCTCGATTTTCTAAAAGTTCTAAGTTAGCTTACACCCACCCACCACTTAACCCTTTAACTATTCATGCATTGAAGATGTCTCCAAAACTTTAGATTCATTTTGGCCACATTTCCTCATGAATTTTGAAAATCTAAAATCCATCAATACACCAAATATTTCCAAACTTTACAAATAGATAGACTCTCCAAAGGAAAAATGTCCATGACACCTTTGACATTGAAGGAGTAACATGCAAAGTAATGAATTTTTTAATAATGTTGTCTATTGTTTTATTTATGTTATAGAGAAGGTTGTTTACATTATTAATTGTTAATAGTGTGGTCTATTGCGACAGAGAGCTATTGAGAAAGGTTTAGAAGGTGAAGAAAGGAAAATATTAGGAAAAAAATAAAAGAGATGGGAAAATGGGGAAGATTGAGGAACAAAGTTTTGAGTGGAAAGGTATGGTAAAGGATAGTAAATGTTAATATTGGTGGTGATTGTTAGGACTTTGGGAAATATTAACGATCAAAACCATGTTTGACTAAGTTTGTGGATGTATTCTTTATTCAAATCATTTGGATTCTTTTCAATTTCCATGCCTTACTTTTAATTAGTCTCATGGAGCAAAGCTGGTTTTTATAAAGGACTTTCGTTTTGTGAAAATAAATGCGGTGTTTGGTGTTGTGGGAGTGTTCAATGATTTTGGACTTGGCAATGTGGTATACTCTTTAAGTCGATTCTATCTTTGATGGAATTAAAATTGTTTTAATGGTTTTGTGATATTGAGAAATAGTTTTGTGAAGGTAGTCTTGAGCTCTAGCAGTTTGGGATGGTTTTTTCCCCTCTTTCAAGGGGGTAACATCATTGAGAAGTGAGGGGTAAACTATTTTTCTATCTGAACCCTTTGAACTCTTGAACTATGACATTGATGGAACCCATCTTTGGAGGTCAAAGTTCAAAGGATAAAATAATATTCTGACTCTAAACCCTTCAAATTATGCCAAATTTTGAATGGGGGTGGGCCCCCTTTTATAGGTTGGTGTTCTTGAAGCTCTGAAGGGATGAATTTACTCTTTCTCCCCTTTCAACTCCCTTCTTGAAAGAGTAGAATGGAGGGGTAAACTCTTGCTCCCTTTGCATCCAAAATTTGAAGACATGGGACCCCTCTTCAAAGGTTAAAGTAGTAAGAGAATTATCCCCAAACTCTTTTAACTTTGTCTCGTCTTAAAAGGCTTCAAAAGCCTGGTGGGTTAGCTCGAGTGGTTGAGAGTTGTGAATTACAAAAAGAGGTCACGGGATCAAGTCCCTGGGCATATATATTGAAGATATCGTTGGGTGTCATATACCTTTCCAACACAGAACCTCCTCCACATGTCTCTGGAACGTTGTTTAAGAAATTTCACTCTTTTGTACCTGTTGGCATCAAATTTCAGGAATTCTATTTGTAGAAGCATCTCCTGCTCGCATGTTGACAGTCTTGTTCATTGAGAATACAATGTGATAAGCAGGAAGTAAGACATCATCTGCATGCCAAATCCTAAAAAACAACGCATGAACATTTAAAAAATATTCCATCAAGTTGATCAACAACAGGAACATCATGTTGTGTCTCGACTCTTATCAATATGAGCAGATTATGATGGAGAATGCACCATTTATGCCAACAACAATATCAACCTACAATTATTTCAATTTGTACAAATTAAACCCATCTAACATGATTCTTATCTGTTAGACTGCAAGAGACATCTTCTATCCTCGATTCCTCCCTCATCATATTGGAAGACTGTAGTAGTCTGTCCTAGATTAGGATGCCAAAAGAGATATGATATGTCAAATGTCCACATAATGAAAATTTAAACAAAACCAACATCCTATGAACACATTGCATTACATTGAGGGATTTCATCACCGTTTCATTCAAAAGTAAATTAGAACTCATTATAAGATTAAATACGGGTTCTATGCTCATCAATCTGCAACATCACATGCTCTATACCATTTATTTACACATGCAACCAAAGAAGTGGTGGATCTCTGCTTTCCCAGATAAAAAACAACAGAGTAACTGAAATTGAAACATAATAAACAGCTTCAAAGAATACATATCCGTATTTAATGTAACACAATTCATTGAAACTTTTCTTTCGAACATAGTTCTCGGCTTTTCACTTGAAAGGAAACCTGACATTTTCCCTTGTTACAGAAAACTAAGCATAAGTGGCAAGAAACGGCAGCTCTAAATCATGACTTAGTCTCTAGCTCTCTGTCTTAATAAGAATAAAATATGAGCAAGATTGTATATACACTACACATGAGCTTACAAAAGATTAATATGCTTAATCTCTTGTTTTTTCAGAACTGTTAGCTTCATTTTTACAAAGAGACTTTGAATCACATCCATAAACATAAATCTAGCATGAACCTTGTTGACCCAAAGAAAATGAGTTATCTAGGTCCACAAGCCCAAAACAACATAGACTTTACATCCACTACAGGACCAAAACATACAAAGATTAGCCCAGTGATAGACAGGTTGCTTCATATGAGAATGCAGTATGTCTAGGATATCAATAAGACCATTGCAATCAAAGAAGGCTAATATCGTTCTATATTACATACAAAAACAAATTCATATGACATCAACTGTATTTCCCCTTGAAAACAATGTCTTTAAAACAGTCCTATAATACTCTAAAAGATAGGCAGTGCTGCCGTCTAGAAGAATAGTAACAATAAGTTTCTGGGAGGTTGAGGCCTTGATCCCCTCTTCTAGGGTAGATTCCACCATTGCCAACTGGTAATAAGATTATATTTTTGTCAATATTATAATAGGTAGCAGTAAACCTTGGCCCTACAAGCTGGAAATGATCATACACATAACCAGTAGCATACTCAGCTGAAAGTTGATATCAGACTCCATAGCCAGGATTTACCAGTTGTTGCATATCACCATAGCCCTCAAGTTCTGAATATCTGCACTGCATTTCAAAAAAGAGAGGCAAACTCTAATGAAGTTTGGCAGGTTGAATTTCAAGTATTCCGCGTTTACCATCAGACCCACTACCCCCAGCGTGTTCCACGAGAAAGCTAAGCGGATTTTCTTCATACACTAACCTCGTATGGTCTATCCCCATAAACGTAATGATGCCATCATTATTAATTTTCAACTGCCTGTATGAAAATAATTCCTGTCCAAAATCTGAAATATGTGCCAGACAAAACCCTTTGTTCTCACAAAGAAACATTGTGAAATCATTTTTGCAATTTGAATGAACTTCAAACCATATTCAAAATTTCGCACAAATATATATCCAAAGAATATGAGGTCAGTTCTTCAAAGTACAGAGATGGAAAACATTTTCCATGTTAGTTATCAAAAGTTAAAACAGAAACTACCATATGTTCAGATTTCAACAAGTATAGCAAATGTTGTTGGCCCACAGCTCACAACCTCAGGCTTCAGATCTTGTGTCTTCAGACTGTGTTAGATAACGTTTATCCTTCTTGTACATAAAAATGATAAAATCAGAATATTTCCTTGCTATCAGGTTTCCAATAAAGTGAGCATACTTGCAACAAAACCTCACCCCAAGAAAGGAATAAAAGGAGAATAAACTTCGTGATTGATCCAAGTAACAAGCCCACTATTTATGGTTAATTTATTCACCAGAGATTGACAATGATCTGAAAGTATCACCCCAGCATTCCATTAATTTATAGCAAAATTAGCATTTTTGCCTCAACTAGATTAGGATCAATGAACATTGATTGGTGGATATTCTATGGAACAGGGGCACATTTGGTAAGGCTGTTTTTAAAGCCCTTATATCAGTTGTCAAAGATGTTAGCGCTAGAAGTTGACTCTTGACTGCTAAAGAGTCAAGCCTAGCACACCTTGTTTCAAAATGTTCAATAGGGGTTTTAAGATGGATAAATCCTTGCTTGATTTGAGAGGGAATAATGATCTGATCTATTAAGATCACTTACCTAGGTGCAGCAAGTCAAATAAACAAAACTAATGGCTAGAGGTTTAAGATTCAAGTGATGTGATTGAGAGAAGGGAAAAACAAAAACTAATAAATACCAAATAACAAATCTTGTCTTTAATGTCTTTATGCAGCAGAGGAATAAACCTTTATCTAGAATTCATTCTAAATAAGATTTAAGGAGAAAAACACCAATGTGGCAAAGATTACTAAAAACCCTTTAAAGCAACCTTCTCAGCACAAAAAGCATCTAAACTCGTATAACATCAGCAAAGTGTTTCAGAAGAAAATATGAAGATGATAAACATAGAAAGATTACAGACTAACCATCAATTTCATTAGTAGTTGAAGTCTTTACATAGGCAGGATAGATCAAAACAATCTTTAGATATGCAATATCAAGCCTAAAACAGGGATTCACCCCTTTGTAGCTCTCTCTCAGTCCCTCGGACTGAATCCTCCCCCTGGACCCCCCTTCCAATTACATTATTCATCAATAAATTTATAGAAATCTAATCCTAGAAATAGTTACTAACAATCTAGAACTAGTTTCTAAAATCAGAAATTGGTTTTAGATAAGTTGTTGATATCGATCCCTTTGAATGTGGAACTGCACTGCTATCTGCTGCCAAGTATCCCGAGCTGTTAGAACTGCTGGATTCAAATCTTCTTAGAATCTGGAACTTTCCTTTAGCCAATGATTCTCTGCCTTAAAAAAAATGCTAAAAGAAACCTCACCGAAAGCTGGAGATGGAATTGAATGTTAACTGGAAAATCAATGCTACCAGGTGCCCTGTTTGTAATGTCCCCAAGGCCAAGCCCTGTTGTAAATCATGTCTATGAAGTATAAAGCTTGCATTATGAATTGTAATTATGTTTTATAGGCTGGTGAGCCAAGTTTATATAAGCTGGTGGGCTTATGTGTTATTAGGCCGGAGAGCCTAAGTGTTAAGGCCGGGAGCCTGCTTTTGTATATGTAATCATGCAGAACATTAATAAAAAATATAAACACCGTTGCGTGCAGACTGACCACGATGAATGAGTGATGGGGGACTAAGCTTCCACAAAATGGGTAAGGGATTGGGGGCTGGAAGGTTGGAAAGAGAGGGTAAGTGTTGAGCCTAGGGGCTTAAGTCCTTGGGAATAATATTTTAATATTATTCCAAAAGTCATGTGAAATATATGTTTTGTCCTAAGTTCCTGGAGAGGAATGCATG